>NC_069406.1:60062170-60074414 GCF_026875155.1 Cherax quadricarinatus | reverse complement strand
GTGGGGGGCACCCAAGGATTCCTGGCCCCTGCCTCAGTAAACCTACAGATGCACAAGTGTCCCACCTGTGACTATTCTCAAGAAACTTAAATAATTTGAAAAGGCATATTTATACTCATACTGGAGAGAAACCATTTGCCTGTCCTCATTGTTCTTAATAGGTGTTCAAGGAAGGGCAATTTAGAGTCCCATATTCGAATTCACACTGGAGAAAAACCATACCTGTGTCCACATTGCCCATATCGATCCTCTCGAATGTTTCCTTAAAGAGTCATATATCAACTCATCATGCATTCCAAATGTGGCCACTGCACATACAAGATAATCATTAAGAATACAGTTTTGTGTTTATATTTATTTACAACAGATGTAGGTATGTATATTATATGAAAATTATGACAAATGCCAAATAATATTCCTCTTGTAGTCTCAGACCCTCTTATAATAAACAAAAACTTCAATAAATTAAGGTTAGTTTATTGAAGGTAAACCTCCATTAATATTTAGTTTACAGTTTTAAGAGCATGATCTATTGTTAAAAGATATTCACAAAATGCTTTTCTGGCATCGTAGCTGGTTTGTACTCTGACAAAGTATTATTACAATGATGTGGGGTATTTTGTATTTTTAATGAAAAGGAGGCCATAGGAAAAGAAAAGTTACCAATCAATAGTGCAAGGCCCGATGATTAGGAAGAATATCAATTATTTTTTCAAATTATTTGCACATTGATACTTTGAGATAGTGTATAGTACATTTACATTAGAAGCTCGATAATTTCAAAACCTTGATAAATCTCTAACACCCAGTGTTCCTGTTTCACCTAGCAGTAAATAGGTACAGTATTTAGGTGTAATATGACACAGCTAGGGTGAGGCATCATTAATGAGTTGAGGTTGGGTATCAGATTATTTGTCTGAAAAGATGAACTCCTAAAAAGAAAACTAAGGTAAACCAAACACTAAAATTAGGGTGTGATCAGGTAGTTCTTTATTTGATGAACAGGTGGATGAACACTTGATGTTCAGATGTTCATTTTGCAATCATAAAAATAAATGCAAAAAACATAAAAGCATATTTCAATAAATATTAATTTACTATCATTGCTGAATATACATTATTCACCTATCACAATAACAGTAATATTAGATTATATAATGTTCCCAGGCAACTGCATTTAGTATAAAGCAGCAATGCGTTGCTAACAGTAATGAAGAAAAGAGCAAGCATTTATTGTGACAAAGTTTCTCTCCGTGTTAAGCTTATCAAGTCAAACCATTAACTTGATAAAACTTGACACAGAGTAAAACATTGCCACAATAAAAGGTTGTTTTGCACTTGTGCCTTTTATTCACGACTGCATTCTGTCCGTGTTTATTTTTGAACAACACTGTTAAAAATTACTAGTGTTATATGGTACAGTATTAATATTTTAACAACTGGTAGACAAACAGAAAACCCTAGAAATTTAGGTAAAAACCTGAATTAAAACATTTTAATTATATAAATATTCATAACTGTCAAAATATTTTAATGTTACAGCACTTTAAAAAATCTTTTGAATCTAAGTATAAATATAAAAAATTATTCACAAAAATAATTACAGACACAGGCAAGAGGCAGATGTAGGCCTAATGTATAATAGGTGTCAGATCACACAGGTAATGAGAACACTTACCATAAACTATTCTTATTGAAATTAAATACTGAAATATTTATGGGTTCCTCATCTAAACTAATATTTCATATTATTGCCCTTCCTCTTGATGCACTCAAATTTTCTAGGCACTGATCAGGCTTACTTATGAAGGATCAGAGTCAATACCCTCCCACATAGGCTTAATGGCACTCGAGATTTTGGGGTTAGAGGACACGTCCATTCCATGATACTTACATTTAATAAGGTTGCAAATGTTCTCTACTGGATCTAAGTCTGGTGATTTACTAGGACATTCTTTCAAGTATGGAATTTCATGATCATTTAGTTTGTCTTTATGTTTTTGGAAGTATGGCAAGGAGCAGTCTTTCATACAAAAGTTGCCCTGGTACTTCTCAAAACTGTCAGGCAAATAGTTTGCTAAAAGCATACTTATGTGCAGGCATATTTATGATGCCTATTGTACATGGATATATTTTACAAAATACATATTATTCTCAGCATTTCTGGCATGACTTAACCTATTACTTATTGTTATCAAAGATATACAGCACTCATCATTAATGTTCAAAGTAACACCCCACCCTGGTAGGTTTGTCGACGAGACAAAAATTTATGCTGGCCTTCCAACTTCATGCGGGATGTCTCTGGATTCTTTAAAATCTACTGGCTGCATCTTAAGTACCTTCTAAGCTTGTGTGGTGGACAATATTGTGTCCATAGTACCCCTGTGCTATGTGGTCTTGAGGGTTGAGTTTGTCAGACATTTTTGGTTATTGATGAATTAGTGTGGGCATGACTAAGTTGTTGAAACAAGAGACAGTCGCAAAAATCATAGGATTACAATAAGGCAGGCCTTCAAGTGAAGTTAATAGTAGAATCTACCAATGTGTGTGAGCATCCAGTGAAGATCTGGTTGTGTTGGTTCCTTGAGGACAGTGTTGATTACATGCCCACACCAAAAGCACATCCAAGGAAGCCTTGAAAAACATTTCCACTAACATTATTGTACCAAGAATTACTCTGTTATCCTTTGCCTGAATCTTTAACAAAGTGTAGTGCAAGGTTTTATGCAAGACAGTGCTCCTTGCCACACTGCAAAATTTGGTGTTTCAGTTGCTTTGTGCCTGGCCAGGATATTCCCCAGATTTGAATCCCATTCATAACCTCCGGGCTGTGACAGAGGTTTACTAGGGGAAAGGATATCAGCCCGCTCCCATGGCTTTAGGATACCATCCGTGAGACGTGGGGGAATTTCTCCATGAAACTTTGAAAAATGTGTGTTAATCACTTCCTAGTTGGTTGAAGGATGTCCTAAAGAGCAAGGTATGACATTTTGTCTTTGTGGTTTTAGAGGGAATCCAGAGTATTTAACTGACAAAAGCTGTATGCTGTAAAACCAAGTCATTGCTGAAGCTAAAGAGAAGATTTTTTTTTAAACTCTGGAAACAAAAACAAATGGGCTGATCTATGGGTATATTAAGGAACTGAGAGCCTTGACAGTTATGGATCTCAGTTGTTTATAGGTACTATATTTATTTCTAAATGTTTTGTAAAAAAGTTTAGATATTGATCAGCTAGTTTGTCTACAGTACTCCATTCAGTTGAAGATTAACATCAGTTTTCAGACCTTTTCAAGTTCTTGTAGCATGTTCTTTCTTGTGGTCATCTTGACAATACAGTGGACCTCGAATTTAGTAGTGGCTTTTCTGTATGCAAAACTTTTTTTATTATCTATAAAATGTATGTTTTGTTAATATTTCCCATAGGAAATAATGTAAATCCAATTAAACCATTCCAGACACCCAAAAATTAACAAACAATACATTTTATTTTATTATTTTATTATTATCACACTGGCCGATTCCCACCAAGGCAGGGTGGCCCGAAAAAGAAAAACTTTCACCATCATTCACTCCATCACTGTCTTGCCAGAAGGGTGCTTTACACTACAGTTTTTAAACTGCAACATTAACACCCCTCCTTCAGAGTGCAGGCACTGCACCTCCCATCTCCAGGACTCAAGTCCGGCCTCCCGGGGTTTCCCTAAAACCCCTTCATAAATGTTACTTTGCTCACACTCCAACAGCACGTCAAGTATTAAAAACCATTTGTCTCCATTCACTCCTATCAAACACGCTTCACGCATGCCTGCTGGAAGTCCAAGCCCCTCGCACACAAACCTCCTTTACCCCCCTCTCCAACCTTTCCTAGGCGACCCCTACCCCGCCTTCCTTCCACTACAGACTGATACACTCTTGAAGTCATTCTGTTTCGCTCCATTCTCTCTACATGTCCGAACCACCTCAACAACCCTTCCTCAGCCCTCTGGACAACAGTTTTGGTAATCCCGCACCTCCTCCTAACTTCCAAACTACGAATTCTCTGCATTATATTCACATCACACATTGCCCTCAGACATGACATCTCCACTGCCTCCAGCCTTCTCCTCGCTGCAACATTCATCACCCATGCTTCACACCCATATAAGAGCGTTGGTAAAACTATACTCTCATACATTCCCCTCTTTGCCTCCAAGGACAAAGTTCTTTGTCTCCACAGACTCCTAAGTGCACCACTCACTCTTTTCCCCTCATCATTTCTATGATTCACCTCATCTTTCATCGACCCATCCGCTGACACGTCCACTCCCAAATATCTGAATACATTCACCTCCTCCATACTCTCTCCCTCCAATTGATATTCAATCTTTCATCACCTAATCTTTTTGTTATCCTCATAACCTTACTCTTTCCTGTATTCACCTTTAATTTTCTTCTTTTTGCACACCTACCAAATTCATCCACCAATCTCTGCAACTTCTCTTCAGAATCTCCCAAGAGCACAGTGTCATCAGCAAAGAGCAGCTGTGACAACTCCCACTTTGTGTGTGATTCTTTATCTTTTAACTCCACGCCTCTTGCCAAGACCCTCGCATTTACTTCTCTTACAACCCCATCTATAAATATATTAAACAACCACGGTGACATCACACATCCTTGTCTAAGGCCTACTTTTACTGGGAAAAAATTTCCCTCTTTCCTACATACTCTAACTTGAGCCTCACTATCCTCGTAAAAACTCTTCACTGCTTTCAGTAACATTTTATAGATAATAAAAATAGTTTTGCATACAGAAAGGCACTACTAAATTCGAGGGTCCACTGTAGTCTAAAACCCTTCAAATTTTGTACACACAACTATAAGCAATAAGTGTAATACTGTGTGGTAAAATCTTTGTCATTTTTCATGCTCAGAATTCTTCCAAATTTAACAAAATAAAATTTTTAATTCAAAACAATCTTTGATAAACACTTTACAGATGAGGGAGAAAATTTTGGATTTTAATTAAGAAATTCTCTATAATTTAAGATTTTTTTCCAAATAAATCTTGATATCAGAATTTTCTCTTTTATTCAGAAAGTTAAGTAACAGAAAAGACTGAGTTCTCTTCTAAGGTCATTTATTAGAGCTCTAAATTTCAATGATCATTCACCATCATTATTATTATTATTATTATTATAATGGGGGAGTGCTAAACCCATAGGATTATACAGTGCACTTGGGGGGGGGATGGAAGGTATTCAAGCTCAATTCAGGGAATGGGAGCACAGATCCAATTCCCTAGATCAAGAGCCCCTCACCAGCATCAAGGAACCTCTCTTGAGGGTTCACCATCCTTAAGATCTGTAAACTATTACATAAAACACTATTGGAAGTTGTGGTAGTGAAATATGGTTTAGAATACAATTGGTAGCTGCTTTAGCTGTTAAGTAGACTTTAATATTAATTCACATTCCTAGGGTATAAGAGATTTGCAGTTTACAAGCAAATTGAATTCCTGGTATGGTGTTTCACCATACCGATAAGTTGCATTCTTGTATTTCAGTTTATTAACAGGTTACTTTCCTGGTGTTTTAACTTGAAAACAATTGCATTTTTGGTATTTTAGCTTACAAATAAGTTGCTTGTATGATGGTTCAGTTTACAAATAAATTGCATTGTGTGTGTTTCAGCTTACAAACAAGTTGAATTCCTCTCATTTAAGCTTATAAAAGGTTGTATTTCTGGTGTTTCAACTTACAAACAGTTTAATGGAAAACAAAGACTGTTTGTGTTTCACACAGGCCTATACTGCATATTTGTGACTGTAAAAAAAAAATGAATTAGGTTCTAAGTGTACCATTGTTAGTGCAGATGTTCGTAACTAGGGGCATTTGTTAACTGGGGATATCTTGTTACTGGGTGAAGGACTCTTCATCAGAATAATTGGAGCTGTTCTCTTCCTTGAATCAATCCTGATTAACTCCTCCTAGGGTGCATTATGATCCGTTATGCAGTTAGCACTTCTTCATGAATGTTATATTATTATCCGAGCACAAGGTAACTTCTGTGATGTGAAAATACTTTTATGAAAAACATGATATGTCACTGCTTGCAGAGTATACTTGGATGTTTCATTTCTAAATTGTGAGGATACATTTTCATAACAGTTTCTAAGATCTTTAAATATGGTTATTTTGAAGAAATGGTTTATGCAGAATATACATTTATCAGTTTTATAACCAGAATTATATGTTTTCACAGTTTAAATTAAAATTTATGGAAAGGCTTTAAAGCAATTCTGAAAGCGATTCTATTCACTCCATAAACTGATATTCTAATGTTTAAACACTACTGTATAATATTTTAAATTAAAAGGTTCCTTTTAGAATTATAAATGTACATTAAAGCAAAATACTATTCTTAACATATTACATGTCAATATGTATAAGAAGTTAATGTTTAATGACTTATATTTTCAGTACCTCATTCTTTATACTGCTGTTAATAAGACATGCATGCTAAATATTTGAAGACAGTACTCAAGACTCGTGCTCCTTGTCAGTACTTCTCTCAGCTTAGTTTCATTTCAGCAAATATAAATGTAAATATGATTGTAATGAGACTTTTGATAACCCTGAGTAAGATAGGGCGTCCTCAACAGGTGAGGCTGGAGAGAGACCATGTGTGGCTTGGAAGAAGAGGAGGAGGCGTTGGACGGGGCCACAGTACTCCCATGAAGATGCATCACTGCCCCTACTGCGACTACTCCTCAAATGTTACTACTAATTTGAAGAATCACTTGCACCGACACACTGGCGAAAAACCATATTCGTGCCCCTTTTGTACGTTTGGTTTTGCTACAAAAGACCGTTTAAAAACACACATTCGGACCCACACAGGAGAGAAACCTTACGAATGTACCATTTGTCCATACAGATCTTCAAGAAAGGACTCTCTGAAAAACCACATGTTAACCCATCAGATTTAAGATAGGTTTATTTAGTTTTCATTTGTAAAATAATATTTTAAAGCTTATTTCTGTGTATGGCTTAATTTTTTATATACTTGTATGTGTAATGCATTGTTTCCATTCATATTTTTTTAAAACCAGATAGTTGTTAGGGTAGATATTGCACTTGAGATGTTTTTTGCAATTTCCAGTAAAATCAGCTTATGTGCACATGAAAGAGTTTCATATGTTGCTTTTTGATAATGATATGTTCTACGAACATTAAACAAAGGTTAGTTTATTATTGTTCATTTTTGAACTGCTGTATAATGGTTCACATGAATTTTGAAAACCCTATTTTATGAATACATACTTGAAGTTTACAGTAGCCAGGAAAATAATCAGTATTTTTTCAAACAGTTAAAAAAATTAATATTTTTCCTTGTATAACTGATTTCATACATTTATATGTTTGTATTTGCAAGTTTGGTTTGCAGACATTAGTGTTACAATACCTGTATATGTTGAAGGCTGGGTTTCTACACCTTCAGATATGTTATGCCAGGTTTGAGTTCAAAATAAATATACCTACTTATCAGAAAATACTCTATATATCTTCCAAACAAAGTTACAGAAAGGTGTTGTGGATTTAACTGTGTCCAGTTTACTAGTATGCAAGTGATGATGTGTCTGATAAACTTGTATACAAGTGATAACTTTGTGTCTGACATACTAGTGTGCTAGTGATGATTTTATGTCCAACATACTAGTATGCAAGTGATGACTTTGTGTCCAATGTACTAGTACGTAAGTGATGACTTTTGTGTCCAATGTACTAGTATGCAAGTGATGATTTTATGTCCAATGTACTAGTATGCAAGTGATGACTTTGTGTCCGACATACTAGTATGCAAGTGATGACTTTGTGTCCAATGTACTAGTATGCAAGTGATGATTTTGTGTCTGACTTACTAGTATTCAAGTGATGACTGTGTCCATTGTATTAGGCACAATTTTTTGTGGCTTCTAAACCACAATCTGCTAATATTTTTGACCTTAGCACTAACTGTTTGGTTCTTCAACCTCTTCATGCCTTTGAAAAAAAAATCTAAAACCAGATGGGCTCAAGCACTGTATCACGGTTAGCATAGCCTGACTAGCATAAGTAAACAGTGAAACCAGGACCTGTTGCACCACCGCCAGTTTCCCTTCCAGTAAACAAGGTGTGGAATTGGTAGGAAGATGCCTTATTCATTCCAGATTTATTACAATTTCATGATACAGTACTAACAAAGGAATTCATCCAAAAAGCACATTATTGAGATTTAAGCTAGGATAACTCAATATAGTCAAACAGTATGACTTATGTCCATGTTTTGATAAGTATCACCTTGAAACAATTGTAATATCATAAGTATTCCTTGTACACAGTGTTGGTGAGGACCAAAACAACTAATAAAATAGAATAAAAAACAATTACTTGTCCCAATTTATATTGTATATTCCAAGTGGAGCAATGTTAGGCTAAGCATTTCCCCTTGTTGGAAGTACATCTTATATCATAAGAAACTAGTATACATAGTGTTGAACATTTAAAACAATTAAAAAAATGGAAAAAAAATCATTGTAATACTTATAGAGAATAAAGTTTGAATTTGAATTTGAATAATTTGGCATCAATAAATTGTAAAATGGAGATGTACCTGGTACATTTATACTGATGTTTCCAGCAAGAATTTATGTTTTCACTAACTTCAGCACACCATAAAATCACGATTTTTTTTATCAAATTCCACTCATCTTAGTTTTACACAAAAATGCACTCTTTCAATCTGTAGGATTTTTTTTCCTTTAAATCTTGCCCCCCCCCCCCCCACACACACACAGAATTTAATTTCAGAGTATACCACAGTTAAGGTGTTAAGCTTAAATTAAGAGGTATGGGAAGAGGAGAGGACACATGAACTGAATGGAGCAGATATTAATACACGCAGAGCACACTGTAAATTACCAGGATCTTCCAAAGGAAAGAAGCGGAGAATCAGGCTGCTTAGCTGATTCCACTAAATGTTCCATTTTCATTGATATGCATTTGTTAAAGGACTGCCAGAGGCAATCACAAAGCTTTTTTTAAATAATCAGATTAGTTTGATCTACTTTACACAATTTGGTCTCTGATGAAACTATACTGTAGCCAGTGCATGTGAACAATTTCCTGCTGGGTAAAGAATAGTTGTTTTATAATGAATTTGAACTTGGTTATTGTCATTATGTCTTTAATGAGTTGGTTTCTCATAATGTTCATCACATTCATTCGTCTACAGGATTTGGGTTCATGATATCAATAATTTCTGAGCCAATGAGTGTTTGTTACACATGAGCATTAATGTCAGACTAGTCCATTAGACTTTTTCTTCACTATGTTATAAATACTGTCATAAAACCCTTTGACACATTTCATCAACTTAAAATTCAGCTTTGTTGCATGGAAACTTTTTTAGACTCAAGTGTGGTTTCATCACTTAGAAACACAGCAGAAATTTTAATTTGGCCATGTTTTCCTCAAACGGGAAGCTTGAAAAAAATTCCAGGCTCTAAAATGAACTAAGTGCATATTTAATATTAATTTCTTTTGAAATTTTCATCCCTCCGGGTTTTTTTCATTTAAACAAATTTTCTCACAGATTTGAGTAGTATATATAGTAGAGTTTTTCACACCCAAATTATTTTTCATGGCTAGATCAGGGAAGTAAAATTAATTTGCGTAAAAAGTAGGAACAAAAGTACTGTCTGTAACCATATTTTGGTAACCAGAGAACAAAAAAATTGCCAATCAGTCTTGCAACATCGGAAGAACTTGCACCTTTTTTTTGTGCCAAACTGAAATTTAGCACATGAAAAAACCCTCCCCTTGGTTTTACCCAAGAATAATGCGTCTCATCTGCAGTGTAGACCCAAAAACCTGAATTTGCCCCATATGTGGGTTACAGTATCGCATAATCCTATTTTTTCACGGGATATTTTAAAAAGATAAATCATGGTAAGGCTTAAAAATTTTAAAATTTAAAATTTCATCTTCATTTTGTGTGAAACATCCTCCCTTTCTCCACCGTTTTAACGCTCAGACACACACGACTTTCGCTGCAACATCACTTAAGCATTCTGTAATATTTTGCTTGCATAAAAAGTCGGGTCTCATTCTATTTTTAGAGGGGAAAACTTTAAAGTTTCCATAAAAAGGTAATCGGGAAACTACAAAAATGGATAAGGTAAATTTTTAAAGGGGATGAGAGGTTTTTACAAAGGGCACTAAAGGATTGTTGTTTTCACCATTAACCCTTTCGGGGTCCGGGCCCAAAATCGGGAGTCACGCACCATGCCAAGAATTTCAAAAAAAAAATTTTTGTTATTTTTTTATGAAACGTGGGAAAACTTTTTGAAGGGAAATAAAACAAAAATACAAAATTTGGTGGAAAATTGGCGAAATTGCTTTTGCAAATTTTGATGTGTCAGCGATTTTACGAATCGGCTCGTTTATTTTGCCGAATTTGACATCCCATTTTAGGCCAATAACATATATCCAATCAACAAATTCTTAGCTATTTCACTATATTAACTTCTTATTGTCATATGTGAACACAAGGAAATCGCCAACTCAACTGTTTCAACTACAACATAAAGTATCGGAAATTGTTAATTTTGGCCAATTTAACACAAATGTTCAATATTCCAATTTCAAATAGTTTCCAGATGAAAATGTAGGCATCCTGGCACTAAACTAACATTTCCTTTGTTTCTTTAGTTTATGTTTTTGAGCTTTACAATAAATTCCATTTATTTGTTTATTCACATAATGAATTTTAGTTCCACACCAAAAAAAGAAGATTTACTGTTATCATACTGAATAATTGTATAAATACATCACTATATTTGTGAATGTATATTAGACCACCCAGTACGTGTATGTAGACGTGTGAGACGTTTTAATTTGAATATCGCAAAAAATTTAACAATATCTGCTACTTTGCTCAGTTTCCAAGCCATTTCTGCTAAAAAACACAAAAATCATCTCTATTTCTGTAATGATGTCTTCCATTCTAATCAAAAATTGAACCAAGAAAATCGCAAATACACTATAAAAAACATACGAAGAAAACACTGCAACGTTTGCTGTTTTTAATCAGAAAATCATGATATTAAAATTATTTTTTCTCTCATTATACACAGTGTGCTGCAGGATCTGTTTTTTAGTGGTGCACACACTACCACATAGATGTATTCTCTCATATCTAGGCCACAAAATGTACCACTCATCATTTATCAGAGGACTGAGCTCATGAAAGCGTAGATCTACTTGGACCCAAGAACGTAAAGGGGTAGATCTACGGACGGACCCTGAAATGTGTTAAATGATTTTTTGGCCTAGACATGAGAAAATGGTTTGTGCAGTAGGTGTGCACATTAAAAAATAAAAAAAATCAGCCCCATGCAGTTTTAGGATGGGAACAGCTAACTTCTAACCTTGTGTTTGGATTAAAATAGCAACTTTGAGGATTTTTCTTGTGTGTTTTTTTTATAGTTTTATTGGCAGTTTCATGGTATCAATTGATAAACCAGAAGACTGACTAGTGAAACAGAGGTTTTGGATGGTTTCAGACCAGAAATGGAAATAGGCTTCACAGTGGCAGAAATATTTGTTTTTTTACTTTTTCCTGGGAACGGGTAGGCCTCCCTTAGGTCTGTTTCATGGGTTTTTACTAGGTCTGTTGCAATTATTGAGCTGGCCTAAACCATGAACAAGCATTCTTGGTTATGTTTTATAGGCAGCCCTCTACATCCACAAGTTCCATTTTCGCAAGCTTCGAACATTTGCAAATGTCCAGCCACCCTGTCATAACATGTATATACAATATTTTACGATGTTTTCATGTGTTTTATGATTATTCGTAGTTCAAGAGGTTGAGGAAGCAGTATTGTTAGGCTAAGTAGTAATGCTATTACTCAAGATTCATTAGGTTCTTGATCCCCTAACCCTCGCGAATGCAGAGGGCCTCCTGTATTAGCCAAAAAATTGGTTAAACTTGTATTTTCCTGTGTATACCTGGAGTATACCTGGAGAGGGTTTCAGGGATCAATGCCCCTGTGGCCTGGTGTGTGACCAGGCTTCATGGTGGATCAGGGCCTGATCAACCAGGTTGTTACTGTTCGCTGCACATAAACTGACGTACAAACCACAGCCCGGCTGATCAGGTGCTGACTTTAGGTACCTGTCCAAAGCCTTCTTGAAGACAGCCAGGGGTCTATTGGTAATCT
>NC_069406.1:60032170-60057170 GCF_026875155.1 Cherax quadricarinatus | reverse complement strand
TGTGGTAGTAGTTGTGGGGGGTTTTGTATAGTTTTTGTATGTTTGGGGGTTTGGATTTGTGGTAGTATGTTGTGGGGGGTTTGGGGAAATGTGTAGTACTATGTTGTAAAATTTTTGCATAGTGGGGTAGCTGTGGGGGAAAGGGTTCTTTATGGGCAGCTGTGGGGAAGGTTGTTGGATGGTAGCTGTGGTGGAAGGTTGTTATTTTGGTGCAGTGGTGGAGGTTTTAAAAAGTTGGTAGCATCGGTGGAAGGTTGTATAGTGTGTGAGGTGGGGGAAAGGGTTTTTATGGTGTGGTAGATGTGGAGAAGTTGTAGTGGGTAGCATGGGGTGGAATTGTATATTTGGGGTGAAGGTTTATAGTGGGCAGATGGGGGTGGAAGACTGTATAGTGTGGTGCATGTGGTGGAACTTTGTATTGGTGGTAGGTGGTGGATGGTTGTATAGTGGGTATGTGTGGGGGAAAGGTTGTTAGTGTGGTGTGTGGGGGGGAAGGTTGTATGGGGGAGCATGTGGGGGAAAGGTTGTATTGTGGGGTAGCATGTGGTGGAAGGTTTATAATATGGTAGTGTATGGTGGAAGGGTTTGTATAGTGGGTGCATGTGGGGAATTTGTATTTGTGGTAATGTGGGGAAGGTTGTTATGTGTAGCATGGGGGGGAAGGTTGTATATGGGGGTAGCATGTGGTGGAGGTTTTTAAAATGTGGCACATGTGGTGGATGGTTGTTAGTGGGGTAGCATGGCGGAAGTTGTTTGTGGTAGTGTGTGGTGGAGGGTTGTTAGGTGGAGCAGGGGTGGGAGGTTGTATAGTGTGGTAGCTTTTGGAAGGTTGTAAGTGTGGTAGATGTGGGGGAAAGGGTTTTATAGTGTGGTGCATATGGGGAAGGTTGTATAGTGTGGTAGCATGTGGTAGAAGGTTGTTAGTGTGGTAGCATATGGTGGAAGGTTGTATAGTGTGGTAGCATGGGGGGGAAGGGTTTGTTAGTGGGTAGCAGGTGGGGAAAGGGTTGATAGTGTGGTGCATGTGGGGGAAGGTTGTAATGTGGGTAGCATGTGGGGGAAGGTTGTATAGGGGGGTAGCTGTGGTGGAAGGTTGTATAGTGTGGCAGATGTGGTGGAAGGGTTGTTAGTGTGTACATGTGGTGGAAAGGGTTTGTATCATGGTGTGTGGTGGAAGGTTCTATTTGGTAGCATGTGGGGAAAGGGTTGACAGTGTGGTAGCAGTGGTGGAAGGGTACCCCCCTTTCCCCATCCACAAATACTTTCTTCTTACACATTTGCAAATAAAATATCACATGCAAAATACACATGTAAAATTTTATCATACATGAGGGACAGCTGCCAACATATGGTACAAAAAAAATAAAAATGAATAAAAATAAAAAAAAAAGTGTCTTTCGTGTTAACGAGCCATACGAGACCCCGTTTTTAGCGTTAAATCAACAACTGCAATCGATTGGATTTGTATGGCTCTCCGATGTAGAGACCATTAAAACCTACCAAAACCCCCCACCCTGCAAAAAACCAGCAAAAAAAATTTTGTTTATGGTTTTTAATTAGAGGTACCTCTTCTCCTTTGGATCAAAACCCCATTACATACAGTCCCTCCCCTTTTTGTAGTGCTCTATGGCCCAATGGGGGCGTGGTTCCCCTGAACTTTTAAAAATTTGGGTTTTAATGTATCTTTCATCTTTTTCCTAGAAATATTTTTCACATATGTGTAAGAACAGAAAGTTTTGGAGTTTTATTTTTTGGGAAAAATTCATCTAAAGGTGAAAAATTAAATCTTGATTAGTATTGCTAGTGAAGCCCAAACCCAAGTGGGCTATTCAGCACAAGGAGAACAGGGTATGATTTTCCTTTCTTATTGCAAAACAAAAAACTATCAAACTGCAATCACCCCGAAGCTCTGAACACTGAGAAAATATATTTTGTACCCCGTTTGTACCCTTTTTCTTTGGTAATCAGTTTCCTTATATCTTAAAAATTTCTATTTTCTAAAAAAATACATTTATAAGAAAATTGTATTGTACATATTTTAAGAAAAGTTATATAGATTTTTTTTAAATTTCCTGTATTGTATAGTAAAGTTTATTTTTTATAGGGGGGTGCATAAAGTTTTTTGGAATATTAAACCTGGGGGGTTAAAACCCCGGATAATCCAATAAAGTAGGTGTCCTAGAAGACGCCCGTCTTTTTTCCTTCTGGTCCTTTTTAAGCCTTTCCCCCGGGTGCGACACACTAAGTTGGGTGACACCCCGTTACCTAGTTTTGCTAGGTGAAAAGGCGCAGTAGTGTAAGGAAAAAACACCTACCATCCCATTATGACCTGCTGACATAAAAACACTCAAACTGATGACCCTACTGTTTAAGCTTGCCTTGTTTTTTTTGTACTTTTCGTTCATGCATATGAAAGTTTTTCACATGTTTTATGCTACGAATGTTTTTTTTGCAAATAAAAAACTGTTTTTATTGTTGGATTGCATTCTTTTTTACTTACGAAAAAGGGCGGAAAACCCAAACTCGGTCATACGTCGGATGGTAGGTTCCAACCTTCCCCCTTATACCGGAATCAAACCCCAGTAAACAGTTGGGTTAATCAGACCCTGATCCCCACGAGGCCCGTTCAGACTAAACCCAGGGATTTAAATTTTTTTTCTGCAGTATCAGGTAATAGTTTCAAGTAAATTAAACTGTTAGGGGCAAAGGAAGCATTTAAGTTTGGGATTTCAGGCAATAATTAATGCTGCTCTGCTATTGACGAGCTTTTTACATGGACCCCCCGGGTTTAAAGATATTTTTTTCATCCCAAGTGTTTGGTGCCAGTACTGACCCAATTTGTTCCATAAGGGAAAATTGCGAAGTAGTTAGTCCCTTTCAACCCCCAAAAATACCGTAAAAAGCCTTCATAAAACACTTACATTTAAATTGGGCGCTTTTTGGAGGTGATCGTTTGCGGGGGTCCACTGTATATTTAAAATTTTAAAATTGCGACCTTTAACTTTGGGGAATTTTATTCAGAAAAGTTTTGCACACACTGGCTTCATCAGCCAATACAAAACAGAAGGTTTAAGGAAGGAGGGTTTGAGGTATCGTCCCCGTGAAGTCGTTTGTTCAGTCCCTCTTTGTAGAAAAGTACGCAAGGGCTGTGACATGGGTTATATATGTAGTCAGGTGAGGGGAAAACAGGAGGAGGGGGGGTCATAGTGGGACCCCCCCACTAGGTAAGTGGTCTTCATTCAAAAGGTTGGACAAGTGTCGAAGAAATTTTTTTTATAAAAACCCCCTGACGAAGACCTACTTTGACTGTGGATGGTTCCACTATGACCCCGCCTCCTCCTGCTGCCTACCCGCTACAAAAATAAGCCATGCTACAGCCTGTGCTGTCATTTTACAAGATTTTGGACTGAACAATGACTCCAGGCTGGGGGATGATTACCTCAAACCCTCTCCTTACACCTTTTTGCTTTGTATTGGGTTGATGAAGCCACTGTGTGGCGAAACATTTCCTGAATAAAAAAATCCTTATGTTGCATAAGTGTGTCAGTCTTCAATTTGTTTTTTTTAAATCATTCATCACAACTGTCAAACACTGCACATCTGGGATCTTGATATAAAGAATTCTTCAACTTTTGTCCAACCTTTGGATGAAGCCCTACTTAGACTAGTGGAGGGTTTTCCACTATGAACCCGCTTCCTCCTGCTTCGCCTCACTTGACTACAGTATATAAGCCACGTCTATGGCCCTATGCTGTACATTCAAACAAGATTGATGGACTGAACACATCGACTCCAGGCTGAGGGACTGTTTTACCTCAACTACTCCTCCCCCTTACACCTTTTTTCTTTGTATTGGACTGATGAAGCCACTGTGTGGTGAAACTTTTCCTGAATAAAGATTCCATAAGTTGCATAATTGTCTCAGTCTTCAACTTGTCAGTTTTTTAAACTATTCTTCATATATTAAATTTCCCTTTCCCCGAACATGCAGGAGGTGATTTGGATCAAAGTGCTTTCAAGTGGCTGGCATAAATTCATATCTTGAGACCTCAGAAAATAAAAAATGCCAAATGGCCCAAAATACCAGTGTCCAAATGTTCCATAAGCCTGGTGTGGGATGATGGGTGGTAGTGATGCTGCATGAGCAGCAATCTGAACTCAGTGCTCAAAATTATTAAGAATATTTGAGCAGTAAATTTCCTTTTATCTGACTTCAATCTTTCTGATAAAATGCCAGGTATTCAACCTTTGAAATACATGAACTAACCTTGAGCCACATCTCAGACAGGTTCTGTTTTGACAGTTGGCTTCTCTTTTGTAATAAAGTGATATTTATCCTTGCTATTTAACCCTTTGACTGTTTTTAGGCCCCTCTCTGAAACTGTCATTCTATGTCGCCAAATATTCGAAAAAAAAAAAATTATTTTTTCTTATGAAAATGTTAGGAATATTTTTAGTAGTGTTTTAAGCCTAAAAAAATTTTTTTGCCATCAGTACTTACCGAGATATAGAGCCGCAAAGTTTGCAGAAAGTGACGTACGTACGGCAACAGCGGCGACTGCGCCCCACCCGGTATTCTTTTATTTACTCTAATTCCAAAGTTTCTTGCATTTTTCAATATTTTTCTGTTCCAGGTAACTTAGTGTGCCTGTGAGACCAATGTAAGGTGCATTCTTCAAATATACACTCATTGTTTACAACACAATAACAGAACAAACTTTATCACTATTAGTTTGTGTATACACTTTGTTTACACAAACAAACAATACAAAACAATGTTTATTACTATTGTTCCATAATATATATACAGTGGTCCCTCAATAATCGTCCGGCCTGAAAGTCGTCCATTTCGGAAATAGTCCTGTTTTTTCATCAAAATGTTGACTCGGAAATGGTCCGGTAACTCGCTAATAGTCCTTCGTCCCAGAGGTGTACTCACGGTCTGAGCCGCCTCGGCCTTTCCTTCCCAGCCAGTGTGCCATTGTTTACCAGTGAGCGACAGTCCCCTCACGTGCTCCAGCGAAATATTTCATATTTCATTTATTTTAGTGCTTGCAAGTTATTTAAGTGCTAAATAAGCTACCATGGCTCCAAAGAAAGCTCCTAGTGCCAAGCCTTTGGTAAAGAAGGTGAGAAATACGATTGAATTTAAGAAAAACATAATTGAACAATATGATAGTGGTGTACGTGTGGGCGAACTGGCCAGGATGTATAACAAATCCCGTACATCATAGCCAAGAAAAAGGAAATCATGGATGCTGTTGTTGCAAAGGGGGTATATATGCTGACAAAAATGAGATCACCAGTACTCGAAGATGTTGAGAAGATGTTATTGGTGTGGATAAATGAGAAACAATTAGCAGGAGATAGTCTTATGACGTCGCTTATTTGTGAAAAGGCTAGGCAGTTGCATGACGATTTGATAAAGAAATTGCCTGCAACTAGTGATGATGTGAGTGAATTTAAGGCCAGCAAAGGCTGGTTTGAGAGATTTAAGAAAGCGTACTGCATACACAGTGTGGTAAGGCATGGTGAGGCTGCCAGTTCGGACCACAGGCGCTGAAAAATATGTGCATAAATTCCAGGAGTACACAGAGGCTGAAGGACTGAAACCTGAACAAGTGTTCAATTGTGATGAAACAGGCCTCTTTTGGAAGAAAATGCCAAAGAGGACCTACATTACTCAGGAAGAAAAGGCGCTGCCAGGACACAAGCCTATGAAAGACAGGCTGACGCTCATGTTCTGTGCTAATGCTAGGGGGATTTCAAAGTGAAGCCATTACTAGTGTACCATTCTGAAAATCCCAGAGTGTTCAGGAAAAACAATGTTATGAAGAGTAAATTGTGTGTGTTTTGGAAATCTAATAGTAAGGCATGGGTCACGAGGGAAAGTTTTTGTACAGTGGTTCAATTGAAGTGTTTGGCCCTAGTGTGAAGAATTACCTCCTGGAAAAGAAATTGTATCTCAAGTGCCTCCTAGTACTGAACAATGCACCTGCTCATCCTACCAAAACTTGGATGACCTAATTCTGAAGGAGTTTGGGTTCATCACAGTAAAGTTCTTGCCCCCGAATACCACTCCTCTCCTCCAGCCCATGGACCAGCAGGTCATTGCAAGCTTTAAAAAACTCTACACCAAAGCAATGTTTGAAAAGGCTTGAATGTGACCTCAGACACTCACTTGACCCTACGAGATTTTTGGAAAGAACATTTCAGTATTCTCCATTGCGTAAACCTTTAGGTAAGGCTTGGGAGGGAGTGACTACCAGGACTTTGAACAATGCTTGGAGAAAATTGTGGCCAGATTGTGTCCACAAGAGGGATTTTGAAGGGTTTGGGGCTGACCCTGATGAGCCTGTCAGTTGTTAAATCCATTGTGGCACTGGGGACTTCCATGGGGTTGGATGTGAGTTTGGAGGATGTGGAAGAGTTGGTGGAGGACCACAACGAAGAGCTAACCACTGAGGAGCTGCAAGAGCTTCAGCAGGAACAGCAACAGATCACAGCTCAGAATCTTGCTGCAGAGGAGGAGGAAGAGAGATGGAGGAAGGTGCCTTCTTCAGAATTTAAGGAGATTTTTGAAATGTGGGGTAGGATGGAAAGATTTATGGAGAAACATCACCCAGAGAAGGATGTTGCAAGCCTTATCGGCAACTTGTACAGTGACAGAGTCTTGGCCCATTTTAGGGAAGTTTAAAGAGACGCCAGAAAGAGAGCTCCTGGACAGTTTTTTTTGGAGACTGGACTCCAGGTGACTCTCAAGGTGGTCCTAGTGGCATTAAGAAACAGAGAAGATAAGTAACCCCAGAAAAGCAATTGGTACCCGAGGTGTTGATGGAAGGGGATTCCCCTTCCTAACAGTAATTCATCCAATCAGTCTCTTTCTCCAGTCTTCCATACACAAAGAAGAATCGCCAATAAAGGTAAGTGTTATTCTGTTAATGTTTAATTCATCATGTGCCACTGTATTGTTTATGTATTATATCTATATTTCATGTAAAAAAAATTTTTTGTTTTAATACTTCTGGGTGTCAGAAACGGATTAATGGAATTTACATTATTTCTTATGGGGAAAATTGATTCGTAAATCGTCCATTTCGATAATAGTCCCACTTCCAGGAACGGATTATGGATGATTATTGAGGGACCACTGTACATATGTACACTCACTAAACACGTTCCTAGAACTGCTGCAGCTTGTGGAACTCTTTGAAACATGGGTATATGCAGAGGGGCACTTCACACTCCTCACACATAAAACGAGTGTCTCTGCGTGTTTGTGGGCGTTTTGTGGTATGCATACATACATAACACCTCTTCTGAGCATTTTTCTTGGCAGTAGTAGGAGGCAGTTGTATGGGGTAGTGATCACCAGGCCTCATACGAGATGACGTCTGTGGGCGCTGGTCTATTGCAGGAGTTGCTCCTTGGTACTTTGCAATTATTTGTCTGATTACTGACAGGCAAAATTCACCATATTTTGGTGTTTTGTTGGTCTTCAACTTGTATATGTTATAAGCATTTAGCATAGAGATGTCAACAAGATGAAAAAAAAGTTTTATATACCACTTATAACTCTTGTGTACACAGTCTGCAAACCCAATCTGCATGTCACATTTGTCCACTAAGTGCATATTGAGGTTGTAGTCCATGACAGCTGCAGGCTTTAGAATGGGTTCATTGGTCTCTCTGTTGTCCCTGCCACTGGGTACCATTTCATTTCTGTGAACTGATGTCAACAATGTGACATCACGTTTGTCATGCCACCGAAATGCCATGATGTCATTGGTAGCAAAGGCTTGCACCTCACCTCTGAGAGTGCCAGCGTTGAACCTTGGCATATGTTTACGATTACACGCACTGTGCCACACACGTCTGTCAAGTTCACTCGCAAGAAAATCACTGAGTAAGGGGCTTTGTACCAGTTATCAGTAAATAACATATGCCCCTTACCAAGATATGGTTCCATCATGTTCGAACCACATCACAGAGATACCAATAACTTCATGTATCTCTCAAAGTATTACTGCAGTGTACACAATGATATCCAAAACTAGACCACTTCTGCAATCACACAGTACAAATAGCTTTATACCAAAGCATTTCCTCTTGCTTGGTATATATTGCTTGAATGAGAGTCTCCCTTTGAATAAAATCAAGGACTCATCAATAACAAGCTTCCTGAAGGGATAAAAATACATGCAGCACTTTTGTTTCAGGTACATAAACACATTTCTGATCTTATATAACTGTCGCTTCTGTCAGGCCTGGTTTTGTCTGAAAAGTGTAACATACGTAACAGTATCAGGAAACGATTGACACCTATAATGTCACTAAAACCTGGAGTTGAAATCAGGCGTTCTGTTGCCCAGTATGTGGTGACAGTGTGCTTATACACATGTGGCATAAGCATTATTGTGGCAAAAAACAGGTACATCTCTGCCACAGTTGTCTCCTTCCACTTGTGTAGCCGTGATTTTGGTGAGAGAATTGTATTTGCCATGGTGTAATCACAGTATGTGTTTGTTTCCCTGACAATGATGTCCATCAGGGGTTCATCGAAGAATAACTCAAAGCAGTCCAGTTCACTGGCATTGTTCCCAAGTGGACAAGATGGCTTTATTCCACTTTGTGTTTCATCAAAGTCATGGGGACTGGGAACAAACTCGTCACCGTCCTGCCAATCCCAGATGCGGTCTGCTGGTGGGGTCTGGATATTGTACCGTGGTTGTGGTTGTGGTTGTGCAGGTTGTGGTTGTGCAGGTTGTGGTTGTGCAGGTTGTGGTGGTGCAGGTTGTGGTGGTGTGGGGTAAGGTGAGGCTGGTTGTTGTGCTGAGTCAGCAGCGTGGGTAGTAGCATGGCCCGCTGATGGTGCCACATGGGCCGTGCCACCCTCACTATCACCACCACTGCCTCCTCCCTCACTGTCACCATTCATACCCATCGTTACAATATCGTCATCTTCACTATCAGGTCATGGTGTAGGGCCACGAGATGTGCTCCCAGAGTTTCTCCTTCCCCTTGGAACAACATATGAAACACTACCAGACCGCATGCTACGTCGCACATACTGCCGCTTCACTGGGGAATATTCACTCTCACTGTCACTAGAACTGCTTTCAATGACCTTGAAATCACTATCACTGCTATCATCTGGGTGTTGTACACGACCAAATAGTTTCCTCTTTCATCCTGGTACAGGCAAACGTGAACGTGAACAAGCCAGCACAGCACCAGAGGTGGAAGGTTGTGGGTCATCTGGGTTTTCATCACTAATTACGTTATCCTGGGCACTTTTTTCCGGTAACACTCACTTCAAAAAACCCCGGAATTCACTGTCACTGACATTTTCATTGCTGTTAGAGCTATCACTTGGGAACAAAAGACCTCCAATCCGCCAAGGAGTGAGGAACTTCTTACCGAGAGGCATGGTGAAAATGGACTAACAACATGGCGTTCCCACAATGCACTGCTGGGTCCAGATTTTTTTTCACGGGGTTTGCACACCGACCACTGGGGCCCCATTCTCTCTCGTGTGGGCCTCCCAGGCCTTTGGCGCTGATTTGAAGCCGCTAGAATTTGTGATATAAATACGTCAGAAACTTGGCTCATAAGACGTATTTATACGTCGGAAACAGTAAAAGGGGTTTTAATTACATCCATGACAGTAACAAATAATTTTACAATGAGGGCTAACAATATTAATAATGCATCAGTGTTGGTAAACACTCAAAGAAAACTATCTGTAGGTCCTTAGTAATGAACAGAACAGCCTCTCCTCACTTAACAAACAGAGTTCCATTTTTAAAGGGACCATATTGGAAAAACAAATTTGTCACTAAGCAGGAGCATACTAAAATTTGGTAGTGGGTTTGTGTCAACCATCTTCGATTTTATTTTAATGTACCTTTGCTCCTTTTATAACTTTTTTAGTATTTTTTTTAAATGTTTATACATTTAGGGGTACTGTATATTGTAATAAACAGAATAGGGGAAATGAGCTCTAATATACATATTTAGGTTTGCATACTGGTAAGAGACCCTGTTGTAAGTCTAGTTGTCAGTAATGGTATGTCACTAAGTAAGGAGAGGCTGTTACATTGAACAAGATGTTTGAAAAGTAGTAAAATACATCTGCATATACAAGCCTTGAAAGCCGGGGGAGCGCCCCGGGATAATGTGTGATGAAAATAAAGGGCCCGCATAAGGAGGGTCTTTATTCATTTAGTGCATTTGTGGGTAGCAGCCATAGCATAAAGTCACAGCTGCTACCACATTTCACAGTGACTTCTCATTGTCATGTGGCTGCCGTGTTGAGAGGAAGTGTTGCACAGTTGTCTCTCATCTGCTCCATCTTTTGTCCCGTGTTCCATTTGGTTTTGGGGCTATACATCTTTGATTATAGGTAAAGGGAAGTCTTTAACACCTGAAACTATAGCTCAAATCATAGAGCTTCACAAAGCTGGACATCAGATGAAAGAAAAATTTGGAGAATGTTTGTGTGTGTGAGCTTCAGTGAGGAATTGGGGGGGAGCGTTTCAAGGCTAGGGGCAGTGTCGAGTTACCGTCTGCCAAACCTTGGCTAGCCCCTCAAGAAGTCATCTATTCTACTTTAAAACTGTGTTAAAGAGCCACCTCCACCCTGTTTCAGTGGGAGATGGCCAGTTGTGTTAAAATATATAAATATATATACAGCCTTCCTCACGTAGCAACATACTCGTTTACGACACCTCGGACTTATGATGGGCTCTCTGACCAGTATGCATGCCTAAAAGTGTATATTAGAGCTGATTTCTTCTATCTGTTTTTTTACAATAACAGTACACTACTGTATAACATTTAAAAATAAAACCAGAAATGTTATAAATGGTGAAAAGGTTTGACAGTAAAACTATCAAAGATGGTTGACACAAACCCACTCCCCATTATAGTATGCCCCTCACTTAGCAAACGAATTCATTTACCAACATGGTCTTAGGAACAGAACTCTGTCGTTAAGTAAGGAGAGCTGTATATATACAGAATTCTTCCTCTGTAAGCCATGCGTGTCGTAAGAGTCGACTAAAAATCCCGGGAGAAAGGGGCCCTAGTAACTCCTTCTCCTGTATACATCACTAAAGTTAAAAAGAGAAACTTTTGTTTTTCTTTTTGGGCCGCCCTGCTTGGTGGGAAATGGCTGATTAGTTGATATGTTCCTTGATAATTTTGAGAGGTCACGAAAGCACTTGGAATTTCACTATACTTTCACAGTGGTTGTTTTGCATATTCTGATTTTCACCCGTTTACTGTGACCTTATTGCAGATGGATTTATGAAGGATGAGGTTAACCATAGAATTGATGAAGGAAAAAAGGTGAGTGGTGCATTGAGGTATATGTAGAGACAAAAAACATTATTTTTGGAGGCAAAGAAGGGAATGTATGAAAGTATAGCAGTACCAACACTCTTATATGGGTGTGAAGCTTGGGTTGAAATGCTGCAGCAAGGAGGCAGTTGGAGGTGGTGGAGATGTCCTGTCTAAGGGCAATGTGTGGTGTAAATATTATGCAGAGAATTCGGAGTGTGGAAATTAGGAGAAGGTATGGAGTTAATAAAAGTATTAGTCAGAGGGCTGAAAAGGGGTTGTTGAGGTGGTTTTGGTCATTTAGAGAGAATGGTTTAAAGTAGAATGACATGGAGGCATATAAATCTGTAGGGGAAGGAAGGAGGGGTAGGGGTTGTCCTCGAAAAAGTTGGAGGGAGGGAATTTGTGCATGGGGATCAACAACATCCAATCACCTAAAACCCCTAATAACCCAGCAAAAGGCAGCAGTAAGAATGATAACAAATTCCCACTCCTGCCAGCATACTCCACCAATTTTCAAAAGTCTGAGTCTGCTGACCATTAAGAACATCCATACTTATTCATGTGCCTACTACATACACAGAAACAATACCCACAAATATAAACCCTCCACTCAAACTTCTCCTCACCAACCTAAACAGGACACATGACCACAATACAAGAGACAGATCTCTTTTGATATACCTCGTGTCCATATCACACTGTGTAAAAAACTCTATGCACATAAAGGGCCCCAAAATATGGAATTTCATTACCAGAAGATATTAAAGTAACCAGTCTGAAAATAAATTTAAAGACTCTTCTCAAAAGCCACTAATCACCCTAGACTAAATGCTAATATCAGTACACACTTACTCACCTATGTATCCCACATCATACTGAAACAATCACTTTGAACCTTTTATCCATTGTTGACAGGAATGTAATTGAATCATTGCTTTCACAAAAAGCATTTTCGAATATAAATATATCATTGTCTTATATAAATTTTGATTCATATATAATTAATATTCTACTGTACAACTATGAAATAAATTACTATCCTGTTGTACAACTAGATATACTCCTTAGTGTTAAGTAGACTGTAAGCCAATAATGTTAAGTCGACCCATAATGCCAAGGCATAATAGAGGCTCTCTTTGCATTGCAGCCCACTATTGTTAAATACAAAATCTCAGTGTACTGTTTGCAAAGACTTAAAATAAATAAATAAATAAAGCATGCGTGAGCGTGTTAGATAGGAGTGAATGGAGACAAATGGTATTTGGGACCGACGAGTTGTTGGAGTGTGAGCAGGGTAATATTTAGTGAAGGGATTCAGGGAAACCGGTTATTTTTATATAGCCAGACTTGAGTACTGGAAATGGGAAGTACAATGCCTGCACTTTAAAGGAGGGATTGGGATATTGGCAGTTTGGAGGGATATGTTGTATAATCTTTATACATATATGCTTCTAAACTGTTGTGTTCTGGGCACCTCTGCAAAAACAGTGATTATATATGAGTGAGGTGAAAGTGTTGAATGATGATGAAGTATTTTCTTTTTGGGTCACCCTGCCTCGGTGGGAGATGGCCAACTTGTTGAAAAAAAAAAAAAGTGTGTGTGTGTGTGTGTGTGTGTGTGTGTGTGTGTGTGTGTGTGTGTGTGTGTGTGTGTGTGTGTGTGTGTGTGTTGTGTGTGGGTGTGTGTGTGTGTGTGTGTGTCTGGGGTAGGGTCGAATAGTAGAACTTGCAAGTTTGGCTTAAATAGCAATGCTCTTCTTGCTGAATAATGCAAGTGAAAATTTGTGTATGCAATAAATTTGCAAAAATCAAGAATAAAATATATTTCATTGTGTTTGTTTATTATTAAATTATTGTAAACTTATCTAAAATATGTTTAGTTGGATTAGGCTAAATTAAATTGCACTTGTTATAATAAGGTTAGGCAAGTTTTTAAGGTTTCTTTTGATACAAAATTTTTAATTTTTACATTAACATAAATGAAAAAATCTTTAAATGTATAAGAGCAAATTTTTACAAAGGACTTAATTTTAAATGAGTTATTGTTAACTGACCAATTTTACCTATTCAGCACGACATAAATATTTACTTATTTATTTATTTTTTTAATTTTGTGTTAAATTTTAAATAAATTTAGCTTAGATACTCCTCATTTATTCATAAGTTTTCTTATGTTATTGATCTTTTGTTGTCATTGAGTAAGACAGGCGTTCCCAACAGGTGGGGCTGGACAGAGTTTGACCAGACGATTGACCTGAGGAGATCAGCAGGACCTGGGATGGGAATCACCACTTTCTACAAGACGCATCACTGTCCATATTGCCCATACAACACAAAATTTACCTCAAGTCTTAGGAATCATATGCGTACTCATACCGGAGAGAAGCCAAATATTCTTGCCTTATTGTCCATTTTCCTTGCTACAAAGGATCGTTTAAAAAACACACATCCGCACTCACACTGGAGAAAAACCATATTCATGCTCTTACTGCCCTCACCCGTTCTTCTCGCAAAGACTCACTAAAAACTCAATGTTAACACACCAGTTTTAAAATTATCATTGTGATTTGTACAATATTCTTTGCAATTAGTCCTTAAATGTTAATGTATCTGGCGTTATTATGATTGTAAAAAAGTTACGTATAAGTAAATGTATTGCAAAATCATTGTAAAAATTTTACTTAAATTATATGTATTCACAATGTAAATTTTTATATAATTAAAAAATGAATATTATTTTAACAATTTTAAACATTAGAAATTTGAATGAGTGATGGGGGAATTTGCATTTTTTGGGGGAGGGGGGTCACCCTACTTTGGTGGGAAATGACCACTTTAAAAAAAAAAATGATAATTGAAACAATGTTTGAAATGTATATAATGGTAATGCTTGTTAATAAATTTTACTGAATTCAGAGTTTGTATTTTGCCTTAATGGTTTGCAAATGTATAATTAATTTCATTTAACAATTTTAGTTATAATATCAGGAAAAATTTTAAAAATAATATGCTTCTTTATTATTTTTTACCATTTATCACTATTGTTATTATCAGTATAGTAATGATAGTAGCAGTAGTATTAGAGTAGTAATAATGGTAGTACAATATTAGTAGTAATAGCAACAGAAATAGTAACAGAAATAGTACTTTAGTAGTAATAACAGTAACAGTGGTTCATTGTAACAACAGTATTAACAAGAATAACAGTAATAGCATAGTCATAGTAGTGGCACTGTGGTAACAGTAGTAGTACAGCTGACCCTCATTTAATATGGTACAGTGGACCCTCGACCAACGATATTAATCCGTTCCTGAGAGCTCATCTTTAAATCAAAATTATCGTTAGTCGAGTTAATTTTCCCCATAAGAAATAATGGAAATCAAATTAATCCGTGCAAGACACCCAAAAGTATTGAAAAAAAAAAATTACCACAGGGAAATATTAATTTTAATACACACAAACTGAAGAAGACATGTACAATTACATGACACTTCCCTTTTATTGAAGATCGGGTTTGATGATTGATGGGATGGGGGGAGGGGAGAGGGGTGTGGATGGTGTTAGTGTTTAGAAGGGGAAACCCCCTTTCCCTTAGGACTTGAGATGTCAAGTCCTTTTCCAGGGTTACTTCCTTCTTCTTTTAATGCCACTAGGACAGCTTGGAGTCACTGGGCCTCTGTCGCACAAATACTGTCCATTTGAGGCCGTACCTCCCTTCTTTTATGACATTCCTAAAGTGTTTCACAACATTAGTGTCACAAATTTAAAACTTGTTAGGTTTCCCAAATTTTTCACGTCTATGTAATCCTTTAATTCCTTCCAATATTTTCAGCTCTTTTTGGTCCAAACTGCAGCCTCACCATGCCTTATCACAGTATGTATGCCACTACGTTCTTAAATCTCTCAAACCAACCTTTGTGGCCTTAAATTCACTTTACATCACCACTAGTTGCAGGCATTTTTCTAATAAATCCCATGCAACTTCCCGCCTTTTCACTATGATGCTTGAGAGATGCTACCCTGCTATCTCTTTGTTATCCACCAATTAAAATCTCTCAAATCTTCTATCACTTGTGATCTCAGTTTCGAAAAACAAGTTCACCTTGGACAAGAACAGCTTTCCCTTTATTGCCGTTTTCCCCTTTGGCACAATGTGCGATGGTGATGGGGTTTTTGTACAACTGCCAGCTCGAGACACACATCCACTTCATACTTAGCAATGAATTTCTTCATATCCCAAAGTTTAACCCTTTTGCTGTAGGTTGGACTAGAAGCTTCTTGGGCCATGGTGACTTATTTTGAGGTTCAATCACAAAACGCTGTGATAATATGAAAAGTTCCGATTGTATGTTTGGATGGGAACCGCGGTGGCGGCTGGCTGAACATGGCCAATGGCGAGTCTCAGACGGAACGAACGTTTGGTCGAGTTTTTAGAGCTAGTCGAGGCAAAAATTTTTGCCGTTAAAAAGTATCGTATCGATTTAAAAAGTTAGACTGCCATTGTTGGTCGAGGGTCCACTGTACATATTATAAAATGGTGTTAACTCTTAACCCCTTGACTGTCACAACCCCAAATCCTGAGGTGTCTCCTGGTGTCGAAAAATTTTTGGAAAAAAAAAAATATAAAAAAAAATTATTTTTTCTTATGAAATGATAGAGAATGTATTCCCGATGGTAATGACAACCAAAAGAACAAAATTTGATGGAAAACTTACAGAATTACGCTTCACGAAGTTAGCAACCTCGGCGATATTGATGAATCGGCAATTTCACCCACTTTGAGCCCATATTTTCGGCTATTCCATTGTTCCAGCGACCAAACTCATAGCTATTTCTTTAGAACTCCATTTGTTCTATCGGTTGAGTATAAGAAACTGCCCATTTACCAATTACAACTACCCAAAAACGTGGTCAGAAATTTACAATTTGGCCAATTTCACGCAAATTAAAAAATATGCCTATTTCAAAATAGGGTCTAGAATGAACAATGCAGACATTTCTGGCTCTAAAATAACATTTTCTTTGTTCATCAGTCACATCTCCAGGCCCCTCTGATATTACTCTTGCTTTCTATTTTGAATTTTTATTCAAACAAAAAATAGAAGATTTGCTGTTATGCAGACTACTGCAATATTGTAATAATTGTATAAATAATGTCAACCCATTCATGACTGCATATCAGAATGGCTACTTGGACATTTACTGGACAATGACATCATTTGTTTACTTTTGAACATCGGGAAAAATCAAACATTTCCCCTACTTTGAGCTCCATTTCAAGGTTCTTTTCATAGTAAAACCAATCAAAATCACCTCTATTTCTATAATATGTTTTCCATTCTATCAAATGAGACCAAGAAAACGAGAATACAACCATCTCAGGCCAGTCGTGCCAAATTTGGAGGCAGGAAAAAAGAAAACATTGATCTATGTTTGGAGCACTAACAGTAACAACGTAGATCTACGTTTGGAGAGTTTAAGGGTTAAATGAGCTAAAGAATATATGGAAAAAATAAGATTATATGCTGAGACCTCCCAAAAATGCTAAACAAATACACATGTACATTTATTGATGACTCATAATTCTAAAAGAAATAGTTATGTAATTGTAGCTGGATGTGGTAATGTGTACATAGCTAAAAAGGTTACATAAATTATTTTTTCCTACCTTAAATTCTAGTTGCTAGTGGTAATGACATCTCACTGGGCCTAGGTGGATAGTCATAGATTGAGGTTTCTGCACTGATGTCTGTCAATGCAGAGTTGTCATTGTCCAGACCCCTGATCTAAAAATTGCTCTCAGAATCCAAGAATTAAACAAAAAAAATTTTTTCTTATCAAATGACAGAGAATCTTTTTCTGAAGGAAATGAAACCAAAGTACCAAAATTTGATGGAAAACTTACAGAATTATGCTGTCACAAATTCAGCAGTCTCGGCGATATTTAGCATCAGTGATTTCACCCAATTTGAGTCCTATTTTTGGCCAATTACATTGTTTTGGGTTTGACCAAACTCTAAGCTATTTTGCTAGTATGCCTTCAATTCTATCAATGAATACAAGAAACCGCCCATTTAACTATTTCAGCTACCCAATAAAGTGATCAAAATTGGTAACTGGCTAATTTCACATGAAATTAAAAAATTGCCAATTTAAAAACAGGGTACAGAAAAAAACAATGTAGACATTCTTGGAACTAAGACATTTCCTCTGTTCATTAGTTACATCCCCAGACCTTCCTCTATTACACTTCTTTTCCTTTTTGGGAATTTTTATTCGCACAAAAAATGGAAGATGTATGTTAAGCAGACTATTGCATTATTGTAATAATTGTATAAAAAATGTCAGAATATTTGTAAAACATGTATTAGACTGACCAACTGGTTTGCGTATTGGACGAGTGACTAAGGGTGTCCTCTGGAATATTGGCAAAAATCAAGCTACTCCAGCCCTGAACCAATTAACATCATCTATTTCTGTAATATATCTCCATTCTTCAATGACCCCAAAGAAACCAAGAATATAGCCATAAAAAATTATCCAAAATAAAACTGAAAAATTACATCCAGAAATAAACATGGTCACAGTTTTTTCCCATAATGCACTGTGTGGGGCAGAATTTTTTTTTATATGGTGCATAACTTGTTGCATAGACCCAGTCTCTCATGTCTAGGCCCAAATTCACCACTCCCCAGTTATCAGAGTGAGCTGGCTCATCACATAGTTCTATGACACAGACCCTGACTCAAAGCCATAGTGCTACAGCACAAAACCTCGAAGGGGTTAGATGATGGTTGTATGGAGTGCTAGGTATTCTGCAAAGCACCTTTGGGCTGTTTTACCTGAAGCACTTTTACAGCTCCAGACCCTGCTTTAGAACAGTGCTTCTTGATCTGTCGGGGTCCACCTCAGTGAAGAAAGTCTGCAACCTTACCAATAATAATGAAGCTTCTTGCACAACTGTCACAGTGTTACCTGTTTACTGCAGGTTCTTCTTCCTCATTGTCTTGTGATCTGCCTTCCTTTTGTCTAGGAATTTTTTCTGCCAAAATTTCCTCTGGATTTATTTCCTCATCATTTTCTAAAAGTTCATTTATGTCTTCTGGCTAAAAAATTTTAAAGCCCTTGCCTGGCAGTCTTTCTTGCCACCTGAACAAATTTTTGGAATGAGTCTGTACTGACAAAAAAAAAAAAAAAAAAAAAAAAAATTATTCACCACACCACGCCATAATTTTCCCCCGCCTGCATTTATTGTTGACCGCAGTAATTAACTGCATCTGCAATGTTAAATTTATGCTAGATCTCTAGCACTCCAAACTCTGTGTCAGCATCCAATTCTGTGATGAGTTTCCACACCACTTATCATGTGTAGTTGCACTTAAATGGCCTAATAACTCCTTGATCCATTACTTGTGTCAAAGATGTCATTTTAGAGTAAAATCACAGCCTTCATATGTGGGTTCACATCTCTGAAGAATCAGAATGAGTACAGAAATTATTAACAGTGAAGAGAATCTTGAAATACAAGGTTCGTGGTGTACAGGTAAAAAATGACTTAGAGAATAAAATGATGCATAAACCAGTTAAAAACAAGGTCTCTGCTGTCCCTGGTGATGGTTAGGCCTCCAAATAATTGGCAAAGTCCTCCTGTCTTTACCTTTTAAACCACACAGAATCATGTAACAATAAATATGGATAATTTAGACTTAAATATCATCTGATGCATTACTACACAGAAGTTGAAATGATCCTTTGTTGCCTTGAATCTTACTGGCTGTTGCAAGTTCTAGATGGTCTCTTCTTCCAATAAACATTTGTCTTTCAGCACTAAATACTTTCCTGGCTAGTAGCCACCCTCAAAAATAATTTCTGTCAATTCTGTAGGGAAATTCATAATGGCAGCATGATCAGCAGATGCACTTTCACCAGAAAATTTAATATTATGCACCTGATTGCATAATTTAAACTTGTGGAACCAGCCAGAACTAAACACACACTTTTGTTCAGGCCTTCTTTCCTCATCATACACTGTTTTATCATGATGAAATTAAATGGTACACCTTTCCTGATTTTCTGCTCAATCCACTCGCACAATAAATTTTACATCTTAATTAGGTGTCGTGACCTAAATGTCATCCTTTCAGGTCACAACCTGGGTTGTTCACTGCACAAGCTCTTACGCTTGTCACATTCTTTTTCAACCATACGAACTGATGCTTTATTGAGACCAAAGGCTTCTGCCATCTCATTTATATGTTCACCACTTTGAAGCTTACCTGAAGTAAATTTTTTCAAGACACCAAGACTTTCATGTCTATTCTTCTTGGCACCTCCTATCCAGAGATGGGCTAGTGAAAATATAAAAAATCGATTCTCTAACACATCATTGAGTATGTTATGGGATGCATACAGATGTATAACTGATATCATGAGAGGTTTACAGCAAGAGTGAGACTAGGCTCCACCATGAAAACAATAGCTGCACCTATTGGCCAACCATGAGGTGGTGGGCTAAGATCCCACAACGTGCTATTTTTTCTTTAAATTTACACTGGGGTAAATGAGTATTAGTGTGCTCATTGAAAATATACCACAAATTTTCATCAGTGTTATGGGACAAAATGGAGATTTGTATTTAAATGGGGGTCTACTGTATATAATAGGGGTATTAAAAGACCTATCAAGAGTGTACTATTTTATCATAATTTTTTTGATTATGCCTGTTATTATTAGTCATAATTACTATCATTAATTATTACTACAGCTTTATTTTTTTATTTATCTGGTTATTTCTTTTCCTCATGTCTCTGATTTTCTTTCATTGGTAATTAGTGACACCTTAACATTATTATTATTTTATTATTTTATTATTATTATTATTATTATTATTATTATTATTTATTATTTTTTATTATTATTTTTATTTATTAGCACACTGGCCAATTCCCACCTAGGCAGGGTGGCCCGAAAAAGAAAAACTTTCACCATCATTCACTCCATCACTGTCTTGCCAGAAGGGTGCTTTACACTACAGTTTTTAAACTGCAACATTAACACCCCTCCTTCAGAGTGCAGGCACTGTATTATTATTATTACAGTGGAACCCCGGATTTCATCCTTAATCCGTTCCAGAAGGTCAGTCTAAATCCAAAATGGACAAAAACCGAAGCAATATTTCCCATATCACATAATGTAAATACAATTAATCCATAATGTAAATACAATTAATACATTTTTTTAAAGAATAACTATAGTTTTACATACAGAAAACAATGAGAAAGAAATATAAATGACTAATGAAATGGATAAATGAACATTTAACATCACACTTACCTTTATTGAAGACACTTGTTGGGGTATGGATGGTGAGGAGAGGAGAGGGAGGAGGAGCAGAGGTTACTGTTTGGAAGGGGAATCCCCTTCCATAAGGACTTCAGGTATCAAAGCCCTATCCGGGGTTACTTCCCTTTTTTGTCTTTTACTGGCACTGGAATCCTGTCGCATTAAAAATCTGTCCAGAGAGCTGTTTCTGGTGTCTCTTTAAGATTTGCCTAAAATGGGACAAGGTATCGTCACTGAGCATGTTGCAGATACGGCTTGTATCAGCTTGGTCTGGGCATATTTTTCCACAAAAGTTTGCACCTCATTCCATTTTGCACAAATGTCCTTAATCATGAAGAAGCACCTTCTCCCCCTCTCTTCCTACTCCTCTGAAGCAATTTCCTCAGCTGTGGTCTGTTGCTGTCCCAAATGAAGGTCTTGCAGTTTTCAGTGGTTAGCTCTTCCCTGTGGTCCTCCACCAACTCTTCCACATCCTGGCCACTCACTTCCAACCCCATGGACTTCTCCAAAGACACAATAGATTCCACAACAGGAGTAGGGTCGACAGGGACAGCCTCAAACCTTCAAAATCTTTGTCGAGGTCACATTCTGGCCACAATTTTCTCTGAGCACTCAATAAACAAGCACAAAAAACAATTGATTATTATGAAATGTTTCGTATGAATGCTCACTCAACCAGTGACAGAGCCAGACTGAGACACACACACGCGTGAGTGGAGGTATTCCAGGTGGGCAGAACAGGGCTCTGGTGGCCTGGTGGTTAACACTCTCGCTTCACACGGTGAGGGCCTGGGTTCGATTCCCAGCCAGAGTAGAAACATTGGACGTGTTTCTTTCCACCTGTTGTCTATGTTCCCCATCAGTAAAATGGGTACCTGGGTGTTAGTCGACTGGTGTGGGTCGCATCCTGGGACACTGACCTAAGGAGGCCTGGTCACAGACCGGGCCGCAGGGGCGTTGACCCCCGGAACTCTCTCCAGGTAAACTCCAGGTAAACATTGATACGGACAATTTCCAAGATGATGTACAAAAATCCAGAGCAAAATTTCACCAAAAAAGTGGTCGAAATCCAAATCGTACGATATCCTGTGCGAATGAAATCCTGGGTTCCACTGTAATATTATTATTATTATTATTATTATTATTATTATTATTATTATTATTATTATTATTATTGTTATTCTAGGTAGTAGGTTGATAGACAGGCAACTGCCCAGGGAGGTACTACCATCCTGCCAAGTGAGTGTAAAACGAAAGCCTGTAATTGTTTTACATGATGGTAGGATTGCTGGTGTCCTTTTTTTCTGTCTCATAAACATGCAAGATTTCAGGTACATCCTGCTACTCTACTTACACTTAGGTCACACTACACATACATGTACAAGCATATATATACACACACCCCTCTGGGTTTTCTGCTATTTTTTTCTAGTTCTTGTTCTTGTTTATTTCCTCTTATCTCCATGGGGAAGTGGAACAGAATTCTTCCTCTGTAAGCCATGCGTGTTGTAAGAGGCGACTAAAATGCCGGGAGCAAGTGGCTAGTAACCCCTGCTCCTGTATATATTACTAAATGTAAAAGGAGAAACTTTTGTTTTTCCTTTTGGGCCACCCCGCTCTGGTGGGATACAGGCGGTTTGTTGAAAAAAAAAATATTATTATTATTATTATTATTATTATTATTATTATTATTATTATTATTATTATTATTATCATCAAGACTAAGCTCTCAACCCACAAGGGTACACCTTAACACTGATTGCCTAATTTCCCTTATTATGAAATTGTGCGTGTGTGTGTTGTGTACAATGATGTAATAAAGACATTTCTTTTCATGTTCATTCTAGTGGCAGTTTTTACATTTTTCTTACATTTACCCTCTCAATAAAGTGTTAATATTGTTGAAATTATGTAATAGTAACCATTATACTGTACTAACTGTTTGCAAATAACCCACATGTTGTAGACAACACTCTTGATGTGTCGGTTCACTGTAGATCATTGTCAAGGTATAACATGACTTGATAATGGTCTAGGATAGAAAGAGATATTGTTCGAAGTTTCCTTTTCAAAGTGCAGGTTATCTGTGATTTGTTCTAGCCATGGCATCATAACATTTGTTCTTCAATAACTATTATTTGTGAATACAGGATAACATAATTAATCTTTAATCTGGAACTGAATTTCTATAGGAAAGCTATGTACAGTACTGTAATCATAACTGCTTATTAAAAGTATTTCTTAATACTATAACACTATATTTTTCTGGAGTCAAAACACTGAGAAGTAGAAGAGGGCCCTACTTATACAGCAAGTTAGGGTCTGAGTTACCACTGTAAAGTGTAAATCATTGTGAATCATAGTCTTTTTCCACTTTCAAGTGCATATAAAGTCTGACAACAATTTACACTATCATATATTAAGTGACAAATATAGCTACATCTAAAACATGCTTATACAGTACATACACACATTACTTACCTTAAAATATTTTCAACCTTAGTTTATAGTGAATGGTGAATATACTGTAGGAAGTCTGAATAAATGAAGAATGGGTATGACTGAAAACTGCTGTATTAGCAAAATGCTATAAAGTGAAGTGATGTAAAACAGGGCCTGCCTGTATTATTTGTTTTCACAAATTGGGGCATGTGCAGTTGTGTTCCATTTTTTTATAAATCTTTAAACTTCAAGGGTTCATAACTTTTGGTTTTATAGAGGAAGACTGCAAGAAATTTGTGATAACCAGCTTCACAATTACAAAGGGAACATCAGTAGGCCAGTAGCAAATTTACTACATTATTACACAAACACTAAACCCCTCTTATAAAGATACTCTACATAGTGTGATTTTTATGTAAGTGCAATTGAGAGAGTGCAAGCAAAACTGAATACCGTTATATTGTGAAGGCCTTTCCACACACTGTTCAATTCTGGATGTACCTTGTCCATTGTATTTCCATATTGCCCTACTGTATACAGAAGAGCTTTGTAAGACAGCTATAGAGTCCTTGCTCTTTTTTTTAGCACACATTCTATATTTCATTGTACATATGATCACAACTTGAAGATGTGCCATCATACTTTTCTTGGCAGTGATGCATAAAAATTTTTAAATAATGTATAATTTTGTGTTTATCTGCTGAAAGACTTTTCATTTTGGAACAACACACATGTACATACTGCATGTATGAAAGTTCAGTTTGGCCTTAGAATCTAATCATTATATTAAGCCTGTGTGAGGGATACTAACCAAGCCTAGACTGTTAGGCTAGCCTAGACTTCTGAAAAATCATTAAAATTTAACTGCAAAACAGTTGTTCATTATTTCTGTAAGTAAAATAAATATCAATAGTATTATTGTACATGCATTATTATTATTATTATTATTATTATTATTATTATTATTATTATTATTATTATTATTATGATGTTGAGTCAGTGTTTTATAGTGAAAATATTATGAATGTGATTCATGCTGTTTATTAACTGGAAATATGTTACACATTTTACTAGTAAAATGATATGTACAGTAATTTTGTAAATCTAACGGATTAGGTGAAAAATAAAAATAATGATGGAAATTTGCTAGGATTTCTCTTACCAATGAAATAAGCTGGCATATAAGAAGGGTTAATTTTCCCTTTTGGCCTGGTACTGTCGGGGAACACACTCCTTTTTCACAATTATTGTTACCTTTATTACCCTCAATATAATGGACCTCTGTACAACAAATTTCAGAAATATGAAAACAAAAGCCCCTTGGTTAATCAGTTCAGTATACCAGAACAGCCTCCAAGTATACCTTCTGGTATACCTGGAGGCTGTTCTGGGAGTCATCGCCCCCTCAGCCTGGTCCATGACCAGACCTCTTGTGGTTACAGAAATGTCCGTTATTAGCATGATGGCAAAGCAATCTTATTCTCTGTCCACAATAATTACCATTTTATTGAGGTTTTATTATATTAAGGGTTTATTATTAACTCACTGGCTTTTCTTCTTTTTACATTTAGTAATTATTATTATTATTATTATTATTATTATTATTATATTATTATTATTATTATTATTTTTATTATTATTATTATGTCCATGGAGAAATGCTAAAACCATAGAAATCATAAAGCACCTGAAGTATGGGATGGGTAGGGATAAATGAGCTTGATATGAGGAAGGGGAGGGTAGAAAATTTAAATTTCTTGGATCAAGAGCCCTTCACTAGCATCAAAATATCTTCCATGGAAGGGTCCTCTTTGATAAGCCCGTTCCAGAACTTCCTGGTCCCCCTTTTGGGAAGATCAACAACTTTGG
>NC_069406.1:60016635-60031670 GCF_026875155.1 Cherax quadricarinatus | reverse complement strand
TACGGGTTTATATGTTTATGGGGGAAAAATCAGCAAAATGTTAATTTCATACAGTATATTTGTTTCTATGGGAATAGTTTTATACAACGAGTTTTTACAACATTGTTTTGGGACATGTATCAGGGTAAGAAACTTGCTAAATTTTGTTTTTACATTTTGAAATACAGTCTGTATTATTGTATAGTAAACATTTGTATTGACAAGTGTACAGAAGTGATTGAAGTGTAAAATGACACCATAATTGAGTATTGGCAGCTTCACCTGTATGTTAAATTGAGGTTGTATTGATTTGACTCGACTGCATTTAATTGGTACCAATATTACATAATTTATTGAGCTGAGTAGGCATTGAGGCTATTAAACCACAACCAAGTTGTCTCTATACTATAGGAGAGTAGAGGGGGTTAGTGACAAGGTGTTGTGTTCATATAATATTGGTTAAAGCATTTGTGTAGGTTTTATGTTAGTATCTCATGATGATAAAGAAATGAAAGACAATATTCACAGAGAAAAATTTTCTGGAATTTATTTTACTGATTTTAACCCGTAAATGGTCCAAACGTATATACAGTGGACCCCCGGATAACGATATTATTTCAATCCAGAAGTCTGTTTGGGTGCCGTTATAGACCAAATTGTTCCATAAGGATATTGGTGAATTAGATTAGTCCGTTTCAGCCCCCCAAAAATACACCTACAAAAGCACTTACAAAAATACACTTACAAAATTGGTCGAGTTGGGAGCGATCGTTATGCGGGGGTCCACTGTATACTTTTTTTACTGCAGTGCCCCAAACGTATACATGTATACGTTTTATTTTTCCTGCCTTCAAATTTGGCACGATTGGCCTGAGATGCCTTGTCAGCATAGAATGGGTCCTAACACTCAGTGGGGCATGGTATTAAAAAAATCTGGGACCACTTAGTACCTTGTGGGAGCACCAGTTCAAATGAGCACCAGCTAGAGCAAACAGCAAGGGCAAAAACCTAGGATTCACTGATGTCATGTAGTATTAACACTCCCATTTAAGAGGAAAGTGATTTTGACCCTGAGTTTAGTGGCTTTGAGGTGGATGTGGCCACAAGTGGTCGAGGAAAAATAAAAAAAAACTCGATAATAACCCATGTGCAATATTTGTGCGACACCCCTTTCAGAATGTCTTATAACCTATGCCCTAAGTCAAAAGAAATAATTCTGGCTGGCTGGCTGGCTGGCTGGGTGGCCGGGCCCGCGGCTGCATGGTGGCCAGCTGGTGGGTGGCGGCTCCTGTCTGTCTGTATCTATGTCTATCTCTGTCTCTATCTCTTTTTCTGTCTGTCTTTGTCTATATTTGTCTCCGTCTATCTGTTTTGTTTCTGTGTGTCTGTCTATCCCTGTCTATCTGTTTTGTCATCTCTGTCTCACAGATACACATAAATACAAAATATACATAGTGTAAATTACCTAGGATAACCCAAAAAATCCAGACAAAGTGCTATACTCTGCTTGAAGATGTGAGTTTTAAAGGTGATGACGCAGTCTTGTGGTTTCCTCTCTGAGACAGAGAGCTAGACGGATAGACAGGACAGACAGATAGACAGTGTTTGTGTACCAGCGAAAACAAAGGAGGGCGATGCTCATCAAATGTCACCTCTAATCTTTTCTTATCTGCTGCACCCTCCCCCACCCTCTGTATGCTCATAAAACATCAGCTCTTATCAGATGTTATCTTATCATGTCACTATCAGGGGTGGACTTTGTTTTTCATGCTTCAAGGCAACTTCTTACCCATCATATCATATCATTCCTCATCCTCATCACCCTTTCATCATCCTCCTCCTCGTCCTCGTCTTGTCCTCGTCCTCCTCGTCCTCGTCCTCCTCTCGTCCTCCTCGTCCTCGTCCTCCTCCCCCCTCGTCCTCCTCCCTCGTCCTCCTCCTCCTCGCCTCCCCCCTTCCTCCTCCCCTCCTCCTCCTCCTCTCCTCCTCCTCCTCCTCTCCTCCTCTCCCCTCCCCCTCCTCCTCGTCCTCCTCCTCCTCCTCCTCCTCCTCCTCCTCCTCCAAAACATTACTGGGACATATAAATATTTTGGTATATACTCCAAGACAATAGTAAATGGCCCAAGGCAGGTGTAAATGTCTACCTGTCATGTGTTTGTGACAATGTGAGTACAATTTCAGTACCTAATACTAGTGTCAGAACAAAGAAGGGTTTTATGAAATGACAAAAAATACTATAAATTGTAATTATCAGAACATGAAAATTATATAAAATAATATGAAAATAGAAAATAGGTATATCGGCAAACTTTTGCAAGCGGCAGCGCTCCATGTTGCCGTCAGGTGATCCCCAAGTGCCAACTTGTGGCCTCATATCTCGGTAAGTACCGACTCTAAAATTTTTTTTATCCTATAACACTTTAGAAAAACGTTTTTTTTTATTTTCAAAATATTCGGGGCACTGGGGTAGTGATGTATATATACGTTTGGACCGGGTTAAAATCAGTAATAAGATCCAGCAAAAATTTCCCTGAACTTCCGTAATGTTTTTGTGTGGTGGCAAGGCTTAGATATTCTATGATACTTCTGCGTATGATTAATTACTCTTATAATTTAAAAAAAAGAAATATCTCACAAATGCTGCTCACAATTTATTGATTTTAAAATTTTTGGTATTAAATTGTTCTTTACTTAAGTAAAATATGGGAGATAATTGTTTTTGACATGTGTAAATTGAAAGAAAGAGAAATTGCAGTGTGATGTCACAAACCTTCAGCTCTGCATTATGCAGTGTCTTATATGTCTTTTGTTTGTATAATTTTACAAGAAGTTAATGCCTATTGTGCTTTATTTCTTCCTAAAGAATACCTTTTTCTTAAAATTTTATTTCGTGGACATATTTTTTTTTATGAGAGTTGAAGGATTGTGTTTAATTGATAATGAAAAGCATCTAAATATTCGCTCGACTTTCTTTTTTTTTGGGGGGGGGAGGGGAAGAGGATAAATTTTTCCCAGATGACTTAGAACTAGTAGTTGTTGGATTGCTTGATTTATGCTTTAAAAAAATTTTTACCCTGAAGCTGTATTGTAATATTTACAGTATATTGGTGTGTATTTTAACACACTTTCTTATCAGAGCATCATACAATTGAGTAGCATTTTGTCAGTGAGGCAACCTCTTTTTTTCTTATTTATTAACCAATAAAATTTGGAAGGAGACTTGTAATTTTTCTGTTATTATTTGCAGTCGACTTTTATGCACCATTACGATGGATTCTTTGTCACTAAATAGCATAGAAATGTTTGCTGTACTTCATATTGTAAACATATTTGCAAAAATATTTACAATACAACATAATTCTGGTTTGAGATGCATTTGTCTTCTTGCCATGAATTATTCTCATTCTTTTCCAGCACTTATTTGTGTTTTCAGTTTTCTGCTGTTTTGACTGTTGGATTGGTACATTCCTGGGGATTTCTTTATTTTTCACTTCACATTTGTGAGAGAATAATTTTTGGAAAATTAGGACCTTTATTTAAATTACAATATTTCTTCAAGTGTCTTTTTCACAAGTACAAGCAGTTAAAATGTCTGGAGGTTTTATGTACAGTGGCCCCTCGGTTATCGGCCATTCTGGATATCGGCCAATTCGTTTTTCGCCGCTTCTTAGCCAAAATTCTATCCCGGTTATCAGCCGTATTGGACGCATAAGTCATTCTTGAGCACATTAAATGTCCTATATTAGGTTGATATAGACATTTTCATTAATCCATCTTTGATACTTCTTCATAATTATATAAGAAACACGTTACATAGCATATAGCATATAAACATGCAATGTTTATATGCTATCGAGTGGAGAGTAAACATTACGTTTTCTGTGATTCAGCATTACAGAAAACTGTGAATCTGGCGTCTCGCCAGTAACTGCCCTTCATATGCGTTTGTTTTATAATTCTTGGCATGATTTTGTGATGGCATCTAAACATTGTTGTTAGAAATGATTAAACTCAGTGAACATGGTAATAATATGGCTGTGTAGTGTAGCCCGTCTTCAATAAAGGTATGTAATGTTCACTTATTAAAATTTGCACTTTATATTTTTTCTCATTGTTTTCTGTATGTAAAAACTATAGTTAATCTTTAAAAAATGTATTGTTTGTTAATTTTTTGTGTGTCTGAAAACGGATTAATTAGATTTATTATTTATTTATTTAGTAATTTACATTAATTCTTGTGGGAAATGTTATTTCGGTTTTCGGCCTTTCGGATTTAGGCCCACCTTCTGGAATGGATTACAGCCGATAACCGAGAGTTCACTGTACTAGGAATTGACTTTTCCTTAAAAAAAAAAATGAAAAAAAAAAAGCATAACTGTGTGCATAAGGTGTACATTCATGCTTCAAAAGACTCTTAAGCTTTAGTTTGAATATATAATGCTTTGAATTTTAATGTAAATCTTTTCTTTTGTCTTACTTTTTTTGCAAGTGTATTCCCAAGATAGTTACTCTATAGTATAAGTAAAGCTATGACTGTAAAGATAGTTGCAGCTTGGATCCTTAACATGACATTTGTGTAGCCAGGAATGTACTGGTTCATTAGTGTCTATTTTCTTTTTTCCAAAGTCCATTGCATATACTAATAGTATGATACATTTTTTCAGTAAGAAAGAGTGGTTACAGATTTTTTTTTTTAATCTCAGAATAACAATGTGAAATAAATTAGTAAGAAAGGCGTCCCCTACAGGTGGGTATGGACAGAGACGAGAGAACTGATGTGAGAGGATCATCCGGAGTTGTGAAAGGGTTCACTACCACAGCAAGATACACCAGTGTCCCTACTGTGCCTACGTCACTCCTGTAACAACTCATTTGAGGGATCATTTACGCACCCACACAGGAGAAAAGCCATTTTCTTGCCCCTTTTGTCCCTATCAAGCTACAACAAAAAGCAATCTCACAAAACACACTCGTATCCATACGGGAATAAAGCCATTCATGTGTCCTCATTGTTCGTACTATTGTACCAAAAAATTTTATCTTGATAAGCACATACTTACCCATACGTGGAGTAAACAAAGTTCATGAATATATTTTTATTCTGATATCATTGAAAGTGGAATCATTACCTCCATGTTAGTGCTCAATTAGGTTTTCCATATCATAAAAGTTCTGTTTACACAGTGCAATATTGTTAAAATTCACAAAATATTTGCCAGTGGAATTGAGAGGAAAGGCTTATGTAAGAAGTGGCATGAGATATGTAGGTGTCAAAATAAATCAGGCAAAATATAAAAAAAATTATTGAAAAGCCCCATTTGTTTTTATTGTGTGAATTTCCCTCATCTGATACAGTATTAAAGTATTATCACCTCAAATAAAAGAAAAGGTATGATCTTAATTCATGACTGACTAAAAATACTGCTTCTTTTTTCTTGTGCCTTTTCTTCTTCTCTAATAATTGATCTTTCATCTCCATTTTGCCTTTTCTTTTCTTCATTCTTATTTACCTTTTCTTTCAATTCTCATTTTCTTTCTTCCTTTTAAAAGTTCATGCAGTGCCTCTTCCACTCTACATGTCTCTGTTGTTCGTTTCTCATCCCTCATCCATTTTATCTCTTCTTCCTCCTCCTCCTCCTCTTCTACTACTACCACCTTCTTTCATTTTCTATCCTCTTTCCACCTTTTCCACCCTTTCCTCTTCCTGCTGTCATCCCAGTCCAGCACCATATAATGGACTGCAGTGTGGTTGCTATTGTATAGCTGTGTTGTGGGCTTAACACAGAAGAGTATTATAATATTGAAGATTACTGTCTAGCCCCCACAAGTATTTTAAAGTTGAATAAAAACAGTACCAATGGTAGCAGTAGTACTACTGTTGCTTTAACTCCATGCTGTAAATTCTTCTTTCACATTACTGTACATTGGTGAGGGGATCTTGATCCAAGAAAATGGAACTACCCTTCCATTCCTTAGATCAAACATGATATTTCCCATTTCCCAGGTACTGTGTAACTCTTCATAGGGTTTCAGCATTTCCCCATGATTATAATTACTAATAACCCTATTACAGTATATACTGTAAATCTGTATATAGATTTCTCCTTTCATCGTAGTATTTCTCCTCTCTGCCTTATTTTATATTAATTTCATCTGAATGTAAAGTAGAGTAGCAGTAGCTAGACACTAGTTAAATGTTCTTAGCAGACAATCTTAGTCAAAAATTTATCTGCCTTTCTAGTCTCATGTACTAACAAAAAAAAAAAACTATTTCTATACAATGGAGTACAGTATAATTATAGTGTACAGTATAATATACTGTACAGAAATAATAAACTACACTATAGAAATCCCTTATTATGCAAGGCATTTTGGGTGGTCTTAAAATTAATTATGATTACTGTTATATGAAAATAAGAATACATAGTTTTTATCACATTGGAGGTATTGAGTAGTTCAATAAAAATTTATAATGGGTGCTTCTATATGCAAGTTTCCCTTGTGTTACGGGGGTTTGATTTATGCGAATGCACCGTATAGTGCCCATTTCTGTTGGTAGTTCTGCATGTGTGATATACATTCTGTGTGTGTGTTTGCAAAATATATACTGACAAGACTTATTATATGAAATTAAGTTTGGACAGCATAAATGAGCTGTGGGGGGTTTCTAGAGCACATCAGCTACATTCAGCATGGGAAAAATGTACAGTAGTTTCCTTGTTATTATGATGCAGTTGCTCAAATGCCAGCTGAAGATTAATCATTCATTCATTTGTATTCATTCATTGTTTCTTATATGATCTGGTTATGAACTATCCACCCCATGTTATTAACCGTTTCAGGGTTGGTGGCGTACTAGTACGGCTTGCATCCCTTTCAAATCTAGCGAGAGAAAGCTGGTAGGCCTACATATGAAAAAATGGGTCTATGTGGTCAGTGTGCACAGTATAAAAAAAATCCGGGCAGCATACAGTGCATATGAGGAAAAAAAAAACTCTGACCGTGTTTTTGGTTTAAGACAGCAAACTTTGCACTGTATTTCGTATGCTATTCATGGTTGTATTCTAGTATATCTGGTCTCATTTTATAGAATGGAAGACATATTACAGCAATTAAGAAAGATCTTGATTGGTTTCACAATTAAAAGTACCTTTGAAATTGAGCTCAAAGTAGCGAAATGTTCAATTTTTGCCAAAGTTCAAAAGTAAACAAATTATGCCACGCGTCCAAAACTGGGGAGTCTAATATTCTTTCACAAGTACACTGATATTATTTATTCCATTTCTACACTAATGCAGTAGCCTGCATAAACATAAATCTATTTTTTGTGAGAATAAAAAATTCAAAGTGGAAACAAAAAAAAAGGTAAAAAGAGGCCTGGGACATGACAAATGAACAGAAAAGATGTTATTTTGTCCCCGGAAGGGTTGCCCTTGTTTTCTGGACCTTTTTTGGAAATTTGGATCTTTTGAAATTTGTGTGAAATTGCAGAATTGCCAATTTCTGATCACTTTATTGGATAGTTTAAATCATAAATGGTATTTCTTGTATCATTCGATAGAAAAAATGGAGTTCTAGCAAATAGTTATGATTTTTTGTGACTAGTACATGGAATTGGCTGAAAAAGGGCTCAAAGTGGGCGAAATCGCCGAATTTAAACATCTTCAAGACGCTAACTTCACAGAGCATAATTTCGAATTTTTCCATCAAATTTTATATTTTTGGGTGTCATTGTGATCGGAAAGATTCTCTGTCATTTCAGTTCTTGTCATCAAGTGTCACTCACAGCTGCACTGCAGCAGTGGAGTGACACTCGTCTTACCCCAGCTTCAAGGAGTTTTGTATTAAATCCAGGTGTCCCAAAACTTGCAGGGACCTATAAATGCTTTGTGTTTATTTCTAGACAAGAGTAAATGACCAAGGCAGTGAAAAGTTTCACCTGTAGATTCCCTTGTGCTGTTGAGTATATTTTCAGTATCTAATATTTGTTCAGAACAAAGGAGGGCTAGAAATCACAAGAACTTTTTAAAAACTGGTATTATCAGAACATAAAAACTTTTTATAAAATAAAAAACGAAAAAAAAAGGTACATTACAACATTTGCAAGTGCAGGGCTCCATGTTGCCACAGGTGAGCATCCAGTGCCAATTTCGTGTGTTATACCTCGGTAAGTACTGATCCTAAATTTTTTTGGTTTGGTCTTGGTACACAGAAAATTGCCTTCTTTAATTAAAAAAATAATTTTTTTTTTTTTTTTTAACAAAATATTCGGAGCACTGGCAGTGAACATGAGATCTAGTTTGGGACAGTTTAAGGGTTTAGGGGTTACTTGATATCCTATTTTATAAGTATACATTTTTTTTTTTTTGCGCTGCATATGAAATTAAGTCTTCCCTTTTGAAATGGGGAAGTCTTGTACAAGAAATCTTCCTTTTTTGTATTTATATCTTGACTTAATTCATCTTTTATGACCTTGTGCAGTTATTCTGTTTTTTTTTCTCTCTAATTGTCCTTTAAAGGGATTTCCACAACTTTCAGTCTTGGTTCATAAGTCACATAACTCTGGAGTTCATTTTGCATATTTGAACGTTTTTCCTCAGTATATGTTGTTGAACGTGTCTGCACCATCCTATAACTTAGTATTAAAATTATGGTGTAACATTTATAATGAAACTTTTTAATATTTTCTACCAATATATTGTACATACCTCGAACTAAACTATTTTTATATGTGCTATATAAATTATAATATTAAATAATTTACATATTCAAATACAAAATGTAGTTTGCGTCATCTCTTATTGTTTATTGGCATTGTTGTTGTTTACTTATTATATTATTATTATTTATATTCAGAGGGATACTTAACCTTAAGGTCATGGGAATGGAATGCAGTCTGGTCAAATTAAAGGGAGGAGGAGGAGGAAGAGGAGGGTAGCTTTAATTCCTTGGATCATGAGTTCTTCATCAACATCAATATGCGACTCATAAAAGGGTTCCTATTGAAATTGTACATTATTTCCATGATTAGCATTCGTGGAACTAGCTACTTAAGTGTTGTAGCAAGTTTTTGTATGCCCTGCAGATTGTAACTGATGCACACGCTTCCCAGTACTGAACTAGTTTTCTGAGTTTTTTGTTTTTATAGAAAGAATTGACATGGATATGTTGCTTAGATGCTAAGTTTAACAAAATTAGTCTGTAAAGGATCTCTTAAAGTGCCCGTTTCTCGATGTCAATTTGTACTGAGCGTGTGGTATAATAATTATAGATGCTTGTTGATGATTATAGATAGTTGTAGTGATTTTAATAATTTTATTGTTATAAATAAGGCATAAAAGTTATTTATAGTTATTAGCCAGATTTGTGCCAATGCTGACTGATTGATGAGTATTGTTGGTAATACTGTGCACTTAGCAGGCAGAGGCATGCTGCACCTTTCCCTGTACTCCAGTGACACACTATTTTACACTGTTGTGTCTAACCTGTCAGCCTCAGCATAAGGAGTTCTGTCACTTAATTTCTCCCTTCCAGCAGTCAATTGTGATTTCACATTTAAATCTTCTTTGCCTTTAATATTTGCATCATGGAATAGAGAGAATATTAGGTCAATACAAAATGGTCGTTTTTCTACTTTTAAAAATCCATTCCAACACGGTAAAAAAATATGAAAATTCAGTTCTCTACTGATGTGTTAATTAGTGTGATAGGTAGTTCCTAGCAGGTAGATGTGTTGTGACGGTCATAACTGGCTTCAATGCTCCTCTGATATAAGTCTTTAAATTAATTCTTGTGGGGTTTGTAAAGGGTAATATTTCCAGGGACCAGTAGCTTTCAGTAGAGAACTCAATACTGGAATAAGTAATGTCAATCATAAGCCACATTGGATATGTTGGCTAATATGCAGAAGGAACTGGATTAGGTGTGGTTATGGTTCACTACAGGTACACATTAGAAAACAATTTCAGCTGTATAAAAAACTCTTTATAGTTCTGCATTAATATGCAGAAAACTGCATTTTCATATCTATTACTATTTTGTTGTAAAAGAATTTAAAATCGAAAAAGACCTGGGTATTTTTAATTATCATTATTACTGGATATATAATTATCATTACATGTGTGATTCTCAGTGGTTACTGCCTGAAGAATAAACAGGGTGTTGCAGTTTAGAAGGTCATTTGAATTGTTTATGTTCTTTCACTTCTGGCAAGACAGCTGTTGAATGAGTGATGGTAAATGTTTCCTTCTGTTGGTCACTATTTAGGTGGAAAAATGCCCAACTTAGTAAAAAAAAAATTTTTTTACTCAGGTCTATGTAGTAGTTATACACATGTAAAATTATGTATACACTCTGACATACATTATATATAATGTAGGCTTTGTTTTAAAATTTAGCTATTTCTCTCTTCTTTTTCTTCTTTTGCTGAAGATGCTCTAACATCTATTGTTATTCGCACCTACCCTTTTTTCTGTGATTTAAAAAGCAGTGCAGTAATAAATTGTTCGGTTATACAGAAAGTAGTTTAGGATAGTAAAAAGTTTTTTTGATAAACTCTTTGTAGCTATTTCATTTTAAGCTTGGTAATATTGGTCATTAATTTTGAGGGTCTCTACTACTTAAAGAATATATTTGATTTTATAATAGTAACCAGTAAAAAATTAGTATGTGTGACTCCAAAAAATATTTAATGGCCTGTATTACTTACAGATTATTTTGAACTCTTTTCTCATGGTATTTACTTATGTTTGTCTATAAATTAAAAATCATTTAAGCTTAGGAAAGAATGTAACAAGAGTGGTAAAGATGCACGTCCCAACAGGTGGGGCTGGACACTGCTGGGCAGAGTGCTTCTTGGAGAGGAAACGAAGGACCATGGACTGGCCTCAACACTGCTAGCAAGATACACCACTGTTCCTTCTGTTCTATACCACCAATGTTACAACTAATTTAACAAATCACCTGCGAACCCACACTGGAGAAAAACCATTTTCTTGTCCTCGTTGCTCGTACTGTGCCACCTACAAAGGATAACTTAAAAAAACATTATCTAATTCATACTGGAAAAAGCCATTTGTATGCCATCTGTCAGTATCGTACAACTACTAAAGGGTATTTAAAAAAGCATATGTTGATTCACTGTAACGAGAGAAATAATTGTGTTGATTCCTGTTCCTACTGTGGATATTATTCATCAACGGAGGAAGGTCTGATACACCACCAGCAATTCATAAGCATAATGTGCCACACTGATTGTTAGACTTAATAATTGGCAAGTAGCTGTCTGTAAACTAGTGAAAATTAATTACAGTTATTTTATATAAATGGTTTAATTTAAAAAAGTTTCTTTTAGTTTCACTCATAATATTTTGACCTCTTCCACTCTTTTTATTCTTTCTCTCCCTCCTCTCTCTCTCTCTCTATTTCTATACCTGTCTTTCTTATTTCTCTCTCTCCTCTCTTTCCATTCTCTCTCTCTCTCTCTCTCTCTCTCTCTCTCTCTCTCTCTCTCTCTCTCTCTCTCTCATATAATTAAGTCACTTTGAGGAATTGTATTATTATAGTTGAAATATTTTTCTTGCAGATTTATGTATAGAATAAGGAGTGGTACAGACTACATACTTATAATATTGAACATTCCTTACACAGATGGTTATTTTCATATGGATGACTGTGTGTGTGATAAACACATGATGCTAATGGAAACTCTATTGAGGGTTTTCACAGCAATGGTTTTTAAAAGTTTGTGCCTTCGTGAATTATTATGTTTAGTAAGCTGGCGTCCCCTACGGGTGGGGCTGGAGAGTGACGGTCAGACGGCTGGAGGGCGAGGACCCACAGGAGCCTTGAAGGGCTTCACCAACATAACAAGACCCACCAGTGCTCCTACTGTGCCTACACTACAAAAGTTGCCACAAATCTGGGGAACCACATGCGAACCCACACTGGGGAAAAACCCTTTTCTTGTCATTACTGCTCGTTCCGGACCACACAGAAGAGGAACTTAAAAACACACATTCGTACTCATACAGGCGAGAAGCCATAGCTTGTGCTCACTGTCCTTATCGGTCAGCTTGGAAGGGCAATCTTAATGCCCATTTATTGACTCATCGCACTTTAGACGAGTTGGGATCTAGCAAAATGAGAACATTGGACATCAAGGTGACTTTGTGCAGTAGTTTTACTGCTTTAGAAAATTCATCATGTAATGTTGTAACATAAATATGTTACAATTTTAACTGTATTTTATCATCTTAGATTTTTCTCAACGTAAACTACAAAAAGTTAACCTTTGTGAAAGTATGGCATACAAATTAGGAAAGACAGAAGACAGTTACCAGATACCCGCTAGAAAAGTTAGACTTTTTTAAGACAATTTTAATGAGCATAGTGCTTAGGTGGTATTTTGATTAAACTAAATAGAATAATGAAGTAAAGGTGTGCTGTATAGTTACTCAGTGAAGGATGTTTAATATTTAATCCAAAAAATTGAAGTGATAAACTTTTGTTTAGCGAGCAGTTTCACAATATACTGTATATATATGCTATATATATATTTTCTTTAATGGGCAGTGTGCACTAAGTTTATAATATTGTTGCTCTAAATTTATTTACACTATGGTTCAGCCCCTTTTCATCAGCAGGGAAAAATTAAAAGTCAAATATATAAGCAAGGAAATAATATTATTAGTGTCACTTAAAAGGTGAAGGTAACACTTGTCAAGTAAATTTTGTTGTGCGAGCCAAGTACAATGCAGAGTGAAGATAAGCTCAAGAACAACTTTTTATTAGGTCAGTATTCACTCTGTATAGAGCTTTATCATTTTCTTGATAAAGCTCTAACAGAGTGAAACATTGCCACAATGAAAGCTTGTTCTACAGAAATATGTTTATCTTTAACACTTGTAGATACTATACCTATTTTAGTTCAGTCATACTTTCAGTGGCAACTTATTTGTCAGATTGTTTTATTAACTCAAGCTCCCATGGATAAAAACCCAAAGAGCTTATGTGTCGTGTCATAGTCATCATTGTAAACATTATTGACTAACTGGAGTGAAATTTGGGACAGCATTAAGCTTTAGTATTTTGATACTTAACAGTAGTGCTCAGCAAATAATTTCTATTGATTTAGTAATTAATAATGTTAGGCCTACTGAAATGTCCTAGACCATCAGTGCTTGTAATAAAGTTGCATTGTTAAAAAAAAAAAAAAGGATTTTTGATAAATGATTTTTGTGAATTGGAAAAAAAATCTTTTATATTAATTTGTTGTAGAAGTAATAAGGGTATATTTCAAAGTTTTTAATTTTTTTAGAGTTCACAAGCAGTTTATTTCTGTTTTTACAAGATAAAAGAAAAATGTACATAAAATATTGAAGTTATGGATGCTTAGTACAGTTTGTGAATTTTTTTTTAGTTTTCCCTGTAAAAAAAGTGATTGATGAGACGCACTTACTAAGGTTTTTATAACTGAACTTGTCAGTATCTGCATTTAGCTTTTTTGTTTGTATTCGGACAGATTTTAAATATGTGCTGCAAAGATAATGTTAGAATATTATTATTTCAGGGTAAAGTTAATTATTAAAATCAGAAAGAAGTGCTCACAGTAAAGTTAAAACAAGATACATGTATATATATATATTTACATTTGAAGTTTATATTATTTTTCCTTACACAGTAATACAGTGAGCTTCTAAGAAAATTGATGGATTGCTAAATCTGAAAATATAATTTCTTAACCCGTAAATGGTCCAAACGTATATATACGTTCTATCCCGTAGTACCCCAAATTTTTTGAGAAAAAAAAAAAAAAACGTTTTTTAATAGGGAAAAAAGGGCATATGGTACCCAGGCATCCCAATTATTTTAATATGGCACACACCCATTCTTTCATGTCGAGGTGACTCGGGCTTATTTGGCAATGTTGAATGCATGACAAATAAAACATATATATACATTTGGGGCACTAGCGGTATAAACATATATATACGTTTGGACCGTTTGCGGGTTAATATTTGTTGCCTTGAAATTTGAAAACTTTATAGTTTTTAATGCAACCAGAGTAGTATTTTTTGGCTAGATACTGTCACTTTTAATCATTTCAACTAAATCTAATTACCTTCAGAAGTTCAATTTAGTGTATATATATATATATATATATTATATATATATATATATACACATGTGTGTGTATATATATATATATATATAAATATACACATGGTGTGTATAATAGATATATATATATATATATATATTATATATTTATATATATATATATTAATATTAATATAATATATATATATATATATATATATTATATATATATATATATATATATATTATATATATATATATATATATATATACAGTATATATATATTATATAAATTCAAGATAATTAGAACTGAATCAGCATGGTACTTTCATATCAATCATTCAGCAATAGGCATTTTGTTATTTTTATTATTATTTTGTCAGTTTTTTATTATATTCATGAGTTAGCACTAAACCCACAAGGGTCTTATAGTGCCTGGAAATGTAAGGTAATCAGTTTAATGCAAGGAATGGGAGAGTATATCTGTGATGAGTTTTTGAGAGTCTCACTACTCTCTAGTTCTTTAGATCAAAAGCCTCTCATCTGCATTAAGGCACCTGATGAGCCCTTGAAGGGTTTGGTATTCTAAGTTGATGTTTTGTAAATATTTAAAAGACACATCTTGTAAGCTCTGTTATAAAACAAAGCTGCTTATGCTGGCTCATGTTAGTATGAAAGTTTCGAACACCCTGTATATTAGAATATTTTGTTCTGTATACTGGCCACAGGTTATACTTCATGAAATAAAGTACTGAAGAGTATTAGATAATATATTAGAGAGTAAAGAACTGATAAATAGTTTGAAGGCAAAATAACTATATAGCTTTATTATTAAGGCTTAAACTATTGCTTATCTGTGTGATATTACTCTTGTGTGCTGAGTCAGTCACTCGCTGACTTTATCATTGCTACAATGGAAGCTTACACTGCATTTATTTGTCTTCCTTTTACCCCA
>NC_069406.1:59971989-60016135 GCF_026875155.1 Cherax quadricarinatus | reverse complement strand
AAATTTTTTTTCCCAAGTTCAGCGGACAAGGATCGACCTACACTGCTTTTTGTGACGATGCCGTTTATGGTTCATGCTTCAAAATTGTATGTTAGTGTGAGTGTGGCGCTTCGTCTAAAAAAATAAAAATACTATGCAAATTACATTTGCATAAGTTAGGGGAAGATTGGGCCAAGTTGAGGTTAATTTTGGTTTTGGAAAGGTTAAAGGGTTATTTAGGATGTAAGGTTGGTTATTTTTATTTAGGTGGGGTGAGGTTATTTAACTAGTAATTGGGTTATTTAGTTAGGTGAGGTTGAGGTTTTTAAGGCTATGAAAGGTGAGGTTGGGGTTTGGTATGTAAGGTTGGGGTTATTTAGGTTTGAAAGGTTGGGGTATTTTATTTATGAAAGGGTTTGAGGTTTTTAGGTTATGTAAGGTTGGGGGTTTATTTTGGGCTTTTAAAGGGTTTGGGTTAGTTTAGGTTATGTAAGGGTTAGGTTAGTTTGGGTTAGAAAGGGTTAGGTTAGTTTAGGCATGAAAGGGTAAAAGGTTAGTAAGGTTATATAAGGGTTGGGGTTTTTTTGGTTAGGAAGGGTTGGGGTTTAGTTCGGGTTATGTAAGGTTGGGGTTAGTTTAGGCAAAGGTTGAGGTTGTTTATTTTAGTAAGGTTGAGGTTATTTTTATGTTAAGAAAAGGTTTAGGTTAGTTTAGGCTATGTAAGGCAAAAAAGGGTTTAGTTTAGGTTTATATAAGGTTAGGTTATTTTGGTTAGGAAAAGATTGAGGTTAGTTTGGTTAGGTAAGTTGAGTTGTTTAGACTATGTAAAGTTGAGGATATTTGAATGAAGGTTGAGGTTAGTTTAGGTTATGTAAGGTTAAGGTTAATTTAGGTTATGTATGGTTGAATTATTTAGCTATGTAAGGTTGAGGTTATTTTGGGTTTATGAAAGGGTTTTGAGGTTGTTTTTTAAAAGGTTTTTAGGTTAGTTTAGGCTATGTAAGGCTAATTAAGGTTAGTTTAGTTATAAAAGGTTGGGGTTAGTTTGGGTTAGGAAAGATTGAGGTTAGTTTGGTTATTAAGGGTTGAGTTATTTAAAATTAGAAGGGTTTAAAGGGTTATTTTAGGTTAGGTAAGGTTGGGTTTATTTAGGTATGTAAGGTTAAAAATTTTAGGTTATGTTGGTTGATTTTAGTTTGGGAAAGGTAATTGAGGTTAGTTTGGGCTATTAAGGTTGAGGTTAGTTTAGTTTAGGTTGAGGTTGACGGAGTTAATAAGATTGAATAAGTTAGGTAAGGTTGAAAAAATTTGTAAGGCTAGGTAATTTGGGGGGTTATTAAGGTTGAGTAAAATTAGGAAAGGTTTAGGAGGTTGGGAGGGGTTTATGGGTCATTTTGGGTTACAATAATATTAATGATGATAAACAAAGAAGGTTAATAAAAAAAAGGAAAGTTGACATAAGCTTGTTTTTTTTCGCTTTTTTTTCAGATTCTTCAGGGCACAAATATTAATAAAAAAAGGCGGGGAAACCCCCCCCGGGGGAACCCCACCATCCCTGATAAAAAATCCAGGAAAAAACTTATGTATTTTTAAGGGTATTCATGTACAGCTCCTTATATATAAATACTGTATTAGTTATGTCCCAAGTATGTGTGTGGGGGCATGAAGCTGCATGCATGTTCAGAGACGTAAAGAAATTTTAATAATTATTGGGAAATTTGAGGGTTGCATAAACCGTCTTTTTCTTGAAGGGAAGTTAAATAAATTGGTTTTTTAAACAAAACCACAGTTTATGTAAAATAAACAAAAAGAGTGAAAATTTTGTTTAACATTAAAAACGGCAATTTATGTAAAAGAAAAAAGATTGCCACTGGAGGCGCCTTTATAAATTTTAGTAAGCCAGTAAGAGAACCACAAATTATTTTAAACCCCACACAATCACACAACTCCCTCTCTCTCACACACACACACACTCACTCACTCACACACCCACACACACACAACACCCAGCACACTCACACTCTCACTCTCACCCACACACAACACTCACTCCCTACACTCACACACCACTCCACACTAACACACGCACCCACACACACACACACTCTCACTCACACACAACACACACACACACACACTCACCCACACTCTACACAACCCACCCACACTCACAAACTCACTCACCGCCACACACACACACTCGATCTTCCAGCGCACCTGTATCTACAACTTATCCAAACAGTCAACTGCCCAACTCCCTATGGGTATATATTGCTTATATAACTAATTACAGTGTAGGTACATCTGAGAAGTTGATGCTCGTAATGGTGGGAAACACTCACATTAGAGCTCGCCAAAACAAAGTTTTTCCCATCGAGTGACGTCAAGATACACGATAAGGTCAGATGTGTGCCAGGGTTCGGAATCCGAAGAGGGGGGCACATCTGGTTGTGCCAGTGGGCCACACATGATTATGACTACTGGAAAGCCATCCCCAGTAGGTACGCGGCATCCGAGTGATCATTCAGCACTCCTACACTATTTCCGTTCAGTGAACCAGAGGTTCCTTAACCCTTGTGACTCACAATTCCACAGAAATTTTAAGAGTGCATAGCACTAGGAAACTTCCTCTGTCCAAGAATGCTTGTATCATGTTATAAGGGTATACAACCACCGACGACTAGCATTTTTTTTATTGACGAAAGGTTTCGCCCGAACTGCAGATTCATCAGTCAATCCAGGGAGAATTACAGCCCCTGGAGACAGTAACGAAGTGCAAGAGGTAGTCTGAGGAATTAATCCTCAGCCTTAACAAAAGAAATCCTGGAAACAGATGTTGAGACGACCCTTACGAATAATTCTACCTAAAATAAATCGACACCCCTAAAACAAACATTAGATTCGGTTGCATGTGTTAGTGTTGGGCAAAAAATGGGCTTAGAAAATCTTGCATAACAAAAATTAGCTTGTTTTCTACGATCTATGAGTAACATCGAAAAGATCTGTATTAATAATACAAAATAATTTTATATTTAATTTAATTTACTGTTATAAGGATGAAGTTTATACATCAACGGATGCTGCATCACACCTCCATTAACAGTAGATGCTGTTTCGATTCATATAGATTGTACCTTTTTGCAAATGCCCTCGAAACTTACATAACGTTGCACATTCTTGTCCTGGCTCTAGGTTTCTACATTAGAAAAGAAATATATTTTTACACGTTTTAAGGATATTTTTTTTTTTTACTAATTTTTAACACTTTGTGCAAACTTGACCTTTCCCATTATTCTGTCTTGGTATAACTATACTCTCATACATTCCCCGTTTTGCTTCCAATACGATAAAGTTGTCTCCACAGTTCCTCAGTGCACCCTCACCTTTTTTCCCTCGACCAATTCTATGATTCACCTCGTACTTTCACAGACCCCATTTTTGCTGACACATCCACTCCTAGATCCCTGACTTAGTCCCTTTATTTTCTCCCCACTGAAAACCACCTACCCCTTTTCAGCTTTGTTTCACTTAGAGCTAGGACATCCAACTTCTTTCATTAATAACATTAGCAATCATCTCTTTCTTATCATCCGCAACGACATCATGCACATTCAAGCATCCCAGATTATAATGTTTTTTCCTTCTTCCGTTTTTTTTTTAGTATATCTACAGGAAAGGGTTACTAGCCCATTGCCCCGGCAATATTAGTCGCCTCAATACGACACGCATGGTTAATGGAGAAAAGATTCTTTGCCACTTCCCCATGGAGATAGAGGAAATAAAGATAAAAAAGGAACTATGAAGAAAAGATAAGAAAAAAACGAGGAGTGTGTATGTACATGTAATCCAATGTGCATGCCTGTGAAGTGGGTGACCCCAAGTGTTAAGGTAAAGTAGCAAGATATACTAGTAAATCCACCGTGTTTTATAAGACAGAAAAAAGCAACCAGCAATTCCTACCACATGTAAAAACAGTTACAGATTTCTGTTTCACACTCACTTGCAACGGTAGTACTCCCTGGGTGATTGCTACAACCTACTACCTAAAATAAAAATAAAAATAGTAATATATATAATATATATATATAATATATATTATATATATATTATATATATAAGATATTTATAATAATATATAAAATATATATAATATATATATTTATATATATATATATAAAATATAATATTTATATATAATATTATAATCTTCCCTCCTCTAAGTCATACCTTGCTATTTCCGTTATCGGTAATAAAACAGTCACTGTTTCCATAGTGGGTTTAATTTATAACTATACATTTTAATTATTTTTTACTAAGTAGGGGTTTAGAACTTTTGTGTTTTGCCCTTCCTAACACTTACCTGGAGTTACCTGGTGGTTATTCCGGGGATCAAACGCCGCCCGCGGCCTGTCCACGACCAGGCCTCCCGATGGCTCAGGGCCTGATCAACTAGGCTGTTACCGCTGGCCGCACGCAGTCCGACTACGACCCAGCCCGGCTGATCCGGCACCGGACTTAGGTATCTGCCAGCTCACTGAAGGCACAGGGGTTTATGGGCAATTCCCCTAATGCTTGATGGAGGCTGTTGAACAGTTTGGGCCCCGGACACTATGGTGGTTTCTCATAAGGGGTACCATGGCGCCCCTACTTTTTATTGGCGGCATTTTGCATCGCCTGCCAGTCTTTATACCTTTCGTAGGAGTGATTTCTGTGTGCAGATTTTGGGACCATTCCTTCCATGATTTTCCAAGTGTAGATTATGATATATTCTCTCCCTCCTGCGTTCCAACGAGGACAAGTCCCAAGTGCTTCCAAGCGGTTCCCAGTAGTTAAGGTGCTTGACAGAACCTTATACGTGCAGTAAAGGATCTCCGTACACCTCTCTAGATCTGCGATTTCACCTGCTTTGTATGGAGATGTTAATGTTACAGCAGTTATTCCAGCCTAGAGAGAACAAGTGATTTTGAAAGGATCATCATGGTCTTGGCATCTCTCGTTTTTTGAAAGTTCTCCATATCCAGCCTATCATTTCTTTTGCACGTGCGATCGTGGCACTTTGTGATACTTGAAAGTGAATCCTCGACATTACACTCCCAGGTCCCTTACATTATTTTTTCCGCCTCTATTGTAATGGGCCGGAGTCAGTAGTATACTCTGTTCCTAGGTATTATCTCCTCCAGTTTTCCGAACGGAGTAGTTGGAATTTTTGTCCTCATTGAACATAGCCATTCTAGACGACTGACAAATTTGAGTGAATAATTTATTCCCTCCAGTTCTTTATAAAGTTAAAATGACTATTTGCCAATCAAAAATAAATCTAATAGGCTAAAAATGAGTTAGAGTCCTGCAGAAGACCAAGAGGGTGAGGGGGGTTAGTCTGTTTTCTTTTTAACAAGTCGTGACTCTTAAGCACTACGTACAACACCCTGACCTGACGGGTAAGCCAGTGGTTTGGCCCTCCCGAGAACCATTATATTAGTCAGGGGAAGCGCTATAGCCGTAGGAGTTATAGCCCTTAGAATGGTAAGCAGTCAGTCTAAACTGGGAAGGGGAATAGTAACTCCCATTCCTTGATTCGAAAGTTCTCTTTCTCCTCTCCACCAAGACTCACAGGCTCACCTCATTCTTGAGAGCCCCGTCAACAACACCACAGAACTGGGCACTAAATAGTTTACAACCCCACTATTGGTGGTTTTTCCCCTCTGACTAACGCATGACTATCTACGTCACAGAGTAGTGGCACTGTTTTTTTGAAGGACATCGAGACAGCATACCACTGCGTTGTGGTACCACGTGCACACATGATCTTCTGGGCTCCTCACCGCGTTACTTCACATAAACACATGAACATGTAGTGTACATGTATGTGCACTAAGCAGCCCACCCCCTCGCCTACCCCTGAAGCGCGCCACACGTTATTCTCACACTATAGACTAAGCCTGGGAGGGAGATAGTGTTACTACATACTAGAAATTAAAGCTCAGAAGGTTTTATTTTATTTACCAAAACATATAAACCATTTGGTTATAGATCTTTTCAAACATTCCGTTTCATTCAAGTATAAACACTGTCAAACCAGTTACTCCATTACGTAAATCATTAACATAAGAAAAAACCTATCCAAAATCCTTAATTTTTTCAATTCTTTCAGTGCCCGTATGAGCAAATTTGATGTTGGTTTTCTTAATCAAGCAAGCAAGCTGACTTTCTTTCAAAGAACCTAACATGGATAAAGAAACATTCAAAAACTAGGGAGGCCAAGCCCATGATGACACTCTTCAGGTCACTTGTTTCTTACTAGCTGGAATATGCTGCCCTCTAACAGCACCTTTCAAGCGGGAAATTAGCGACCTAAAAATGTACAGAGAACTTTCACGCCCGCATAACGTGAGTAAACCCTCAATACTGGGAGCGCTTGAGGTTTCTAACCGTATCCCTGGAACGCAGGAGGAGAGATACATGAAAAAATTTTTTTTTTTTTTTTTGTTTTAAAAATTAATTTTTTATACACCTGAAAATCCTAGAGGGACTAGTACCGAACTTGCACACGAAAATCACTCACTACGAAAGCAAAAGACTGCAGACGATGCACCATCCCCCAATGAAAGCAGGGGTGTCACTAGCACGTTAAGAGACCAATACAATAATTGTCAGGGGCCCGAGAACGTTCACTGCCTCCCCAGCTATACATAAGGGGATCACCAAAAGAACCCCTGGCAGTCTTTCAAGCTGCACTGGACAATCCCTAAAGTCAGTTCCTGATCAGCCGGGCTGTGGCTCGTACGTTGGTTTGCGTGCAGCCAGCACAACAGCCTGGTTGATCAGGGGCTGATCCTACCCAGGAGCCTGGTCACAGACCGGGCCGCGGGGCGTTGACCCCCGAAACTCGCTCCAGGGTATGTTAAAAAAAAAACAAAACCCTCCCCCAGGTAAGGCAAATGTATGGGAAGAGGGGGGGGAGGGGGGGGGAGGGGGGGGGGGGGAGGACAACCAGGACGCTGACGAGGTGGATAATGAGAACCTTCAAAACCAGGAAATAGTGCCCAGTGGTGACACTATGCAAACCGTCTTGTTGAAAGAGAAAGTTGAGTAGAGGAAGAAGGATTGTAGATGTAAACAGCTGCAAATTAATGGTTCCTTGAGCTCCATACAATATAATCTTATCAACAAAAACTAAAAACAGCAAAATTAAAACCAGTCGTTTAAAACAAATATACTCAAGATGAAAGCTTATCAGCCCTGCTATTTACTAAAAAATAATAAAGTCATTCATGAAAATTGATTCACCTCAACTGCCAAAGGTCTCCACGGACACCCGATAATTATCAACATCTTAAAATTTACAAGATCAAATCGCTGTCATACTAATATGAAACACCACAGTCCAATAACATGCTGCAAACTCAACAGAACAGGAAAATTTCCTGCAAGCAATTGGTCCCATAGGTTGACGTGCCCACTCCTGTCACCATAGGACGAGATGATGCAACAGTAACTAACCGACTTGCACAGTATGCATTTTCTAAAGAATGCCAAAACCCGAGTACATTAAACTGTGTGCGGCGACCCCTGTGGAAAATATATAGTTATATTTCCGAAAATAGTGTATTGTATGTCAAATAATAAATGTATTGCATTTATTAAATTTTTATATAAAAACTAGGAAGCCTGCGCAGAAGAGACTCGCCATTGTTTTGTTTGAATTGACAACAAACGTTAGTGGACATAATGGGAAGAATTTTTCGTGCTCTAGAGGTAAAATTGGGCTGACACCTCTCCAAATAGGAGGCGAAATTGTTGGATGTGCAATTCCTGCAGAACGTGAGATATCTAGACGACTGACAAGACAGCTCCATAACTCAGATTAAGTCTTGTATTTGTAACTGGCAGTACTGTAATTTTCATGGATAGACAGTGAGGTTTTGAGTTATGATACACCTTAATCTCCAGCCAAATGGTGATGATATTAAGATATTAGTCTCCTTCTGTTATGTAAAATTGTATGTATATAATATTTATAATTTTAAATATACAGCCCACAATTTTATATATTTACCAGAATTTCCTGTATACAATATTTCATTTGTAATTAAAAAGTCTAGAGCAACTTGTTCCTAGAGCAACAGTGGGTAGGTATCGAGGAAGACTTTTTGCGACCTAGTGTCCCAATTCCACTTGTCTTAAGTAACTTGATAAATAATAATTACTTGGTGTATCATTGCGTTATGTACATATTGAGTTACCTTCAGATAAATGCAATTTTTTCACAACCCTATTGGTATAAATAGTTACACCAGTGGAAAATAACAAGCGGTCCTCTACATAGTTCAACATCCAGAAGCAAGGAAATGGGTCAGCCTGAGTTGGGACTACTTTCTAGACAAAATGTTTTCCCATTTGTATACTTTCAATCACATCCCTCTCTTATTCTGAAATAGGCCTTGAGCTTAATTTGTAAGAAAGAATTCTGTTACATGTACTCAGCTTCGTCATCCTCCTCTGTATTTTTTCAGCGCATTGTCAATTCTGTACACGTCGACCAAAACCGAGCAGTATTATTCTAAATTCCTAACCAAAGATATATATATGTATAACCTTAGGACTTCTATTCACTTCTATTTTCCTTGATAGGAAGCAAAAAGACAGTTACTTTACTAGTGAAATTTCCAGCTGTTGGTTATACCTATTCCATACACAGGGAGAGGATATATCGGGATTCTACCAGGAGAAGGAGGGGAGCCTCTAGGGAGGAGCAAAACTTTTCCTTCCCCTGCCTACAATTAAATCCAGTTTCAAGCTGTCATATGTATTAAACCTATAGCATCCTCACTAACAAACACTGAGGGTCAGCGATCGATCCCCACACTAGTGAAACTTGTTCATTTTTCTTTTACACCTACTACCCTTATCACCTGGCATAAGCAGTGGTTGGATCCTGGGGGGGCAAGAGTGGCATCCTGAGGTAACAAGATTAAACCTATTGCCGCGAAACGTTTCTGCTACCCATGGGCTTCCCATATATATGTCAGTGTCAGCTAGGTCTATATCAACTGTATCATGTACTTTTTAAAAAATTATTATTCCATTCCTTGGATGGAAACAGGACAGGAGAACAGCTAACTTATGTTCCAGTATAACTATCATCGAAAAATTGGATAACCGCACACTGCGGAATGTGACGAATTTTACCGAAGGAAAAAAAAAAAGAAAGCCACACTGGAAGGGCAAACCATACCCTTACCCAGCCAGGAAGGACAGAGGATGGCCGCGAGCATCCAACCAATACTCATGGTATTGCGCCGCATACCTATGATAACCCGGACTGACAGGGGAAAAAAAGCTTCATTTGTGTGTAAAGCAACAAGATGGGAGAGGCATCAATGACCACTCAGTGTCAAGAGACAGAGTTCAACACCTAATGCTCGTAGCCTGAAATACGCGCGGATATAGAGGCTTGATAATGTGAAGCTGTGTTCTTCTCTCCAAAACTACGCCAACCAGAACGACACTCGACTTAAACATTTGAAACGGTACAATATCCAGGAGTGTTACCGTTTATGGACTATGTCCCGGAGAGGACATGACGGGAGCATAACTGCTTCAACACCTCACGTCCTGATCATCACCCGCCTGGAGGCTGCTCCCACCTTTACCTCACAACCTGGTCTTGATACACACAAATCGTAACCCACGAGACACGGCAAGCTCCATACTAATGTTAATATTCAACGAACCCCCGAGACGATGCGCAAGGAGAGTACAATTTCCACTATTAGCTGACAAAAAATTAAAGAAAAAACAAACACAAGAGAGTGCAAGCTTCAGCGCACTCTGTCCGAAGCACATCCCAGGAGGCCCTCATGTGAGACCGAGCCCCTGGGGCGATGATTCCCTGTAGACCCTTTGTCCCCCGCATCCCAATCCATACGCCATTCGCATCCATACGTAACACGCGCCCCACTACACACACACCATACTTACCAGCACACCAGGGCCTGGGTGACCTCCGCCTCGTATCCCTTATCCACATAGAGACCATCTTCTGTCCTACACACCATTCTCTCCCACACTACTCGAACACAAATGTCCCAACACACACATCCTTCCCCCACACCAACATCAGTACTCCCAAACATCTCCCTTGTACCTCTTAAATATCCCCACACTAAACCTTCCCCCACCAACTTATACCAACATCGCCCTTCCTTATACCACACCAATGTCCATCAAACCACCTTCCACCAACATCACTGGCCGACGTCTCCCTATATACCACCCCACATTATCAGGTGTATGCACCACTACTAACCAATCCACGAGTCTCAATCACTATATAACTGACAAGGTTTCTTTCTAACCATCAAGGAAGAAAGTTCTACAAGCACATCCATCACCTCTTGATCAATCATTGCATGTCACAAAAAACACCGAGTTTATTTAATCCCTAAAATAGGGAGTTAAAAACAAACTCCAGTATATATACACTGACACTGTCCTGTCACGCTGAAGCTGTCAACTAACATTGTATAAACTAAGATTTGCCAGTCTAATCGTTTTCCCATGTGAAGCCTAAACGGGAACAAAGTGGAAGATATTTTAAGATCTACTTGGTAACTTTGGTCATTTCGTACGTTAGTTTCCTTTAGTTCCCCATATAAGAAAAATAATCAATAGGACGAGTAAAAGAAAAAATTTAGAAGAGTGTTGGTTCGGCACGACCGCTATGTAAAAAAGATTTACATCAATATCGTGTTGCAATTCTTCACCATCGTGTTTCCTCTTCTTCCAAGTCCTTACAACCCTGTTTTTTGTATTAACGTACGAAAGTAGTGAGGCAAAGCTGCTGCATTTGCTATAAAATTACAACCTCACAAAATCATAAATTTTTGTTTTCGCTTTTACTTCTAGAGGTGGGCGCCATCGATCCATAGAATTAAAGCTACTCTAATAATAAAATAATAATAATAAAAAAATAATAATAATAATAATAATAAATTTAATAATAATAATAATTTACAACAAAAATATCTAGGTCAGTCCACTTTCCTCATAGTAAGCTGTATCCTGAATTATTCATTGTTTTGGCATCAAATGAGCGCGTAAATTTGTATTACATAACGCATCTGTGTTTTTTTTTTAACTGATTAGGCAGTAAATGGAACTCTATGTTTTGTTTTGTTTTCCTTCTGAAGTATGAGTAGACCCAGAGGATTATTAACTTGAAGCTCCCCTTCCCCCCCCCCCCGTCCAAAACAAGAACTCAACATGAGATGAAAACTCTTCAGTGACATAACTTAAAATGTCACAGCTTAACCTAAATTTTAACGTTGGAGTAAATGAATAGTGTCCACACTATAACATCTACTGTAGCAGAGTAACCCAAAACCTTTTCTCAAAGACCCGGTTTACTCATTTCCAGCTTGAGTTAAAAGACTATAACAACGACCTGCAAGGCATGATTATGCATGGCAGGCAAAGGCACATGCACCAGTGATCTATGAGTTATTTTGAAGTAATCGGAGCTACCCAGTCAATGACATTACAAAATATTAACAGTCCAGGCAGTTTACGCCTTTTGACAAGTCAACGTCCTAACATTGGTCTCCCAACCTAAGATATCCGAATTCTATTCGAAAATTAAGCAGTGAAAAATAACCTGACCAATATACAATCACGTATTTAAATCTATAAAATTAAATTAAAGGATAGGAAACGGGTGACAACAGAAGGACCCCGGAAATCAAACCCGGTCCTTTGTGTCCATATTGTGATAGCCGAAAATTCCTAATATACAATGGGCACAGTGGGTCTACAACCCCCCATTAGCCTAACTTTTGGATATTATGTCATTTCAATTTCACAGTAGCGTCAAGCCCGGATTGACAAATCCAAAGCTAAATGTTATGAAAAGGCAGGTTTGTATGAAACGGGGAAGTATCATGGGAAAGTCAAAAGCTGTGCAATACGTCATTACAGCTTAGAAAAATACCTGAATGGTAAGTATTGGAAGATGCAAGTTGGGGAGATGTCAGTGGGAGGGGATCATCAGATTTCATAAATAGTAGTCCTTTTAAATATTTTACAACTTCATCCGTTAAAATGTGGAAATACAAATGTAATACTACAGAATATATATTCAGTGCATTCTTGAGGCTTCAATACATATTACGAAAAGTAAGCATGTAATATGAAATCTTGTTAATGGGACAAGCTGAAGATAACGTAATTTATGGATCCGGTCTTTTGGCGATCTGGAGATAATCTATTCCTACAATGTCCAAATGTTAGGATGATTTTCATGGCTTTTTTTTTTTTTTTTTTGTTTGTTCTGCAAGCGTAAGATAACTTACCTTAGCCTAAACAAAGAATTCTAACCTAAATAATTTACCTTCCTCGCAGTAGTAATATGGGACTGACGCGCCTGTTTTACCTTTGATTCGAAACAATTCCATACACAAATAACAATTTGTTCGAGCTTAGAATTGAATCCTGTGTAAAAAAAAAGAGGCCAGTTTTCTGAAAAAGGACAAGATTTCTAAATTAGTCCATTATTATGAATTAAAACTAAGCGCTAAACCCACATGGGTCCTCCCGAAATTGGTCCGCGTATTCACCCGAGACATGGTAAAGACCTCAACACTGGCTATCGTCGTACATTCTCGTAGAACTAGGTTAATGCTACCCTGGTGGATTTATTTTTTCAGCACTGACAGTAGATAGAAAATTTCAACATCCAAGACAGTTTAATCGTAGTGAATATATAACAGGAAAAAAGACAATCTGTGAATAAGGGGAGGGAGATATAACCGTGTAACCAGAAGGAAGATGACCTGTAAATAAAGCATGAAGACAGACCAACCGTGATAAGAAGCAGGAAGAGAGAAAACTTATTAATAAAAACGTGAGCAGAGAGAATATCTAAGAGCAGGATGCAGAGAGGGTTTCCCCACTCACTCTGAGCAGTGAAGGAGCTGCAGCACCTACACCCACCACACCACAATACGAACTGACACTACACCACCTCACTTTGACCAGACACCCCTCAGTTGCCACCTCCTGCTTTCCTCCCACAATTCCCAATCCAGCAACTCAAATACATGTACTACTCAAGAGTAGTATACTAACACATACACTGGGTGGGCCAGGAAAACACACTTGCTTATGAAAATAATTATGAGGGTCTCTGTACGGCATTACTTACTAACAAGGACTTTATAATGGGCGCCTCCTCTCAGTGCAATCATTTTTTGGTTTTGCTTTTTACATAAACTTGCCGGTTTTTTATTTAATGTGAAACCAGAATTTCACTACTTTTGTTTACTTTTTACATAAACCTGCTGTTCTTTGATTAAATACCAATTTTATCAACTTCCCTTCAAGAACTGACAGGTATTTTATTTCAACCATCAAGGATTTCCTAATAATTATTAATACTTTACGCTCTCTGAACATGCATGCAGCTTTCATGCACACACACATACTTGCTGACATAACTACATACAGTATTTGCATATATGAAGGAAGCTGTACAGTGAATAGCCATTAAAATACATATCGGTTTTTTTTCCTGGATTCTCTTATCAGGTGATAGGTGGAGTTCCCGGGGTTTTCCCCCGGCCTCTTGGTTACTTAATATTTGTTCGTCACCTGAAGAATCTGAAAAACGCGAAAAAATTACAAGCCTTATGTCAATCTTTCCTTTTTTATACTTAACCTTACTTTGTTTATCATCATTAATATTATGTAACCTAAACTGACCTCACTAATCCGTACCTAACCTCACTAAACCCTTACTTAATTTCACTCACCTTACATAACCTCACGCAAGCTTACCTACCCTAACTATATTTACTCAACCTTACCTAACCTTATTCAATCTCCTTAACTCCGATCAAATCCTCACCTAACATAAACTAACCTCAACCTCAAGCCTAAACGAACCTCAACCTCAACCTAACCTAAACTAACCTGAACCATACAATAACCTAAATTAACCTTAACCTTACATAACCTAAACTAACCTCAACCTTACCTAACCTAAACAACCTTAACCTTACTAACTAAACTAACCTCAACCTAACATACCTAAAACTAACCTCCAATCTTACTAACCTAAACTAACCTCAACTTTCTTATATAACCTAAACTAACCGTAATTAGCCGTACATAAGCCTAAACTAAACCTAAACCTTACTTAACATAAACTAACCTCAACCGTTACAATAACCTAAACTAACCCTCAACCTTACATAGCCTAAACCTAACTCAACCATACATAACCTAAATGAACCTTATCCTTACATAACCTAAACTAACCCAACCTTACATAGTCTAAACTAGCCTCAACTTTACATAGTCTAAACTAACCTCAACCTTACCTCTAACATAAACTAACCTCATACTTACCTAACCTAAACTAACCTCAACCTGATATAACCTAAACTAACCTTAATTTAGCCTTTCATAGCCTAAACTAACCGAACCTTACGTAAACATAAACTAACCTAACCTTACATAACCTAAACTAATCCTCAACCTTACATAGCCAAAACTAACCTCAACCTTACATAACCTGAACTAACCTCAACTTACCTAACCTAAACTAACCTTCAACCTTACAATAACCTATACTAACTTAATTATGCCTTACACAGCCTAAACTAACCTCAACCTTCCATAACCTAAACTAACCCAACCTTACATAACCTAACTAACCTCAACCTGAACATAGCCTAAACTAACCTCAACCTTACAGAACCTAAACTAACCTCACCTTACATAACCTAAACCTAACCTCAACCTTACATAACCTAAACTAACTCAACCTTACATAGCCTAAACTAACCTCAACCTTACATAGCCTAAACTAACCTCAACCTCACCTAACCTAAACTAACCTCAACCTTACCATAGCTTAAACTAACCTTCAACCTCACCTTAACCTAAACTAACCTCAACCTTACATAGCCTAAACGGACCTTAACCTTACCTAACCTAAATTAACCTCAACCTTGGCCTTAATCTCCCCTAACTTACTGCAAATGTAAGTTTGCTATTAGTATTTTGTATTTTTTTTAGACGAAGCCCACACTCAAACTAACATATCAAAGGTGAAGCAGTGGAACTCATAACGGTCAACTCGGCACAAAGAGCAGTGGTAGGCTCGATCCTTCGTCCGCTGACTAACTTGGGATCAAATGTTTGTTCGCAATTTGTATTTGGTTCTTTGTGCTGGACACTGAAAATTTATATACCGGACTTAATTATTGTTAAGAAAATCTAGATTGAAAATATTACAATATATATATATATATATATATATATATATATATATATTTATATATAGATTATATATAAATATATATATATATATATATTTTGTACATATCAATTTAAGTGCTTGTCTGAGTTTAATATGATTTTGGGAAGTTCTGTGTACATTTTTCCAGTTCTGATGTTTCACTCGCACTGAAGGGGACGTTGAGTACACAGTAAATATTCCCATGTTTTTCTACTTTTTGAGTTCCTATAATAGAACAAAAAAGGCACAATACCGTGACTGGATAATACACAATTAACCCGCACTAGACGCTTAGGACGACGTTTCGGTCCGTCTTGACCATTTACAATTCATGTAAATGGTTCCAAGACGGACCGAACGTCGTGTTAACTCCCCTCTCCTATGTGGGGCGGTTATCTTTGTCTATTGAGGTCTTTAGTTAGGAAGCTAAATTAGCACTTAGTCGCATTTCAGTTATTTCACTGAAACAATTTTTCTCTCCAGTTGCCCAGTGGCCACACTGTCAAAAGCGTGTCCTATCGGCTACACTACATACCCCATTTTGCTTGTCTTCCAGTGTATCAAAGACCTTATCGTAATGATCCTATAAGTGCGCGATTCCAAGTGATTTCAAACTGCATTTTAAAACTATTAATAAATCTTGATGATTGTAGGGTCCGTTTTTTTTTTTTTTTTTTTTTGTGTAATTTGCTTTACTGCCACCTTGTGGAATGGGGCGACAGCAGTGTTTTTTTAATACTGTGGGGATGACCCTAGTGTCCTGCAGAAACGTCCATAGAATTTTATACAACTTGATAATGGCTTCTTGCAATTTTTGCAGTCTTCCCATTGTACACATGGGGATTACCAAAGGCCTCTTCTGTCTAGAAGCGGGAAACTTAATAAATTAATTCAAGTCATTTTCCTGAGCAGCCGGGCTGTGTGTATCGTACACTGAACTGCCGTGCGGCCAGCATAATAGCCTTGTTATTCAGACCTTGATCCTTCAGCCTGTCTGGACCGGCAGCTGGGAGTAAATTGACCCCCGAAAACGTCCCTTTCAGGTATCCTTCAGTATCACCACACTCATTTCCTCCTCAACTCCCACTCGTTCCACACCACCATTCCTTTTCCCACCATCCAACCCCAACCCTCCACTACCCAGACAAGCCCCCAAAATCACGCACTAACTACTACTACTACTACCTCAGCCCACCACAACCACAGCCCTACCAGTACTCCCAACCCACCACCTACCTTTAGCCCCCTCCTACCCCATTTCCACCCCAGTCTCCGTCCACCACCACCAGAGATCGTCTCCATTGTCTCGTCTCAACCTTCGCCTCCTTACCCTTGTATGGTATCTTCTCTCAAACACTTTCTTATTCTCACGCCCCATCCTTCCCCTTCGCCCTTTTTCTACCCCTCCCCTCACTCCTTCCCCTTCCAGCCCTACCACCTCCCCATTCCACTTCTCCACACCTACTTCCACTACGTCCTCTCTCACCTGACCTCACGCTTCCTCCCCTTCCCCTCAGTCCCCGACTCCCTCCCAAACCTACCTTCACTCCCAAACCCACAAGGACAACCGCTGCCTGGGTGCAGGTCCTGTCCAGTAACTGCACGCAGTTGATCCTATATACAAACATTTCAATGGAGAGAGGAACCCATACAACTCTATCAATCAAATATTTGTTGAATCACGAGAAACTGTTGCTACCGTTTCATCCACACACACATACATTAGGTAGTATTAGATGAGATTAGGTGAGTACACACATACCACTAAACAGGCCAAGTGCCTTATCGACATGTGCCTTTGACAAATGGTAACACAACACACACCACACACACACACACACACACACACACACACACAGAGGAGCTCGACGCGACCCCCGCAACCTCAACTAGGTGAGTACACACACACACACACACACACACACACACACACACACATGCGGGTTTCTGGTATTGGTGACGACCATGACGGAAGGAATAAGACTCTGTCTCTCACACACCCACACACACTCCAAACCCTCTTTCTACGACACACGCCACTCTCACAAACCACACTCACCCACACAGCTCTCTCTCCCTCTACACTACACCACCACTCTCCCTTACCTCACTCACCCTCTTCAATCACAATCCCACTCTCTCACACCCACTACACTCACACACCCTCTAACACACCCCACAAACACACACACACTCCCACTCACTCATCACTCTCACACCCACTCTCACTCTCACCCACTCAATCCCACTCCTCTATCTCTCTCACAACACACACACCACTCACACACACACACACTCACTCACACACACACTCACACAACACACACCCACACACACTCTCTCCACACACACACACGACTCCCACTCACACACTCACTCACCACCCAACATCACTCACGACACACACAATCTCACGTCATCACACTCACTCACAATACACCCACACTATCACACACAACCTCTAACTCACACACCCAAACACACACACACACCCACTCACAACAAACACACCCTCACACATCACACCCCACCCACACACACTCACACTACCCACACAACACACACACGACCTCCTCTCTCTCACTCCACACTCACACTCACTCCACCCACACCCTCACTCACACACACCCACACTCACTCACTCCTCACTCCACACTCAACACACTCTCTCACACTCACACACCCAACAATCACACTACTCCCCTCTCACACCTCACTCCCTCACACACAAACTCTCCCTCTACACTCACACTCACCCTCTCTCACTCCCACACACACCTCACCTCACCCACGCACTCTCACACTCCCACACACTCACTCACTCACTCACACACACACCACAACACACACACCCTCACCCACACACACACACCCACCCACTACACTCCCACTCACACACTCCCACACACACACACTCACACTACCCCACACACACACACACACCCACACACACACACTCACAAACACTCACAACACACACCCTCACACAACACCCTCCACAAACACTATCCACCCCACACAATCACACAACTCCCTCTCTCTCACACACACACACACTCACTCACTCACACACCCACACACACACAACACCCAGCACACTCACACTCTCACTCTCACCCACACACAACACTCACTCCCTACACTCACACACCACTCCACACTAACACACGCACCCACACACACACACACTCTCACTCACACACAACACACACACACACACACTCACCCACACTCTACACAACCCACCCACACTCACAAACTCACTCACCGCCACACACACACACTCGATCTTCCAGCGCACCTGTATCTACAACTTATCCAAACAGTCAACTGCCCAACTCCCTATGGGTATATATTGCTTATATAACTAATTACAGTGTAGGTACATCTGAGAAGTTGATGCTCGTAATGGTGGGAAACACTCACATTAGAGCTCGCCAAAACAAAGTTTTTCCCATCGAGTGACGTCAAGATACACGATAAGGTCAGATGTGTGCCAGGGTTCGGAATCCGAAGAGGGGGGCACATCTGGTTGTGCCAGTGGGCCACACATGATTATGACTACTGGAAAGCCATCCCCAGTAGGTACGCGGCATCCGAGTGATCATTCAGCACTCCTACACTATTTCCGTTCAGTGAACCAGAGGTTCCTTAACCCTTGTGACTCACAATTCCACAGAAATTTTAAGAGTGCATAGCACTAGGAAACTTCCTCTGTCCAAGAATGCTTGTATCATGTTATAAGGGTATACAACCACCGACGACTAGCATTTTTTTTATTGACGAAAGGTTTCGCCCGAACTGCAGATTCATCAGTCAATCCAGGGAGAATTACAGCCCCTGGAGACAGTAACGAAGTGCAAGAGGTAGTCTGAGGAATTAATCCTCAGCCTTAACAAAAGAAATCCTGGAAACAGATGTTGAGACGACCCTTACGAATAATTCTACCTAAAATAAATCGACACCCCTAAAACAAACATTAGATTCGGTTGCATGTGTTAGTGTTGGGCAAAAAATGGGCTTAGAAAATCTTGCATAACAAAAATTAGCTTGTTTTCTACGATCTATGAGTAACATCGAAAAGATCTGTATTAATAATACAAAATAATTTTATATTTAATTTAATTTACTGTTATAAGGATGAAGTTTATACATCAACGGATGCTGCATCACACCTCCATTAACAGTAGATGCTGTTTCGATTCATATAGATTGTACCTTTTTGCAAATGCCCTCGAAACTTACATAACGTTGCACATTCTTGTCCTGGCTCTAGGTTTCTACATTAGAAAAGAAATATATTTTTACACGTTTTAAGGATATTTTTTTTTTTTACTAATTTTTAACACTTTGTGCAAACTTGACCTTTCCCATTATTCTGTCTTGGTATAACTATACTCTCATACATTCCCCGTTTTGCTTCCAATACGATAAAGTTGTCTCCACAGTTCCTCAGTGCACCCTCACCTTTTTTCCCTCGACCAATTCTATGATTCACCTCGTACTTTCACAGACCCCATTTTTGCTGACACATCCACTCCTAGATCCCTGACTTAGTCCCTTTATTTTCTCCCCACTGAAAACCACCTACCCCTTTTCAGCTTTGTTTCACTTAGAGCTAGGACATCCAACTTCTTTCATTAATAACATTAGCAATCATCTCTTTCTTATCATCCGCAACGACATCATGCACATTCAAGCATCCCAGATTATAATGTTTTTTCCTTCTTCCGTTTTTTTTTTAGTATATCTACAGGAAAGGGTTACTAGCCCATTGCCCCGGCAATATTAGTCGCCTCAATACGACACGCATGGTTAATGGAGAAAAGATTCTTTGCCACTTCCCCATGGAGATAGAGGAAATAAAGATAAAAAAGGAACTATGAAGAAAAGATAAGAAAAAAACGAGGAGTGTGTATGTACATGTAATCCAATGTGCATGCCTGTGAAGTGGGTGACCCCAAGTGTTAAGGTAAAGTAGCAAGATATACTAGTAAATCCACCGTGTTTTATAAGACAGAAAAAAGCAACCAGCAATTCCTACCACATGTAAAAACAGTTACAGATTTCTGTTTCACACTCACTTGCAACGGTAGTACTCCCTGGGTGATTGCTACAACCTACTACCTAAAATAAAAATAAAAATAGTAATATATATAATATATATATATAATATATATTATATATATATTATATATATAAGATATTTATAATAATATATAAAATATATATAATATATATATTTATATATATATATATAAAATATAATATTTATATATAATATTATAATCTTCCCTCCTCTAAGTCATACCTTGCTATTTCCGTTATCGGTAATAAAACAGTCACTGTTTCCATAGTGGGTTTAATTTATAACTATACATTTTAATTATTTTTTACTAAGTAGGGGTTTAGAACTTTTGTGTTTTGCCCTTCCTAACACTTACCTGGAGTTACCTGGTGGTTATTCCGGGGATCAAACGCCGCCCGCGGCCTGTCCACGACCAGGCCTCCCGATGGCTCAGGGCCTGATCAACTAGGCTGTTACCGCTGGCCGCACGCAGTCCGACTACGACCCAGCCCGGCTGATCCGGCACCGGACTTAGGTATCTGCCAGCTCACTGAAGGCACAGGGGTTTATGGGCAATTCCCCTAATGCTTGATGGAGGCTGTTGAACAGTTTGGGCCCCGGACACTATGGTGGTTTCTCATAAGGGGTACCATGGCGCCCCTACTTTTTATTGGCGGCATTTTGCATCGCCTGCCAGTCTTTATACCTTTCGTAGGAGTGATTTCTGTGTGCAGATTTTGGGACCATTCCTTCCATGATTTTCCAAGTGTAGATTATGATATATTCTCTCCCTCCTGCGTTCCAACGAGGACAAGTCCCAAGTGCTTCCAAGCGGTTCCCAGTAGTTAAGGTGCTTGACAGAACCTTATACGTGCAGTAAAGGATCTCCGTACACCTCTCTAGATCTGCGATTTCACCTGCTTTGTATGGAGATGTTAATGTTACAGCAGTTATTCCAGCCTAGAGAGAACAAGTGATTTTGAAAGGATCATCATGGTCTTGGCATCTCTCGTTTTTTGAAAGTTCTCCATATCCAGCCTATCATTTCTTTTGCACGTGCGATCGTGGCACTTTGTGATACTTGAAAGTGAATCCTCGACATTACACTCCCAGGTCCCTTACATTATTTTTTCCGCCTCTATTGTAATGGGCCGGAGTCAGTAGTATACTCTGTTCTAGTTATTATCTCCTCCAGTTTTCCGTAACGGAGTAGTTGGAATTTGTCCTCATTGAACATAGCCATTCTAGACGACTGACAAATTTGAGTGAATAATTTATTCCCTCCAGTTCTTTATAAAGTTAAAATGACTATTTGCCAATCAAAAATAAATCTAATAGGCTAAAAATGAGTTAGAGTCCTGCAGAAGACCAAGAGGGAGGAGGGGGGTTAGTCTGTTTTCTTTTTAACAAGTCGTGACTCTTAAGCACTACGTACAACACCCTGACCTGACGGGTAAGCCAGTGGTTTGGCCCTCCCGAGAACCATTATATTAGTCAGGGGAAGCGCTATAGCCGTAGGAGTTATAGCCCTTAGAATGGTAAGCAGTCAGTCTAAACTGGGAAGGGGAATAGTAACTCCCATTCCTTGATTCGAAAGTTCTCTTTCTCCTCTCCACCAAGACTCACAGGCTCACCTCATTCTTGAGAGCCCCGTCAACAACACCACAGAACTGGGCACTAAATAGTTTACAACCCCACTATTGGTGGTTTTTCCCCTCTGACTAACGCATGACTATCTACGTCACAGAGTAGTGGCACTGTTTTTTTGAAGGACATCGAGACAGCATACCACTGCGTTGTGGTACCACGTGCACACATGATCTTCTGGGCTCCTCACCGCGTTACTTCACATAAACACATGAACATGTAGTGTACATGTATGTGCACTAAGCAGCCCACCCCCTCGCCTACCCCTGAAGCGCGCCACACGTTATTCTCACACTATAGACTAAGCCTGGGAGGGAGATAGTGTTACTACATACTAGAAATTAAAGCTCAGAAGGTTTTATTTTATTTACCAAAACATATAAACCATTTGGTTATAGATCTTTTCAAACATTCCGTTTCATTCAAGTATAAACACTGTCAAACCAGTTACTCCATTACGTAAATCATTAACATAAGAAAAAACCTATCCAAAATCCTTAATTTTTTCAATTCTTTCAGTGCCCGTATGAGCAAATTTGATGTTGGTTTTCTTAATCAAGCAAGCAAGCTGACTTTCTTTCAAAGAACCTAACATGGATAAAGAAACATTCAAAAACTAGGGAGGCCAAGCCCATGATGACACTCTTCAGGTCACTTGTTTCTTACTAGCTGGAATATGCTGCCCTCTAACAGCACCTTTCAAGCGGGAAATTAGCGACCTAAAAATGTACAGAGAACTTTCACGCCCGCATAACGTGAGTAAACCCTCAATACTGGGAGCGCTTGAGGTTTCTAACCGTATCCCTGGAACGCAGGAGGAGAGATACATGAAAAAATTTTTTTTTTTTTTTTTGTTTTAAAAATTAATTTTTTATACACCTGAAAATCCTAGAGGGACTAGTACCGAACTTGCACACGAAAATCACTCACTACGAAAGCAAAAGACTGCAGACGATGCACCATCCCCCAATGAAAGCAGGGGTGTCACTAGCACGTTAAGAGACCAATACAATAATTGTCAGGGGCCCGAGAACGTTCACTGCCTCCCCAGCTATACATAAGGGGATCACCAAAAGAACCCCTGGCAGTCTTTCAAGCTGCACTGGACAATCCCTAAAGTCAGTTCCTGATCAGCCGGGCTGTGGCTCGTACGTTGGTTTGCGTGCAGCCAGCACAACAGCCTGGTTGATCAGGGGCTGATCCTACCCAGGAGCCTGGTCACAGACCGGGCCGCGGGGCGTTGACCCCCGAAACTCGCTCCAGGGTATGTTAAAAAAAAAACAAAACCCTCCCCCAGGTAAGGCAAATGTATGGGAAGAGGGGGGGGAGGGGGGGGGAGGGGGGGGGGGGGAGGACAACCAGGACGCTGACGAGGTGGATAATGAGAACCTTCAAAACCAGGAAATAGTGCCCAGTGGTGACACTATGCAAACCGTCTTGTTGAAAGAGAAAGTTGAGTAGAGGAAGAAGGATTGTAGATGTAAACAGCTGCAAATTAATGGTTCCTTGAGCTCCATACAATATAATCTTATCAACAAAAACTAAAAACAGCAAAATTAAAACCAGTCGTTTAAAACAAATATACTCAAGATGAAAGCTTATCAGCCCTGCTATTTACTAAAAAATAATAAAGTCATTCATGAAAATTGATTCACCTCAACTGCCAAAGGTCTCCACGGACACCCGATAATTATCAACATCTTAAAATTTACAAGATCAAATCGCTGTCATACTAATATGAAACACCACAGTCCAATAACATGCTGCAAACTCAACAGAACAGGAAAATTTCCTGCAAGCAATTGGTCCCATAGGTTGACGTGCCCACTCCTGTCACCATAGGACGAGATGATGCAACAGTAACTAACCGACTTGCACAGTATGCATTTTCTAAAGAATGCCAAAACCCGAGTACATTAAACTGTGTGCGGCGACCCCTGTGGAAAATATATAGTTATATTTCCGAAAATAGTGTATTGTATGTCAAATAATAAATGTATTGCATTTATTAAATTTTTATATAAAAACTAGGAAGCCTGCGCAGAAGAGACTCGCCATTGTTTTGTTTGAATTGACAACAAACGTTAGTGGACATAATGGGAAGAATTTTTCGTGCTCTAGAGGTAAAATTGGGCTGACACCTCTCCAAATAGGAGGCGAAATTGTTGGATGTGCAATTCCTGCAGAACGTGAGATATCTAGACGACTGACAAGACAGCTCCATAACTCAGATTAAGTCTTGTATTTGTAACTGGCAGTACTGTAATTTTCATGGATAGACAGTGAGGTTTTGAGTTATGATACACCTTAATCTCCAGCCAAATGGTGATGATATTAAGATATTAGTCTCCTTCTGTTATGTAAAATTGTATGTATATAATATTTATAATTTTAAATATACAGCCCACAATTTTATATATTTACCAGAATTTCCTGTATACAATATTTCATTTGTAATTAAAAAGTCTAGAGCAACTTGTTCCTAGAGCAACAGTGGGTAGGTATCGAGGAAGACTTTTTGCGACCTAGTGTCCCAATTCCACTTGTCTTAAGTAACTTGATAAATAATAATTACTTGGTGTATCATTGCGTTATGTACATATTGAGTTACCTTCAGATAAATGCAATTTTTTCACAACCCTATTGGTATAAATAGTTACACCAGTGGAAAATAACAAGCGGTCCTCTACATAGTTCAACATCCAGAAGCAAGGAAATGGGTCAGCCTGAGTTGGGACTACTTTCTAGACAAAATGTTTTCCCATTTGTATACTTTCAATCACATCCCTCTCTTATTCTGAAATAGGCCTTGAGCTTAATTTGTAAGAAAGAATTCTGTTACATGTACTCAGCTTCGTCATCCTCCTCTGTATTTTTCAGCGCATTTGTCAATTCTGTACACGTCGACCAAAACCGAGCAGTATTATTCTAAATTCCTAACCAAAGATATATTTATGTATAACCTTAGGACTTCTATTCACTTCTATTTTCCTTGATAGGAAGCAAAAAGACAGTTACTTTACTAGTGAAATTTCCAGCTGTTGGTTATACCTATTCCATACACAGGGAGAGGATATATCGGGATTCTACCAGGAGAAGGAGGGGAGCCTCTAGGGAGGAGCAAAACTTTTCCTTCCCCTGCCTACAATTAAATCCAGTTTCAAGCTGTCATATGTATTAAACCTATAGCATCCTCACTAACAAACACTGAGGGTCAGCGATCGATCCCCACACTAGTGAAACTTGTTCATTTTTCTTTTACACCTACTACCCTTATCACCTGGCATAAGCAGTGGTTGGATCCTGGGGGGGCAAGAGTGGCATCCTGAGGTAACAAGATTAAACCTATTGCCGCGAAACGTTTCTGCTACCCATGGGCTTCCCATATATATGTCAGTGTCAGCTAGGTCTATATCAACTGTATCATGTACTTTTTAAAAAATTATTATTCCATTCCTTGGATGGAAACAGGACAGGAGAACAGCTAACTTATGTTCCAGTATAACTATCATCGAAAAATTGGATAACCGCACACTGCGGAATGTGACGAATTTTACCGAAGGAAAAAAAAAAAGAAAGCCACACTGGAAGGGCAAACCATACCCTTACCCAGCCAGGAAGGACAGAGGATGGCCGCGAGCATCCAACCAATACTCATGGTATTGCGCCGCATACCTATGATAACCCGGACTGACAGGGGAAAAAAAGCTTCATTTGTGTGTAAAGCAACAAGATGGGAGAGGCATCAATGACCACTCAGTGTCAAGAGACAGAGTTCAACACCTAATGCTCGATAGCCTGAAATACGCGAGGATATAGAGGCTTGATAATGTGAAGCTGTGTTCTTCTCTCCAAAACTACGCCAACCAGAACGACACTCGACTTAAACATTTGAAACGGTACAATATCCAGGAGTGTTACCGTTTATGGACTATGTCCCGGAGAGGACATGACGGGAGCATAACTGCTTCAACACCTCACGTCCTGATCATCACCCGCCTGGAGGCTGCTCCCACCTTTACCTCACAACCTGGTCTTGATACACACAAATCGTAACCCACGAGACACGGCAAGCTCCATACTAATGTTAATATTCAACGAACCCCCGAGACGATGCGCAAGGAGAGTACAATTTCCACTATTAGCTGACAAAAAATTAAAGAAAAAACAAACACAAGAGAGTGCAAGCTTCAGCGCACTCTGTCCGAAGCACATCCCAGGAGGCCCTCATGTGAGACCGAGCCCCTGGGGCGATGATTCCCTGTAGACCCTTTGTCCCCCGCATCCCAATCCATACGCCATTCGCATCCATACGTAACACGCGCCCCACTACACACACACCATACTTACCAGCACACCAGGGCCTGGGTGACCTCCGCCTCGTATCCCTTATCCACATAGAGACCATCTTCTGTCCTACACACCATTCTCTCCCACACTACTCGAACACAAATGTCCCAACACACACATCCTTCCCCCACACCAACATCAGTACTCCCAAACATCTCCCTTGTACCTCTTAAATATCCCCACACTAAACCTTCCCCCACCAACTTATACCAACATCGCCCTTCCTTATACCACACCAATGTCCATCAAACCACCTTCCACCAACATCACTGGCCGACGTCTCCCTATATACCACCCCACATTATCAGGTGTATGCACCACTACTAACCAATCCACGAGTCTCAATCACTATATAACTGACAAGGTTTCTTTCTAACCATCAAGGAAGAAAGTTCTACAAGCACATCCATCACCTCTTGATCAATCATTGCATGTCACAAAAAACACCGAGTTTATTTAATCCCTAAAATAGGGAGTTAAAAACAAACTCCAGTATATATACACTGACACTGTCCTGTCACGCTGAAGCTGTCAACTAACATTGTATAAACTAAGATTTGCCAGTCTAATCGTTTTCCCATGTGAAGCCTAAACGGGAACAAAGTGGAAGATATTTTAAGATCTACTTGGTAACTTTGGTCATTTCGTACGTTAGTTTCCTTTAGTTCCCCATATAAGAAAAATAATCAATAGGACGAGTAAAAGAAAAAATTTAGAAGAGTGTTGGTTCGGCACGACCGCTATGTAAAAAAGATTTACATCAATATCGTGTTGCAATTCTTCACCATCGTGTTTCCTCTTCTTCCAAGTCCTTACAACCCTGTTTTTTGTATTAACGTACGAAAGTAGTGAGGCAAAGCTGCTGCATTTGCTATAAAATTACAACCTCACAAAATCATAAATTTTTGTTTTCGCTTTTACTTCTAGAGGTGGGCGCCATCGATCCATAGAATTAAAGCTACTCTAATAATAAAATAATAATAATAAAAAAATAATAATAATAATAATAATAAATTTAATAATAATAATAATTTACAACAAAAATATCTAGGTCAGTCCACTTTCCTCATAGTAAGCTGTATCCTGAATTATTCATTGTTTTGGCATCAAATGAGCGCGTAAATTTGTATTACATAACGCATCTGTGTTTTTTTTTTAACTGATTAGGCAGTAAATGGAACTCTATGTTTTGTTTTGTTTTCCTTCTGAAGTATGAGTAGACCCAGAGGATTATTAACTTGAAGCTCCCCTTCCCCCCCCCCCCGTCCAAAACAAGAACTCAACATGAGATGAAAACTCTTCAGTGACATAACTTAAAATGTCACAGCTTAACCTAAATTTTAACGTTGGAGTAAATGAATAGTGTCCACACTATAACATCTACTGTAGCAGAGTAACCCAAAACCTTTTCTCAAAGACCCGGTTTACTCATTTCCAGCTTGAGTTAAAAGACTATAACAACGACCTGCAAGGCATGATTATGCATGGCAGGCAAAGGCACATGCACCAGTGATCTATGAGTTATTTTGAAGTAATCGGAGCTACCCAGTCAATGACATTACAAAATATTAACAGTCCAGGCAGTTTACGCCTTTTGACAAGTCAACGTCCTAACATTGGTCTCCCAACCTAAGATATCCGAATTCTATTCGAAAATTAAGCAGTGAAAAATAACCTGACCAATATACAATCACGTATTTAAATCTATAAAATTAAATTAAAGGATAGGAAACGGGTGACAACAGAAGGACCCCGGAAATCAAACCCGGTCCTTTGTGTCCATATTGTGATAGCCGAAAATTCCTAATATACAATGGGCACAGTGGGTCTACAACCCCCCATTAGCCTAACTTTTGGATATTATGTCATTTCAATTTCACAGTAGCGTCAAGCCCGGATTGACAAATCCAAAGCTAAATGTTATGAAAAGGCAGGTTTGTATGAAACGGGGAAGTATCATGGGAAAGTCAAAAGCTGTGCAATACGTCATTACAGCTTAGAAAAATACCTGAATGGTAAGTATTGGAAGATGCAAGTTGGGGAGATGTCAGTGGGAGGGGATCATCAGATTTCATAAATAGTAGTCCTTTTAAATATTTTACAACTTCATCCGTTAAAATGTGGAAATACAAATGTAATACTACAGAATATATATTCAGTGCATTCTTGAGGCTTCAATACATATTACGAAAAGTAAGCATGTAATATGAAATCTTGTTAATGGGACAAGCTGAAGATAACGTAATTTATGGATCCGGTCTTTTGGCGATCTGGAGATAATCTATTCCTACAATGTCCAAATGTTAGGATGATTTTCATGGCTTTTTTTTTTTTTTTTTTGTTTGTTCTGCAAGCGTAAGATAACTTACCTTAGCCTAAACAAAGAATTCTAACCTAAATAATTTACCTTCCTCGCAGTAGTAATATGGGACTGACGCGCCTGTTTTACCTTTGATTCGAAACAATTCCATACACAAATAACAATTTGTTCGAGCTTAGAATTGAATCCTGTGTAAAAAAAAAGAGGCCAGTTTTCTGAAAAAGGACAAGATTTCTAAATTAGTCCATTATTATGAATTAAAACTAAGCGCTAAACCCACATGGGTCCTCCCGAAATTGGTCCGCGTATTCACCCGAGACATGGTAAAGACCTCAACACTGGCTATCGTCGTACATTCTCGTAGAACTAGGTTAATGCTACCCTGGTGGATTTATTTTTTCAGCACTGACAGTAGATAGAAAATTTCAACATCCAAGACAGTTTAATCGTAGTGAATATATAACAGGAAAAAAGACAATCTGTGAATAAGGGGAGGGAGATATAACCGTGTAACCAGAAGGAAGATGACCTGTAAATAAAGCATGAAGACAGACCAACCGTGATAAGAAGCAGGAAGAGAGAAAACTTATTAATAAAAACGTGAGCAGAGAGAATATCTAAGAGCAGGATGCAGAGAGGGTTTCCCCACTCACTCTGAGCAGTGAAGGAGCTGCAGCACCTACACCCACCACACCACAATACGAACTGACACTACACCACCTCACTTTGACCAGACACCCCTCAGTTGCCACCTCCTGCTTTCCTCCCACAATTCCCAATCCAGCAACTCAAATACATGTACTACTCAAGAGTAGTATACTAACACATACACTGGGTGGGCCAGGAAAACACACTTGCTTATGAAAATAATTATGAGGGTCTCTGTACGGCATTACTTACTAACAAGGACTTTATAATGGGCGCCTCCTCTCAGTGCAATCATTTTTTGGTTTTGCTTTTTACATAAACTTGCCGGTTTTTTATTTAATGTGAAACCAGAATTTCACTACTTTTGTTTACTTTTTACATAAACCTGCTGTTCTTTGATTAAATACCAATTTTATCAACTTCCCTTCAAGAACTGACAGGTATTTTATTTCAACCATCAAGGATTTCCTAATAATTATTAATACTTTACGCTCTCTGAACATGCATGCAGCTTTCATGCACACACAGATACTTGCTGACATAACTATCATACAGTATTTGCATATATGAAGGAAGCTGTACAGTGAATAGCCATTAAAATACATATCGGTTTTTTTTCCTGGATTCTCTTATCAGGTGATAGGTGGAGTTCCCGGGGTTTTCCCCCGGCCTCTTGGTTACTTAATATTTGTTCGTCACCTGAAGAATCTGAAAAACGCGAAAAAATTACAAGCCTTATGTCAATCTTTCCTTTTTTATACTTAACCTTACTTTGTTTATCATCATTAATATTATGTAACCTAAACTGACCTCACTAAACCGTACCTAACCTCACTAAACCCTTACTTAATTTCACTCACCTTACATAACCTCACGCAAGCTTACCTACCCTAACTATATTTACTCAACCTTACCTAACCTTATTCAATCTCCTTAACTCCGATCAAATCCTCACCTAACATAAACTAACCTCAACCTCAAGCCTAAACGAACCTCAACCTCAACCTAACCTAAACTAACCTGAACCATACAATAACCTAAATTAACCTTAACCTTACATAACCTAAACTAACCTCAACCTTACCTAACCTAAACAACCTTAACCTTACTAACTAAACTAACCTCAACCTAACATACCTAAAACTAACCTCCAATCTTACTAACCTAAACTAACCTCAACTTTCTTATATAACCTAAACTAACCGTAATTAGCCGTACATAAGCCTAAACTAAACCTAAACCTTACTTAACATAAACTAACCTCAACCGTTACAATAACCTAAACTAACCCTCAACCTTACATAGCCTAAACCTAACTCAACCATACATAACCTAAATGAACCTTATCCTTACATAACCTAAACTAACCCAACCTTACATAGTCTAAACTAGCCTCAACTTTACATAGTCTAAACTAACCTCAACCTTACCTCTAACATAAACTAACCTCATACTTACCTAACCTAAACTAACCTCAACCTGATATAACCTAAACTAACCTTAATTTAGCCTTTCATAGCCTAAACTAACCGAACCTTACGTAAACATAAACTAACCTAACCTTACATAACCTAAACTAATCCTCAACCTTACATAGCCAAAACTAACCTCAACCTTACATAACCTGAACTAACCTCAACTTACCTAACCTAAACTAACCTTCAACCTTACAATAACCTATACTAACTTAATTATGCCTTACACAGCCTAAACTAACCTCAACCTTCCATAACCTAAACTAACCCAACCTTACATAACCTAACTAACCTCAACCTGAACATAGCCTAAACTAACCTCAACCTTACAGAACCTAAACTAACCTCACCTTACATAACCTAAACCTAACCTCAACCTTACATAACCTAAACTAACTCAACCTTACATAGCCTAAACTAACCTCAACCTTACATAGCCTAAACTAACCTCAACCTCACCTAACCTAAACTAACCTCAACCTTACCATAGCTTAAACTAACCTTCAACCTCACCTTAACCTAAACTAACCTCAACCTTACATAGCCTAAACGGACCTTAACCTTACCTAACCTAAATTAACCTCAACCTTGGCCTTAATCTCCCCTAACTTACTGCAAATGTAAGTTTGCTATTAGTATTTTGTATTTTTTTTAGACGAAGCCCACACTCAAACTAACATATCAAAGGTGAAGCAGTGGAACTCATAACGGTCAACTCGGCACAAAGAGCAGTGGTAGGCTCGATCCTTCGTCCGCTGACTAACTTGGGATCAAATGTTTGTTCGCAATTTGTATTTGGTTCTTTGTGCTGGACACTGAAAATTTATATACCGGACTTAATTATTGTTAAGAAAATCTAGATTGAAAATATTACAATATATATATATATATATATATATATATATATATATATTTATATATAGATTATATATAAATATATATATATATATATATTTTGTACATATCAATTTAAGTGCTTGTCTGAGTTTAATATGATTTTGGGAAGTTCTGTGTACATTTTTCCAGTTCTGATGTTTCACTCGCACTGAAGGGGACGTTGAGTACACAGTAAATATTCCCATGTTTTTCTACTTTTTGAGTTCCTATAATAGAACAAAAAAGGCACAATACCGTGACTGGATAATACACAATTAACCCGCACTAGACGCTTAGGACGACGTTTCGGTCCGTCTTGACCATTTACAATTCATGTAAATGGTTCCAAGACGGACCGAACGTCGTGTTAACTCCCCTCTCCTATGTGGGGCGGTTATCTTTGTCTATTGAGGTCTTTAGTTAGGAAGCTAAATTAGCACTTAGTCGCATTTCAGTTATTTCACTGAAACAATTTTTCTCTCCAGTTGCCCAGTGGCCACACTGTCAAAAGCGTGTCCTATCGGCTACACTACATACCCCATTTTGCTTGTCTTCCAGTGTATCAAAGACCTTATCGTAATGATCCTATAAGTGCGCGATTCCAAGTGATTTCAAACTGCATTTTAAAACTATTAATAAATCTTGATGATTGTAGGGTCCGTTTTTTTTTTTTTTTTTTTTTGTGTAATTTGCTTTACTGCCACCTTGTGGAATGGGGCGACAGCAGTGTTTTTTTAATACTGTGGGGATGACCCTAGTGTCCTGCAGAAACGTCCATAGAATTTTATACAACTTGATAATGGCTTCTTGCAATTTTTGCAGTCTTCCCATTGTACACATGGGGATTACCAAAGGCCTCTTCTGTCTAGAAGCGGGAAACTTAATAAATTAATTCAAGTCATTTTCCTGAGCAGCCGGGCTGTGTGTATCGTACACTGAACTGCCGTGCGGCCAGCATAATAGCCTTGTTATTCAGACCTTGATCCTTCAGCCTGTCTGGACCGGCAGCTGGGAGTAAATTGACCCCCGAAAACGTCCCTTTCAGGTATCCTTCAGTATCACCACACTCATTTCCTCCTCAACTCCCACTCGTTCCACACCACCATTCCTTTTCCCACCATCCAACCCCAACCCTCCACTACCCAGACAAGCCCCCAAAATCACGCACTAACTACTACTACTACTACCTCAGCCCACCACAACCACAGCCCTACCAGTACTCCCAACCCACCACCTACCTTTAGCCCCCTCCTACCCCATTTCCACCCCAGTCTCCGTCCACCACCACCAGAGATCGTCTCCATTGTCTCGTCTCAACCTTCGCCTCCTTACCCTTGTATGGTATCTTCTCTCAAACACTTTCTTATTCTCACGCCCCATCCTTCCCCTTCGCCCTTTTTCTACCCCTCCCCTCACTCCTTCCCCTTCCAGCCCTACCACCTCCCCATTCCACTTCTCCACACCTACTTCCACTACGTCCTCTCTCACCTGACCTCACGCTTCCTCCCCTTCCCCTCAGTCCCCGACTCCCTCCCAAACCTACCTTCACTCCCAAACCCACAAGGACAACCGCTGCCTGGGTGCAGGTCCTGTCCAGTAACTGCACGCAGTTGATCCTATATACAAACATTTCAATGGAGAGAGGAACCCATACAACTCTATCAATCAAATATTTGTTGAATCACGAGAAACTGTTGCTACCGTTTCATCCACACACACATACATTAGGTAGTATTAGATGAGATTAGGTGAGTACACACATACCACTAAACAGGCCAAGTGCCTTATCGACATGTGCCTTTGACAAATGGTAACACAACACACACCACACACACACACACACACACACACACACACACAGAGGAGCTCGACGCGACCCCCGCAACCTCAACTAGGTGAGTACACACACACACACACACACACACACACACACACACACATGCGGGTTTCTGGTATTGGTGACGACCATGACGGAAGGAATAAAATTGGTATTTTAACATCAAGAACCAGCAGGTTTATGTAAAAGTAAACAAAAAGTAGTGAAATTTCTGGTTTAACATTAAAAACCGGCAAGTTTATGTAAAAGCAAAAATGATTGCCACTGAGAGGAGGCGCCATTATAAAGTGTTAGTAATGCCAGCTACAGAGAACCATCATAATTACTTTTCATAAGCAGTGTGTTTCCTGGCCCACCCAGTGTATGTGTTAGTCATACTCTCTTGAGTAGTACATGTATTTGAGTTGCTGAGTGGGAATTGTTGGGGAGGAAAGCAGGAGGTGGCAACTGAGGGGTGTCTGGTCAAAGTGAGGTGGTGTAGTGTCAGTTGTATTGTGGTGCTGGTGGGTGTAGGTGCTGCAGCTCCTTCACTGCTCAGAGTGAGTGGGGAACCCTCTCTGCATCCTGCTCTTAGATATTCTCTCTGCTCACGTTTTTATTAATATGTTTTCTCTCTTCCTGCCTTCTTATTCACAGGTTGTCTGTCTTCATGCTTTATTTACAGGTCATCTTCCTTCTGTTTACAGGTTATCATCCTCCCCTCCCCTTATTCACAGATTGTCTTTCTTCCTGTTTTATTATTCACTACGATTAAACTGTCTTGGATGTTTGAAATTTTCTATCTACTGTCAGTGCTGAAAAATATAATCCACCAGGGTAGCATTAACTAGTTCTACGAGAATGTAAGAAGATAGGCAGTGTTGAGGTCTTTACCATGTCTCGGGTGAATACTCGACCAATTTGGATGACCCATGTGGGTTTAGCGCTTAGTTTTAATTATAATAATAGACTAATTTAGAAATCTTGTCCTTTTTCAGAAACCATGCCTCTTTTTTTTTTAACACAGGTATTCAATCTAAGCTCCGACACAAATTGTTATTTGTCTTATGGAAATTATTTCGAATCAAAGGTAAAAACAGGCGCGTCAGTCCCATATCTACTACTGACCGAGGAAGGTAAAGTTATTCTAGGTTAGATTTCGTTAGGCTAAGTTAAGTTTCTTACGCTTGCAGAACAAAAAAAAAAAAAAAAAAAAAGCCATGACAAAATCATCCTAACATTGGACATTGTAAGGAATAGATTATCTCCAGATTCGCAAAAGGACCGGATCCCCATAATTACGTTATCTTCAGCTTGTCCCATTAACAAGATTTCATATTACATGCTTACTTTTCGTAATATGTATTGAAGCCTCAAGAATGCACCTGAATATAATTCTGTAGTATTAAATTTCGTATTTCCACATTTTAACGCTGAAGTTTGTAAATTATTAAAAGGACTACTATTTTTGAAATCCTGATGATCCCCTCACACTGACATCTCCCCCAACTTGCATCTTCAATACTACTATTCAGTATTTTCTAAGATGTAACTGACGTATTGCACAGCTTTTGACTTTCCCATGATACTTCCCCGTTCATACAACCTGCCTTTTCACTAACATTTAGCTTTGGATTGTCCCATCCGGGCTTGACGCATACTCGTGAATATATGAAATGACATAATATCCAAAAGATATAGCTAACTGGGGGTCTGATAGACCCACTGTGCCCATTGTATATTAGGAATTTTAGGCTATCACAAATATGACACAAAGGACCCGGGTTTGATTCCGGGTCCTTCTGTTGTCACACGTTTCCATATACCTTTAATTTAATTTATAGATTTAAATACGTGATTGTATATTGGTCAGGTTATTTCAGTGCTTAATTTTCGAATAGAATTCGGAATATTTAGGTTGGAGACCAATGTTAGGAAGTTGACTTGTCAAAAAGGCCAGTAAACTGCCAGGACTGTTACATAATTTTGTAATGTCATTAGACTGGGTACGCTCCGATTACTTCAAAATTAACTCATAGATAACTGGTGCATGTGCCCTTTGCCTGCCATGCATATCATGCCTTGCATGTCGTTTATTATAGTCTTTTAACCAAGCTGGAAATGAGTAACCGGGTCTTGAGAATAGGCTTTTGGTTACTATGCTACAGTAGGCATGTTATAGTGTGGACACTATTCATTTACTACAACGTAAAATTTAGGTTAAGCTGTGACATTTTAAGTTATGTCACTGAAGAGTTTCTTCTCATGTTTGAGTTCATTGTTTTGGAAGTGGGGGGGGGGGAAGGGGAGCTTCAAGTTAATAATCCTCTGGGTTACTCAATACTTCAGAAGAAAACAAAACAAAACATAGAGTTCCATTTACTTGCCTAATAGTTAAAAAAAAAAAAACAGAATGCGTTATGTAATACAAATTTACGAGCTCATTTGATGCCAAAACATTGAATAATTCAGGATACAGCTTCACTTATGAGGAAAGTGGACTGAACCTAGATTATTTTTGTTGTAAATTATTATTATTATTATTATTATTATTATTATTATTATTATTATTATTATTATTATTAGAGTAGCTTTAATTCTATGGATCATGATGGCGCCCACCTCTAGAAGTAAAGCCGAAAACAAAAATTTATGATATAGTGGTGTAATATCTTACTACGTAATGCAGCAGCTTTGCCACACTACTTTCGTAACGTTAATACCAAAAAACAGGTTGTAAGGACTTGGAAGAAGAGGAAACACGATGAGTGAAGAATTGCAACACGATATTGATGTAAATCTTTTTTACATCAGCGGTCGTGCCGAACCAAACACTCTTCTAAATTTGTTTCTTTACTCGTCCTATTGATTATTTTTCTTTTATGGGGAACATAAAGGGAACTAACGTACGAATGACCAAAGTTACCTAAGTAGATCTAAAATATCTTTCCTCTATTGTTCCCGTTTAGGCTTCACATGGGAAAAGATTAGACTGGCAAATCATTAGTTTATACAATGTTAGTTGACAGACTTCAGCGTGACAGGCAGGTGTCAGTGTATATATACTGAGTTTGTTTTAATCCCTATTTTAGGGATTAAAATAAACTCGGTGTTTTTTGTGACATGCAATGATTGATCAAGAGGTGCATGAGATTTGCTTGTAGAACTTTCTTCCTTGAATGTTAGAAAGAAAACCTTGTCAGTTATATAGTGATTGAGACTCGTGGATTGGTATAGTTAGTGGTGATAAAATGATAATGTGGGTGTATATAGGGAGACGTCGGCCAGTGATGTTGGTGGAAGGTGGTTTGAAGGACATTGGTGTGGGTATAAGATGGGCGATGTTGGTATAAGTTGGTGGGGAAGGTTTAGTGTGGGATATTTACGTTGGTACAAGGGAGATGTTTGGGGGTACTGATGTTGGTGTGGGGGAAGGGAGGTGTGTGTTGGACATTGTGTTCGTGTAGTGTGGGAGAGATGGTGTGTAGGACAGAGATGGTCTCGTATGTGGATAAGGGATACAGAGGAGGAGGAACCCAGCCCTGGTTGTGCTGGTAAGTATGGTGTGTGTGTAGTGGGGCGAGTGTTAACGTATGGATGAGGAATGCAGTATGGTTGGGATGCGGGGGAAAAGGGTCTACCTGGGAATCATCGCCCCAGGGGCTCGGTCTCACATGAGGCCTCCTGGATGATGGCTTGGTCAGAAGTGCTGCTGAAGCTTGCACTCCTCTGGTGTTTTTTTTTTCTTTAATTTTTTGCAGCTAATAGCTGGAAATTTATCTCCTTGAGCATCTTTCTCTGGGGTTCGTTGAAAATCTAACATTAGTATGGAAGCTTGCCGTGTCCTCAGTGGGTTACGATTTGTGTGTATCAAGACCAGGTTGTGAGGTAAAAGGTGGGAGCAGCCTCCAGGGCGGTGATGATCGACTGTGGTGTTTGAAGCAGTTATGCCTCGTCATGTCCCTCTCCGACATCACACAAACGGTAACATCTCCTGATACGAACCCGTTTCAATTAATGTCGAGTGTCGTGCTGGTTGGCGTAGTTTTTGGAGAGAAGACACTGCTTCACATTATCAACCTCTTATCCTCGCGGTATTTCAGGCTACGAGCTTTAAGGTTTTGAACTCTGTCTCTTGACCACTGAGTGGGTCATTGATGCCTCTCCCATCCTGTTGCATTTACACACAAATGAAGCTTGTTAATCCCCTGTCAGTCCGCTTATCATAGGTATCGGCGCATACCATGAGTATTTGGTTGGAGCTCGCGGCATCCCTCTGTCCTACCTGGCCTGGGTAGGGTATGGTTGCCCGTTCCAGTGTGCTTTCCTATTTTTTCCTTCGTAAAATCCGTCACATCCGCATGTCGGTTATCCAATTTTTCGATGATAGTATACTGGAACAAAGTTAGCTGTTCTCACCTGTCCTGTATATCCATCCCAAGGAATGAATAATAATTTTAAAATACAGGATACCATTGATATAGACCTAGCTGGACTCTGACATACTATTGGGAAGCCCATGGTTTATGCAGAACGTTTTCGGGCAACTTAGGTTAATCTTGTACCTCAGGATCTACTCTTGTCCCGCCAGGATGCAACCCACTGCTTACTGCCAAGGTGAATAAGGGTAGTAAGGTGTAAAGAAAATGAAACAACGTTTCACTAGTGCTGGGGATCGATCGCTGACCCTCAATGGTTTGTTGCTGAGGATGGCTATAAAAGGTTTTAATACATATGACAGCTTGAACTTGGATTAATTTGTAGCAGGAAGAACGTTTTTTGCTACCTCCCTAGAGGGCTCCCCTCCCTTTCTCCCTGGTAAATCCCGAATAGCCTCTTCCTGTGTATGGAATAGGGTATACCAAAAGCTGAAATTCACTGTAAAAGTAACTGTCTTTGCTTCCTATCAAGAAATATAAGTAATAGAAGTCCTAAGGTTATACATATATATATCTTTTGGTTAGTAATTTAGAATACTACTGCACGTTTTGGTCGACGTGTACAAAATTGAAAATGGCCTGAAAAAATACAGAAGAAGGATGATCGAAAGCTGATACAATGTATAGAACTCTTTCTTACAAAATTAAGCTCAAGGCCTATTTCCAAATTAAAGAGAGGATGTGATGAAGTATACAAATGGGAAAACATTTGTCTAGAAGTCTCCCAACTCAGGCTGACCCATTTCCTTGCTTCTGGATGTTGAACTATGATAGAGGAACCGCTTGTATTTTCCCACTGTGTAACTATTTTATACAATAGGGTTTGTGAAAAATTGCCATTTATCTGAATGTAACATCAATATGTACAAAGCAGCAATGATAACCAAGATAAATTATTATTTATCAAAGTTACATAGACCAAGTAGGAATTTTGGGACACCTAGGTCGCAAAAAGTCTTCCTTCGATACCTACCACTGTTGCTCTAGACAAGTTGCTCTAGACCTATTAATTACAAATGAAATATGTATCACCAGGAATTCTGGTAAATATATAAATTTGTGGGCTGTATATTAAAATTAATAAATGATTATATACTACAAATTACATAACAGAAGGAGACAATATCTTACTATCACTCACCAATTTGGCTGGAGATTAAGGTGTATCATACTCAAAAACCTCACTGTCTATCCATGAAAATAACACTGGCCAGTTACAAACATAAACAGACTTATCTGAAGTTCCTGGAGCTGTCTTGTCCAGTCGTCTGATATCTCAAGTTATGCAGGAATGCACATCCCAACAATTTCGCCCCCTATTTGAGAGGTGTCAGCCCAATTTTACCTCTAGGCACGAAAAAAATTTTTCCCATTATTCACTAACGTTGTGTCCAATTCAAACAACAATGGCGAGTCTCTTCTGCGCAGGCTTCCCATTTTTTATAAAAAAATTTATTAAATGCAATACATTTTATTAATTTACATACCAATACCTATTTTCGGAAAATATACTATTTTATTTTCCACAAGGGTAGCAGCACACAGTTTTAAATTTACTCGGTTTTTCATTCTGTAAAAAAATGCATACTGTGCAAGTGGTTAGTTTACTGTGCATCCCATCTCGTCCTATGGTGACAGGATTGGGCACGTCACCTATGACCAAATGCTTGCAGGAAATTTTCCTGTTCTGTGGAGTTTGCAGCATGTTATTGACTGTGGTTTTCATCATTAGTATGACCTAGGATTTGATCTTGTAAATTTTAAAGATGTTTATAATTATCGGGTGTCCGTGGAGACCTTTGGCAGTTTAGGGAAATCATTTATCATGAATGACTTAATTATTTTTTAGTAAATAGCAAGGCTGATAAGCTTTCATGAGTATATTTGTTTTAACGACTGGTTTTAATTTTGCTGTTTTTTAGTTTTTGTTTGATAAGTTTATATTGTATGGAGCTCAAAGTAACCATTAATTTGCAGCTTTTTACATCTACAATCCTTCTTCCTCTACTCAACTTTCTCTTTCAACAAGACGGTTTGCATAGTGTCACCACTGGCACTATTTCCCTGGTTTTGAAGGTTCTCATTATCCACCTCGTCAGCTTCCTGGTTGTCCTGACATTTGCCTTACCTGGAGTTTACCTGGAGAGAGTTTCGGGGGTCAACGCCCCCGCGGCCCGGTCTGTGACCAGGCCTCCTGGTGGATCAGCCCCTGATCAACCAGGCTGTTGCTGCTGGCTGCACGCAAACCAACGTACGAGCCACAGCCCGGCTGATCAGGAACTGACTTTAGGTGATTGTCCAGTGCCAGCTTGAAGACTGCCAGGGGTCTTTTGGTAATCCCCCTTATGTATGCTGGGAGGGAGTTGAACAGTCTCGGGCCCCTGACACTTATTGTATGGTCTCTTAACGTGCTAGTGAACCCCTGCTTTTCATTGGGGGGATGGTGCATCGTCTGCCAAGTCTTTTGCTTTCGTAGTGAGTGATTTTCGTGTGCAAGTTCGGTACTAGTCCCTCTAGGATTTCCAGGTGTATATAATCATGTACTCTTCCCTCCTGCGTTCCAGGGAATACAGGTTTAGAAACCTCAAGCGCTCCCAGTAATTGAGGTGTTTTATCTCCGTTATGCGGGCCGTGAAAGTTCTCTGTACATTTTCTAGGTCGGCAATTTCACCTGCCTTGAAAGGTGCTGTTAGAGTGCAGCAATATTCCAGCCTAGATAGAACAAGTGACCTGAAGAGTGTCATCATGGGCTTGGCCTCCCTAGTTTTGAAGGTTCTCATTATCCTTGTTAGGTTCTTTGAAAGAAAGGTCAGCTTGCTTGCTTGATTAAGAAACCAACATCAAAATTTGCTCATACCGGACTGCAGAATGTGAAAAAATTAAGGATTTTGGATAGGTTTTCTTATGTTAATGATTTTACGTAATGAGTAAACTGGTTTTGACAGTGTTTATACTTGAATGAAACGGAATGTTTGAAAAGATCAATAACCAAATGGTTATAATGTTTTGGGTAAATAAAATAAACCTTCTGGCTTTAATTTTCTAGTATGTTGTAACACTATCTCCCTCCAGGCTTAGTTCTAGTGTTGAAAATTACACGTGTGCGCGCTTCAGGGGTAGGCGCGGGGGGGGGGCTGCTTAGTGCACTACATGTACACTACTGTTCCATGTGTTTATGTGAAGTAACGCGGTGAGGAACCCAGAGATCTGTGTGCACGTTTGGTACCACAACGCAGTGGTATGTCGTCCTCGATGTCCTTCAAAACAGTGCCACATACTCTGTGACGTAGTTAGTCATTGCGTTAGTCAGAGGGGAAAACCACCAAAAAATGGGTTTTAACTATTTAGTGCCCAGTTCTGTGGTGTTGTTGACGGGGCTTCTAAGAATGAGGTGAGCCTGTGAGTCTTGGTGAAGAGCTTTCGATCCAAGGAATTGAGTTACTCATCCCTTCCCAGGTTTAGACCTGACTGCTTTCCATTCTAAGGGCTATAACTCCTACGGCTATAGCGCTTCCCCTTGACTAAATATAATGGTTCTACGGGAGGGCAAACCACTGGCTTACCCGTCAAGGTCAGGTGTTGTACGTAGTGCTAAGAGTCACGACTTGTTAAAAAGAAAACAGACTAACCCCCCTCCTCCCTCTTGGTCTTCTGCAGGAATATAACTCATTTTTAGCCTATTAAAGATTTATTTTTGTTGGAAATAGTCATTTTACTTTATAAAGACTGGAGGGAATAAATTATTCACCAAATTTGTCAGTCGTCTAGATGGCTATGTTCAATGAGGACAAATTCCAACTACTCCGTTATGGAAAACTGGAGGAGATAATAACTAGAACAGAGTATACTACTGACTCCGGCCATACAATAGAGCGGAAAAATAATGTAAGGGACCTGGGAGTAGTAATGTCTGAGGATCTCACTTTCAAGGATCACAACAGTGCCACGATCGCACGTGCAAAGAAAATGATAGGATGGATAATGAGAACTTTCAAAACGAGAGATGCCAAGACCATGATGATCCTTTTCAAATCACTTGTTCTCTCTAGGCTGGGAATACTGCTGTACATTAACATCTCCATACAAAGCAGGTAAAAATCGCAAAATCTAGAGAGTGTACAGAGACCTTTACTGCACGTATAAGTTCTGTCAAGCACCTTAAAATACTGGGAACGCTTGGAAGCACTTGACTTGTACTCGTTGGAACGCAGGAGGGAGAGATATATCATAATCTACACTTGGAAAAATTTTGGGAAAGGAATGGTCCCAAATCTGCACACAGAAATCACTCCCTACGAAAGTAAAGACTGGGCAGGCGATGCCAAAATGCCGCCAATAAAAAATAGGGGCGCCATTGGTACACTTAAGAAAAAACACCATAAGTGTCCGGGGGGGGCCCCAAAAATGTTCAACAGCCTCCCATCAAGCATTAGGGGAATTGCCAATAAACCCCTGGCTGCCTTCAAGAGAGCTGGACAGATACCTAAAGTCGGTGCCGGATCAGCCGGGCTGTGGCTCGTACGTCGGACTGCGGCGGCCAGCAGTAACAGCCTAGTTGATCAGGCCCTGATCCATCGGGAGGCCTGGTCGTGGACCGGGCCGCGGGGGCGTTGATCCCCGGAATAACCTCCAGGTAACCTCCAGGTAGTGTTAGAGAAGGGCAACACACAACGTTCTAAACCCCTACTTAGTAAAAAATAATAATTTATAGTTATAATTAAACCCACTATGGAACAGTGACTGTTTTATTACCGATAACGGAAATAGCAAGGTATGACTTAGAGGAGGGAAGATTATAATATATATATATATATATATATATATATATATAATATTATATTTATATATATATATATATATATATATTATAATATATATATTTATAATATATATATATATTATATATTATATATATATATATTTTATTACTATTTTTATTATTATTATAGGTAGTAGGTTGGTAGCAATCACCCAGGGAGGTACTACCGTCCTCCCAAAGGGTGAGGGGTGAAACAGAAATCTGTAACTGTTTTACATGATGGAGGATTGCTGGTGCCTTTTTTCTGTCTCATAAACACGGTGGATTACAAGTATATCTTGCTACTTCTACTTAACACTTGGGTCACACTTCACAGGCATGCACTTGGTTTACATGTACATACACACATCTCGTTTTTTCTTATTTTTTTTAATAGTTCTTGTTCTTTATTTTCCTCTATTCTCATGGGGAAGTGGAAAAGATCTTTTCTCCATTAACCATGCGTGTCGTATGAGGGACAAAAAATGCCGGGAGCAATGGGCTAGTAACCCCTTCTCCTGTAGAATATATAAAAAAAAAACGGAAGAAAAAAACTTTATAAATCTGGGATGCTGGGAAAGTGCATGGATGTAGTGCGGAAAGATAAAGAAAGAGATGATTGCTAATGTTATTAATGAAAAGAAGTTGGATGTCCTAGCTCTAAGTGAAACAAAGCTGAAGAGGGTAGGTGTGTTTCAGTGGGGAGAAATAAAGGGGACTAAGGGCAGGAGTATCTTGGAGTGGATGTGTCAGCAATGGGTTGTGGAAAGACGAGGTGAATCATAGAATTGACGAGGGAAAAAAGGTGAGTGGTGCACTGAGGAAACTGTGGAGACAACTTTATCTATGGAAAACAAAACGGGGAATGTATGAGAGTATAGTTATACCAAGACAAATAATGGTGAAAGGCAAGTTTGCACAAAGATGTTAAAATTAGTAAAAAAAAAAATAATCTAAACGTGTAAAAAAATAGTATCTTTTCTAATGTAGAAACTAGAGCCAGACCAAGAATTGTGCAACGTTATGTAAGTTTCAGAGTGCATTTGCAAAAATGTACAATCTATATGAATCGAAACAGCATCTATGTTAATGGAGGTGTGATGCAGCATCCGTTGATGTTATAAACTCATCCTTATAAACAGTAAATAAAATTAAATATAAAATTATTTTGTATTATTAATACAGATCTTTTCGATGTTACTCATAGATCGTAGAAAACAGCTAAATTTGTATGCAAGATTTTCTAACCATTTTTGCCCCAAAACAAACCGCAAAATAAAAATTTTGTTTTTTTTAGGGGGGCCCTTTTTTGGTTAAAAAAGTCATTAAGGGTCGTTTAAAACTGTTTCCAGGATTTTTTTTGTTTAAGGGTGAGGGGTTAATTACCTCGACTACCTCTTGCACTTCGTTTATGTCTCCAGGGCTGTAA
>NC_069406.1:59953148-59971489 GCF_026875155.1 Cherax quadricarinatus | reverse complement strand
GGGATGTATGGAAATATTCCTTAGTTTAAGGTGGTAGGATTACCTGCCAAATAGAGTATCTCTGTCCTTTACAAAGGCTTCAGAAGTGATTCTAAAAAATGTCTTTAGGTACACCGCAGGGAGGAGTTCTTAGTCACATGCTATTTAATATTCTGATTAATGCTCTCCTAAATGCTCTACCTGCCTCACTTAAACATATAGCTATAAGCTATGCTGATGATTTCATGATCCATACAACAGGGCATAAGAAGATGAATACCATTCTTAATGAAGTTCAAACAATTTGTAATCGACTAGGCCTCATATCTTCCTCTAAAACAAAGATATTAACAAGCAAACTACATCCCACACCCATCTATTTGCAGGGTGAAATCATTAGCTACGTTAAAACTTACAGATATCTTGGTGTAGATGTACCCTTTAACAAATCCACTATACCACAACTAAACAAGAAATGCAAAGCTAGGCTAAATGCTCTCAAAGCTGTTGCTGGCTACAACCACAACTATGGTGCTAATGTGAGAATCGTGAGAATGATGTACATAGCCTATGTTAGGTCCTTAATTGATTATGCTGCTCCCATGTTGATATTAGCTAGAGAAAGTTCTCTCCGACCCTTGGAGTTAATGCAAAATTGAAGCTCTCAGGATTATTCTTGGCTGTCCAGATCTACAAAGTTCTTAACATGAGGAAGGAGCTTGGTATTTCTAGTATCAGTGATAGGATTGTTGAGATTAACACTGTACTCGGTATTAGAATGTTGAGAAACGAACCAGACACTGTCACAATGAATCTTACCAAGTGTCTAGAGGTAAATACAGATCTAAATGGATTGTGAAAACGTGCAATTGCATTAAGTTTTATAACCTGCATGAACTGTATCACTGTAGGCAACAAGAGCATTTCACCCCTCCATGGAAGATGTGTTCATTTAATATCACATACCTACAAGTCCCTCCAAGAAGCTCATTGCTAGTAATCCCTTCCTTAAATCTCTTGTTAGAGCAACTGCTCAAGAAGAAATTTCTCACCTAGCTGGTAGTAATAAGTTATCACAAGTTATATACACTGATGGATCTAAACAGGAGTCTTCTGGCAGGGCTGCATCTGCTCTTGTTGCCACCTCCCTAGTTAAGAACGATAATAAATTTGTTGAGTTAGGCATAAAAAATTAACTGGGCGTCTACACTGCAAACTGAATTGTTTGCAATCCTAATGGCGCTAAAGCTAACCTATGACACTGAGCTTGACTCCATCATCATTACTGATTCTATGTCATCATTGAAGGCTCTTGACTCGTATAATGACTCCAACAACATGCTCATTGGAGAAGCCAGGTATAGATACTCAAAAATTAGGGACAAAGGAATTAATGTACAATTGCTATGGATCCCATCACACATTGGATAACTCCTTCATGATAAAGTTGATATGTTAGCCAAGAAGAGTACCCAGAAGGAGAATGTAGAACGTAACTTTGGTATAACTGTGTCTAGCATTAGGAATAATATTAGGAGAGAAGTAAATAATGAAAATGATTGTTATAGGAATGCAGTTAGAAGCCTGAGTAGATCTATAACCCACTATGATAACATGAACGTAGATAAGTATGTTTATGGAGCAACTTGCAATGTGAACAGACTGACTGATGTTGTAGTGGCCAGGCTTAGGCTTGGTTACAAGTACTTCTGGCAGTTTGGGAGACACACAGATGATGATCAAACTAAATGTAAATTATGTGATCAGACATATGGTCAATCTCTTGAGCACTATGTGCTTAATTGTCCACTTATTGAGGAATACAGAGACAGACAGTATAATAACCTATGTGACATGTCAAGATAATCTTATTAATGAAAATAAGATACCAGATATACTAAGCAAATTTGCTTGTAACAGATAAGTGAACTATAGATATGTAGATATAAATCCATATGTATTCCTGTTAACCCTTTGGGGCCTATTTCCCTAGGCCTTTTGTGTATCCATATGCTCTCGGCTACCTTCCACAGGATGGATATGGGGTGCACAATTAAACTAGCCACTTCGGTGGCAAAATTAAAAATCTAAACTTACAAATTGAAATAATTTGGATGAGGCGTTGTTTGGGGGCAAACTCAATACACAGCTTCAAAAGTAGATAAGGTTCAAAAGGCAAGAAATCTGCAATCCCGAATTACAGTGTAGGAGGCGAGGCTGAGAGCAGAGTACTGGAACCCATACAAACAAGTAAAACTAAGTATAGGGTGCTGTACACTCGTACGGGTGTAGCGTTTCAAAGGGGTTAAATGGTAATTTTGGTGGAGGGTATCACTGTGGCCCCTTGCGACGCTCGGTGTTGTTAGGGGGACATCAATGGGCATTTTTGCCCGCAGGAGGAGAGGGGCGGGTATTCTTTTGTAGTCACGCCCCACCGAACGATCACTACATTAGCCCCCCCAGTGCCACCCTCCTGGTCGTCAGTGTGCACCAGTCTGCCTCACCAAAAAACCGAAAAGAATTTGACTAATATTTTAATCATCGGTTTGAGTTTTTTGATTTCCCCGGGCAGAAAAACATGTGGGGTTTAAAAACCCGAAATTTTTTCTATAGTTCCACCAAAAAAACACACAAGTGCGCCAGTGAAGAGGGGGGGGGGCCAGGACCTTTTGTCGCCCCCTGAAATCAAAAATAGGAGAGTAAAACCACACACACACACAACCAAGTGGCAGCACACTGTGATGTAAATTAGTTTATTGTACATAAATAAACCCTTTCGAACTTCCTTTTACATGCGTCCCCCACTTGACCTTTAGGGAAAACGTCTTACTGTGATTAAACCCGGACAGTTCGGGGTAGGTTTTAGGGGGTACCGGGGTCCAAAAATTTTTGTGGTTCGTCCCCCGGGTGGGGGATAAAGGGGAGCCCAGGCCCCGCCCCACAGGGGGCCCGGGGGGGCGTGGGGCGGGTCGGGGGGGGGGAGGGGGGGGGAGGCAATTTTGGGGGGGGGGGGGGTTTTGGGCCGGGGTGGCCCGCTCTTTGTTGTAAATGTGGTAAATCTTTTTCTGGGATTTTCTTTTAATTTTTTCTCCACGGGGCCCCCCCCCCCCTTCCCCCCCGTGTCCTTGAATGCTGTTTTCGTGGGTACTACCTAAAGGGGGGTTTGCAGGGGTCAGTCCGTTTCCACCCCCCGCCCTTGTAGGTATAGTTTCCAAAATCCTCCCGGCTTAAGGACCCTTTCTACCTCTTTTAGAGCTATGTTATTAAATCCCCCCTTCTACTACTAACTCTCCCAGTGTTTTTTCCATTCCTGACCCCAAATTAAGGGTGAAGAAATACTTCCCAATAACCCCCTGACCCCTCGGTTTTCAGCTTCCAGTTTTGGGCCTCAGGTTCCCGTTTCTCTCTCTGAAATATTCCCCCCTGTTCACCCTTTTCAATTTCCTCCAGTATTGTTAGTTTTTATTAAAGTCTTCCCTTCTACCGTCCTCCGCTCATAGGTCGGTTTCCCTTAACCTCTCCCACAAGACATACCCCCTTTGCACGGGTCTAGTTTTGTTTCAAACCCCGCGTCTCTAAATTAACACGGTAGATTTTTTAATGGTGATGAACCTTTTGATTTACTGCATAATATATATCAATCCTACCCCAAACCCACCTGAGGAGTCGGGTCCAAAATTAGTATCAACTTGTATTAATGGTTGGGGATATGGCCCCCCCGGGCCCGGTCTCGGGCCAAGTTCCTAAACGGGTAAGGAAATATTACGGGAAAAAGAACTTTTAAGAGACGGGAAAGTTGTGTTTACACTGAAAGTAAAAATTCGTACAATTTACCTTCATCTTTTAAACCTGCCCCAAAAGAGCAAAACATAAAAAGGCTTCAGTTTCTTCCCCCCCCCTCCCCCCCACACACACACACAAATAAAGAGAAGAAAGAGAGAGAGGGGGGAGGGAGGTGGAAGACAGCCAAATGTAGTCCCAATATTTAAGAGCCCAGACTGACAGCGTTAAACTACGACCAGTGCCACCGACATGTACGTGCAAAGTCATGGAGAAGATTATCAGGAGAGGGGTGGAGAACCTAGAAAGGAAATGAGCTTATAAGCGATAACCAGCATGGTTTCAGGAAAAGGAAATCCTGTGTCACAAACTTACGGGGAGTTCTACGACAAGATGACAGAAGTAAGACAAGAGAGAGGAGGAAGGTAGATTGAGTTTTCTTGGACTGTAAGAAGATTTTTCGACAGTTCCACACAAGAGATTAGTGCAAAAGCTAGAAGAGCGGGCAGGAAAACAGAAAAGGCACTGTAATGAATCGGGGAACACCTGACAGGAAGAGTGATGTAGTGAAGGCAGGACCCGTACACAGCTTTAAGAAGAGATACGACAAAGCTCATGGAGCAGGGAGTGTGGACCTAGCAGCGACCAGCGAAGAGGCGGGGCCAGGAGCTGTGAAATCGACCCCTGCAACCACAAATAGGCGAGTATACACACACACACACATACCAGGGTAGTAGTCCCTTTCCCTGGATCAATTGTACAATATTTCTTGGTACAAAAAAGAATAAACAGTATTAAAAACAAAAAATACAACTTTTCCCTGTCTGACAAAGCGATCCCTGCCTTATAAACCAAGTCTGTGAATTCTGGTTAAAAATCAAACAACATGCTTGTGAAGGAGGGATGGCGTGAGCACTAGGTATTACTGTGACCTTCCCAAGATACTTAACCTTCACCTGAAGCCAAGACTCACCAAGATGAGACAGCTAAGACTTCACTCAAGAATCTTCACTCTTCCACTGCTTTAACTCCCTCACTTATGTCTTCTAAGTATTGAGGCTAGTGAAGGGCTTTGGATCTAGGGTATTAAGAGTTGCCCTCCATTTTCTCGGATCATGTGATTGTACCTCCCATTCCCCAGGTGCTGAGAGATTCGTATGGGCTTGGCGTTTCCCCATGAATAACGTGCTGACATCACAAACCAAGCATGTTTACCATTATTACATTAGCACTCATGTATAACACACCTACACGACGACTAATATTACAATAGATTTAATCAACAATTTCATTTTAAAACTAATGTATAATGCATTAGCTACAATAGCACTAATTAAAAACACTAGCACTAACAAATAAAACAATTAGCTACAATACACGTTAATGAAATCCTGTTGTAAACTTCCAAAACTTCCAAGAACCTGCTTTAAAAGTGTTGTGCACGAGTTTTTTATATGATCCGGGACCTGTTACCACCCCCTTCGACCTCCTTACCTTTCTTTTCCCCTTTGCACTCCCTCACCCCCCCTCTGTCCCAATACATCCGTGAACCAGGGGCAAAATTACCGGAGGGGAAAGTCGCATCCCATTTTTCTTTAACAATTTAAAAAATGGAAATGATTCTTGAAAAATGAACAAGAAGGAGGGGGCGGCAACAAAGGGAGTCCGTGCACGTCACACTTCAAAATTTTCCCAGAAACTGTTAAAAAACTGTATATAACCAATGGGGAACCTAAGCCCCCCAAGTGAACAAAAAGGTTCTGCCATCCTTAATGACTGTAGCGATCAGCCATGAAAAAAACAGCGAGAGCTGTCGAGTGTATATACCGATCTATCCCTTTGATTACCTTTGAAAAATTTCGAAGTTATCTACTCTTGGGGCCGGCTCGTCTAGCAATATTATATCTAAATAGAAAAAAATTTGTTTCGAATTCAACCCGGGGCGATGATCCCAAGGAACATAATAATTTTCCCATAAACTAGGAACTGACAGGGTGTCAGGAAAAAGGGGCTAAGTGGCTCAAGGAATACTTCGGAGAAAAAAGGCGAGGGACGAGCAGGGCCCCCAAGAATCTGCAGAGGAACCTACTACTACTACTACCATATATTAAACAGTCTGCCAAGGGAAAACAGTCATCCCTAAAATTTTTGGGCGGGTGACTTTAAAACTAGACTATGCTCGCTGGATGAAGGGATCGAATAGTACAGGAAGAAAATATGAAAGGTGCTACTCGAGTTTGTTGCAGCAATTGCACGGTAAAAACAGGGGAGAGAGCGTGTGTCCAAACATAACGAAATGACGGACCCAAGGTGAATACACCCTAGTATGACTTTAAAATTAATTATGACGTCACAAACTTAAAATTTTTAAAGCCAGAAAAGCCAAAAAAAACTTTGGGTTGCACCCCAGCGGGGAAACCCAAACAGCGGGTGAAGCATGTGCAAAAAATGGCCCAGTGGTTCGCAACAAAATGGGGAAAAGAAAAAAAAACAATATTTCCCCTGACAAGAACGAAAACCCGGGAGAGGATGATGGGGGCCCTGTAAAAATATTTCGAGACATATAGGGCAGAGAGGCGAAAGGTTTGAGGAAAAAAATGATGCCCCCAATGCGCTGAGAACCCCAAAGAGATACAACATTTGGAAAAACTTCAACCTAAAATGGTATTTTAGCGATGGAGTGGTTGGAAGAGGTAACGGGGACACAAAATCCGTACAGTTTCCGGAGTAAATAACACGGACCTAATTTTAAACCCGGAGCCAACAAAGGCGTCGGGAATGGATAAAAATGGGGGCAGGACCCGAGTCGATCCACGGGGGAAAGCAAATATACCTATCACTATATCTAGTCATTAAAAATGGGTAATAACCCCCCACCCCCCCCCACACACACCACCCCCAAAACCCCTCCCCTTATCTTCTTCAAAGTATCATACACCGAAAACGAGACAGTTTTGCAACATTTGGGGTTCCTCGATTTGTGAGGGGCTTTTTATCTAGGGGAAAAGATCGTGCTCCAGTTCCCTGAAAAATAACCGAATGCCTTCCCCCCCCACAGGCGCTGTAAAATTCTACGGGTTTAGGCTCCCCCATGTAATAATTTGTACACCACCTTTCTGAAAACGTCCCAATCACGCGTTTCAAAGTATCATTTTGGTGATGGCAGGTTATCACATCTCTGGGAACCTATGGCAGTTCTCGCTTTCACCTGGTTCACCTTTCCGCAGGGAGGTCACCTCGCAGAGTCAACTCTTAGGATAGGTTCAGGGTCACCTCCCCTGCACATGCGCGCAGTATGCTGTCATTAGGTCGGGGAGGTCGCGGTCACCTCAGGAGATTTGAGGGAGGAGAAAAGGGAGGAAGTTGAGGAAAGTGGGGGGAAAGGGGATACTGAAGATGGCAAGGCTGGATGGATGGAAGGTTGGATTCTGTCATCTTGATCCTCTCCACTCTCCTGGAGCCCCATCCAACACTATACAAATAACTTTTCGTCCTCAACATCTGTCCATTCATCCCACAGGATATACAGTATACAAAATGAAGTGTACACAGAGTTTACTTTGTTACCTATTTTAGGGGCTTGTGATTAACAGGTGACATGCCTTAATGACCCTCGTATAATCAATCGATAGGTTTTAAACCCACGATTAACGGCGGAGGATCAAGTTTCCCAATCAATCTATACGTTGAACAAATCACAAGGATAAAGCGTTTTTGCATAAAATATTAAATGATCCTCAACATTACTTTAAAGTCACACGAATAACTGGTTCATGGTTCCGTCTGCTACTTCCCTGCTTCTCTTGAATTCTCCCGGGGTGAGGACAAGAGAAGTAAACAGTGACGAAACATTAGGGAAAACTACGTTCAGCACAGATACACATAAATCGAGTTTGGCTAAAAAAACAAGTGAAGGTCTCGTACTGAATATTTATTCATTCACTGAACTGAAGGTACATCGAAATGGTCATCCGAAACTAAGTGGTTTAGAAAAAGTAATGTGCAGTTGTAACTGCCCTAAGGTGACCTGGCGTACCCAAGAGCTGACCTCAGGTACACAGACCTGACTGAGGTACAAAGCTGACACGAGTTACACAAAAGCCGTGTGCGGCCGTAATAAAAGCCAGAGGTACAGAGAGCGATATTCAAGCGTAACAAAGGCAACAGATGGTGAGGTAACCACGAGTAATAAACCTGGCAGATGTTGAGGTTTAACAAGAACCACAAAAGTAAAATTAAAGAGACAGTGCTGTCAAGGGTAAATATTTGAGGCAGACGGTGATTCAGCATGTTAATACTTACATGTATGAAACAAACCACATCATAGATTTACATCTGTGCATATACAGAGATGTATGTTTATCAGTGTATAAACACTGATATACATACATCTGTTTAGACACAATAAGAGGTCAATAGTTCTCTGTGTATATACATAGAGACGCTCGTATCTGTGTGTACATCATATTTTATGCATTAAAGTAATATGAAGACCCCCATGTAATCCATAGGCTTTACACCCAGCTGAATAACCTCTTAAAAACACACACATACACACAGTCCAACTCCTACCATTACACCGTGTATATATAAACGTTATATACTAACATACGTGCGTACATCGCAGCTTGTGAATGTTATTACTGGTCCTTCAGGATACATGCAGTTTACTTACAGGTTCCTCCTCCTCCCGATGACTGCACGAATAGTGATGTGCAGTGATTAGTTGTGTTGGTTCAGGAATGTCTGTTATATGTTGATGTTGACCAGTTATTGCAAATACAGCGTTGAAACTCCCTCTCCCGTCCCCCTCAAACAGCGCATGGACCTGACCCACTATTAACCATCGTTTTATGCCTCCACACGCACTGTGACTAGGAAAATTAGCCAGCCTCTCTCTCAGTATTTGTTAGATACTTGAGGACTTCAACTTTTACATGAAGAAAACTTGAGTTTCATTCGGATTAGTAACCGCAGAGTTAATAGTCCAGGATAACTCGAGAAAATGTGGATTATGTCCACAATTGGGGAGATCCTTTTTAATGTCTTCTCCCAGGATGTGACCTACAAATCTGACTCACAAAGGGATCTATTTACCTAGAGGTAACAGTGGGGAAAAGGTGTTAGCAGATTTATCTAGAAATATCGCCACTAAGGAACTGATCGTGGGTTTTGCTTGAAATAAACAGACTACCAACGCCACGGGAAGAGAGGATCCCCAGAAGCATTATAATAATAATAATATAATAATAATAATAATAATAATAATAATAATAATAATAATATAATAATATATTATTTCTACATGTAGAAGGTATACAGGTCTAGCTAACATCAATGACATACTATTATATAGAAAGCCGCTTGTTATGCTGAGCATTTCAGGTAAATTAGGTCAGCTGTGTCCCAGGATGCGACCCACACCAGTTCACTAACACCCAGGTACCCATTTTACTGATGGGTGAACACAGACAACCGGTGTAAGGAAACACGCCCGATGTTTCCACCCCCTTCGCCGGGAACCGAACCCGGACCCTCGTCGTGTGAAGCGAGACCCTCAGCCACCAATCCACGGGGCCTGATTTCTCAAGTGTTTATAGCAGTTAACCCCTTCTAGGAAGTTGCTTCGATGCTGGTGGACTGTTGATACGAAGAACTGAAACTCCTTTTCCATTTTTTGGATCGAATCTGACTGTCTTCCATTCTCCTGGTGCTATATGATGCTTCTACACTATGCATCCACTATATAAATAATATACACAAATACCAAAATTAATTAACAATGGTGAGTGGTACAAGCGACCTCACGAGAAGAAATAGAAACGAGTGCTGCATATTTAATGTATAATTACAGAGTTCTCAGTGTACCACTCAGTGTATATATACGTATCTTCGTTTACACTCTAATTTGTCAGAAGATTAATTGTGATGTAGGCAATCTTACACACAGTAGTAGTCACTACGGCATCAAACCAATAAGGGTACGTGGTACAGACCAAGAATTATTTTAGACGAGGTTTCGCTCAGAAGTGAGCGAAAACGTCATTTCAAAGTCTTGCAGTGTATTACGTAACCTCATAACAATGCATCGACACCTGAACAAGGAGTTATCTAATTTCTTTACTAAAACATTTTATAGAGACTAGACTCAAATCCATTCTTTTTAGGCAAACTTAATTATATTATTTTTCACATCCTTACGACGCTTTTTTTTTTCCATTACGTATCTATTGCTGATACAAATAAGGGTATCGGCGTTGAGCAACTGCTAGAAAAATTATTTCCATTTTATTAAGTGAACAAGGGTTCTTTGTGGGAAACACTGAGTCTGTGTATTACTCTTTTCTAGCGATGATGTGAAGTTGTTTGGTATAATGTCGCATTAGTTGTGTGTCTCCTTTTACCTAACCTACTCGGTAATTCTACCAATACTGATACATATAGACTTCACACCTGGTATACAATCAGGGTGCACGGAGTATATACACTGAAAGTGTATTTTTCAGGGTATATACCCTGAGGTGTGCATCTTTCAATATATACACAGGTGTGAATCTCATATATACACAGGTGTGTATCTTTCAGCTATATACACGTGTTTTTATCTTTCAATGTGCAATGTTAGTAATTAAAGTAATTTTTTTCCCCGTTAATACAAAGGTGAACTGTGATCTTAATGGCTTACGTGCAATTGATGGGTTTTAAACCTAACAAACTATAAACTGAGAGTCTGAACTTACGTCATTCCTATAATTCACCTCTACACAGCCTGGCCAGGTAAAATATAGCCAAGTTAACGAGTAAGAGACATGTGCTACACTTAAGTATCTCTATTATCTACACTTTCCGACAAAACACACGCGTATAGCATATAAAGAATTTATTTACAAAAACGTTCTGTGCAAAGTGAGCGAAATTTTTGGCCAGGTCTCCCCCCCCCCTTAAAAGTGGCTTTGTTCTATCGTACCAGTAGGCATTTTATTTTTCTTCCGAACCCTGACAGACTAGGCGACCAAATTCCCTCACAAGAACAATAGTGGTGGTGGTGTTTCGTCAAGTGTGGCCTCGCAGAATTTAATAAGTGGATCCTTTGTTGATATGAGAAATGACTCTGTATTTATACAGCCATCTGTGTACCTACTCTTAGGGTATATACACCGAGTTGTACATGTGTCTCTGTGTATTTAAACAAGAGTTTACCGGCCGGAGATCTGATCCCCGGACCCCGGTAATTCAAGACGCGACTACCATAGAACACCAGGCCAACTCTAGAGTAGATTTTTATCTATTTTAGGGAGTAAAGTATTCTTGACTGGTGATAAACAGGTAACGTACAGCCTTAATGACCCTCGTGTAGGCAATAGGCTTTAAACTCAGTTAAACAAGTCAAATCAGTCATTTTTAATTTCACGTCAGAATATTATGATCATGTGAAAGTTCTACACCCGTAGAGGGTGATCATATAGCGCCTGGGAAATGGTAGGTAATTCGGTTTGATCCAAGGGTGTGAAAGGTAGCTCCAGTTACTTAGATCAGAAGCCCTTTAACAATAAAGCACTTCCCCAGACCCATCTCCACAGCCTCTCCTGCTGACAAGTCTCAATAGTAGTTTGAGACAAGGCTGAAGTATCGATGTGTTGCTACTGTCTGCCTGATAACCAAGTCATCACTGCAATTTTTCTAGAGAACAAAGGCACATTTTACAAATTTTATGAAACAGGTTAAAACATTCTCATGATAGTGTGGCAAGTGTCACAAGTGATGGTGCGAGAGTAATAGTTTTTATATCAGTGCAGTTAGACAGAGGTGGTGCGAGTGCAGCAGTGAACACCTGTCAGGAGTGGCGAGAGTACCAGCAAACCCTAGTTACACAGTGGTTTATGGCCATTTTCTCAGCCATTAATTCTCAACCTTCACCTGTGAGGGGTAACAGAGAGGTACCTAAGGAACAATATTTTGTGTAAAAAGATAATTATAATAATTTTGATAAGCCAAGGCTGGCTAAAGGTTTGTATTAATGTACATTTAAAATTTATATATAAATTTCTTACATGTGTAATTGCTAGCTCAAGTGTAGCTAAAAATATATACAGTATTTTCCACAATAATGAAGGGCCATTAGGTGATTGTAAATCGAAATGTAATGGTATATAACTTAACAAATGTGTCCTTCGAACTCTCTGTAGCGAAAGCGTACATGTTTTACAGCCATAGATTACAATGTGAGTAGGTCCTTGACAGAATAATGGAAATACAACAGGTCAGGGCTCATTGACCCCTGACCTGTTGCTGATAGGTGAAGGATTTTTTTTTTTTTTTTTTTTTTTATTTAAAAATACAATACTGCTTAACAAAAAAACCCTTTAAACTAGGGTTGATACACATTGTATATAAAACATTTTGAAAAAAATTCTCAGAACGTACAATAGAAAAATAAAAAAATATTAACAAACAAGAGGTTCCAAAATTTACTAGAAAATATCGCTTTGAAAAACATAACTTTAAAAAAATGGGCATCTTAAACCCCTAGTACCAAGAACAACAACAAGAACTAACATGTGGTGCCCCCTGTGCGGGTTCAATAAATAAAAAAAACCAAAACCCCTTCGGTTACACTTTTACATAATAACGGGGCATTCCCAAGAAAATACAATACAATAAGAAGAAATTTTGAAAAAATAATAAATATATCGGTTACTCAAAACCAACACAAATAATCTAAAACCGAAAAAACATCAAAATTCAGATAAAAAAAAGTACATATCGCCTTACCCAAAGTCTTAGAGTCCCCCAAAAAACTAGAAAAAGCCATAATCATTCCGCATCATTCAGGCTATAACATTATTAACATAGCAATAAAATGCTGGGTACAAACACACAAAACCCCTTTTTCCACCATAGCCAAAAGGTACTCAAGCTTAACAAAGAAAAGGGCGTAGTTTGACTTAAAAAATCTTAACACTTAAATTCACCCCCTCCACTCAACCCCAAAAATTTTTCCTCAACCCGCATTCACAGATACACACAGTAAACCAGCCGTTGTGCATACCCAACCCGGAACAACCCTTCCACCCCTGAAATTAAAACCCCCCCCCCTTTCACAACGTTCTTCCCCAACTCATAACGGTCCCCGGCTGAAAAAGCCTGGTCCCAGCGATTCCAATTTTCCCCGTTAAAACCCAAAACGTTTATAAAGGGCCCCCGCCAACACCTTTTGCGCACCCCCCAATCCCCTTCCTTCTCATTGCCCGGGATACAAAAAAAAACCCGCAATTATATACGTGATTGCCGTTGCCAGGCGCCTCACGCCCCCCACGTCCAAATTTAACCCCTAAATATAATTCCCCGCCTCCTCCCACTGCCCTAGTTTCCCCATCCTTTCCCTGAAAACCCCAATTATACAAAAATACATACATAAAAACGAGTTCCTCCCCCCCGAACCCGACCCGCCCTCCCATAAAACCCTTTTCCCTTAAAAGTGCGCCCCCCGACGGGCTAACCCCATGGAGAAAAGGGAAAAAAAATACCTCTCGCACATTTGGACGCAGCGCATAAACCCGAATCTTTCCCATTATCCTTCCACGCAACTAGGGTGATACTCTCAGCCTTACGCTACCTTGCCTTACAAACGCCCAAAACCCCCCACTGAACTTTTTTTGGGTCCCGTACTGCAGAAACGCCCGCAACAGTCTCCCCACACTTTCATCCCCGACCCCCCCCACCAATCGCCCCTCTTTCAGCAAGCCATTCACCCCCCTCCCTCATGACCCCGCCAGGGCGTAACCCCCACTTCAAATAAAGCATTTGCTTTTAACCTTTTAAATCAATCAACCCCAATCCCCCTCGTTGCCCCGGGTAAATAAACACCCCTCCACTCACCATTCACCCCCGGGAAACCCCCAAAAGAAAATGGAAACCCCCTTTTAACAGCCTCGTAACACCCGGCCCCTCTAACGGATATCCCGAGCCACGTGCCAGACTTTACTGTTTAACAAACATTCAAAACAATCGCACGTGTGTCGTCAAATGGTTGGTCTAACCCCCCAAATCGCCCCACCCTCGATCCACAAAAGTCCGTTAAACCCCCTGCCTCTCTGCACTACCCCATAAAACCTTTTCCCCAAAATTTTTAAATCCTGTCCACTTTTCCCGTACATTCCTTCCCCAACTCTCTCTTCCCACCCAATCTCAAAGACCGTTTTTTGATTTTTCCACTTAATTTTAACCCCGGGTCCCCCCGCAAAATTTCATAACATCTCCAACCGAAAAGTAAAATTTTTTCTGGTTCGCACGAGTTTGTCGGTCCCACATACCCTTTTATTCCCTGCCCCCACTTCCCTACCCCCAATCCACCTCCTACCGTTCCCCTTTCATAGAAAGGGTTGTTTAAAAGGCAAACACATTGGACGGGGACAACCCTGCCAATCCCCGCCCATGGATACCCATCCCAATTTTCCCCATTTATTGTACCACACTCCCCCCCTGTATAAAAATGTCTCTGCCCAAGTACCCCCTCCTCCCAAAACCCTGCCCCTTAATATATCCACAACACCTACGTTCTCACTTCATACGCCGCCTCCAAATCTAACCTAAGAACCCCCCCCTGCTCCCCTCCCGCCCCTTCCACAAATTTTTCTTTTAAATTTCCCCCGTCTACACGTCCTCCCGACCCCAATTGCCCTCTGAAACCCTCTATCCCCCACACACTTCATCCTTTTTCCTAAAATTTTTGCAAAAATTTATAACGCCCGCAAGTATTACCCAAAAAAGCCCCGCCCGGGTCCTGTTTCTTCCTTTTGGCCTAAAACCACAACCGCAGTTCCTTGAAACCCTGCCCTTCCTCCCCCCTTTTCCATCGTTTTATTGTTCTATTTAAAAAGGGACTTAACCTTTCCAATTGCTCCATAAACTCGCGGGCAAGCCATCCAGACCTGGACCCCTTACCCCGGCATCCCCCAAACCCCTCCCCCTCCCCTTTTTAAATTTTCCCCCCCCACGCCTGCGTCACTGCTACTTAGCCCGATAATTCCCCCCAACCTCCCGAAAGCCTCCCCATCCACCCCTACATCATAAATTTTTTAAACCCCCTTTAAAGATCATTTGCCTCCGTTTTTCTTAACTCATTCCCGCCCTATATCCCCCTAAGTCCTATGTACCAGCCTTTCAATTTCCATAGCCATAGTCGCCCCTTGTCCCCTTCAAAAAAGGCCCGATGGTGGGTCCCCCACACCGCCTCTTAAATTCCCACCCTGCCTCTCACCGCTCAAACTTCTTTTGCAAAACACGAATCCTTCCTTTTAACATTTGTTTCCTCCAGGGATACTGCCCGCCTGCACGCCCCTCTCATAAAAAATTTTCAACCACCCTCGAAAAATTGCTGCAACCCGTCGTCATCCAAAACCCCGGTACTTTCCCCATCGCAATTTAAAAAATGCCGGTCCCCTCCTTTCTACCCCCTCCCACCCCCCAGCAATCCCCCAATCCCCACCCTCCCCCACAAAAATTTCCCCCATTGTCCTAAAATCTAACCCGCCCCTCCCCCCCAAGAAGTCTCACATTTTCTTCCCCAAAACCCTGGAACCCCTTGGTAAGCGGCCCAAGTCAAGCCGTATAAACAGCTCTTGTCCCTGGAACGCTTCCACCCTCGCACCCCAAAAAAAACTCGCACACTTTTCGTACATTAACCTTCGAGCCTGGCCCGCGTATCCCTTATGAAACGTTGCTCAACCCTTAGGTCCCCCCTCCCAAAAACATCCCTTAACCCCCCGCCCGCAAAAGCCCTTAGGCTAACCCCAAAAAAAACCCTGCCCCCGTGGCTCCACATCCTTTCTGTACTATACAATTTTAATCACCGCCCAAAGATTGTTTCCCAGGGAAAAGATTCAAATAAAAAACCAAAACACACGCACAAATTATCTTCACCCCTACAAAACACGCTCCGCCGGGGCATCACACAAACCACTGCCCAAATCGTCACCTCTCCCCACTACCCGGAGACCCTCCCTCCCCCCTCCCTCCATCTAATTTCAACAAAAAGGGGTTGTCTCCCCAATCGAAATTCCAACCCCACCTTTCAAACGGTCCGAATTGCCCAAACACCGATATCCCTCCCCCATTCAAATCCGACCCGCCTTTAAAATTATGTCCTGCAGAATCAATTTCTATGGCATGCGCCTCGAAACCCTGGAGCCCCAAACGTTCACATTATACACAACCCCCCTTTTCATTCACGTCATACACCCGAAACCTTTTAAGGGGTTTTTCACGCTGCCCCGTAACTCCTTTCAAACAGTACCAGCCCTTTATTTTTTCCCCCCAGCTCACCCAGGAGCTCTATTCCCTCCCCGGTCAACACCTGACGGCACACCTGTCGCCTCCACTCACCCTCAGCCCACGGTTTTTTTCCCCGGGGCTTTGCGCCCGGGGTCAAGACATTTCGGGAAACAGGTGCGTTGCCGCCCTCTTCCGCCGAACACTCTCTCATCCATGGGCTGGCGGGGGATGCCTCACAATGCACCTCCGCCCCCACCTCGACCCCGGTCACCATTCCCCTAGAAGAGGCACCTGCAGTCGTGGCGTCTCTCTCTCGTCCTCACTTCCTCAGGTCCCCCCGATTTTAATCATTCCCGCTCTTTCGTCTCCAAAAACTTTTCCGTCAACGCTCCAAGCACCCCTTGCTCGTCTCCCCATCAAACTGGTCTCCCCCCTTCCCCCCAAAGCGGAGACTGAATTTACAGGCATCGAGGGCTCGACCCCCCCGTTTGGGAACTCTCTCCCACCTCCCCACTCCAAGAGAACTATGGCCCTTTCAGGGTCCCCCCCGGGAGGGCCCCCCCTTGGGTAGGCCCCGCTCCGTCCCTTTGTTGCAACCTGTCGTTGCGCTGCCTCTCACACTGTGCTGCCATTTTGGTATAAGCACCAATAGCCTGCAGGGGCTTGCGCTGCCCCGCGTAAACCCATCACTTGCGTCCTAAAATGTCCGGATGACAAACGACGGGATGGGATGGGCCTCAGGTCTTTTTAGGTTTAAAAGTACCCTCCGGCCAGCCGGCGTACGCCCCATCACCCAGGGACCTCCTTTCCAGATGCAAGTACCATAAATTCAAAAACTTCCTTTCTGCCCCGTCAGCTTCGAAAAGGGACGTTGCGTACCTTTACCCAAAATGTAGTGTGCGACACGTCAATTTTAAAACGAACTGTATTGCCCAGTTACGTCCCCACAGCCATCTTTTACTGCTCCCCGGCGCTCATACACTGCCGTCGTCGTAGTTAACGAATATTCGGTAGCCCCCCTTTGAGCGATACTCCATAAAAACTTATCAGCAATGCCTAATTGTCGCGTAATCAAAGGTGAAGACCTTGCGGACTGAGGGTAATTACACCCCGCATAAATCAAAGCACCAGTGTTGGCGCGCCTTCTGACGTTGCGCCATCTTGAAAATCAATTGCGCGGAAGGCCTTCAAACCGGGGCGTGTGCGCAGCACAACCCCCAGGCAATAAAGCTGGGTCAATGGGTGAAGGGGTTTAAAAGGGCTGGAAAATGCGAATAGGGGGGCCTGAAGAGGTGAATTATGGTACCCCAAACCTGGCTCACTACACGTATCACACCCGGTCACTCATATTACCCTGGGTACTCACGGTCAACACCTGGGTCACTCACGTGTCTGACTTAAGTCAAAATTTAAAACTAGTCTTACCCCCCAACAATTTAACTAAACAAAATTTTAGTATTGTTCGCGAAACATTTGTGCCTCCTCATTATTAAAAATAAATATACCTCGATTTTCTTTCAAAAAATGTATGCTGAACCCTTTTAACTGGCGATAATTTTTTTTTTTTTTTTCGTACGAGAATGTTTTCCCTTGTCCTTTTAAAAAAATACCGTTCCGGAACACACAAAGCCCTGTTGTACAATGCTTGGGGTAGTGAGAGACTTTTGATGCTTCCTGCCTTAACTTTTACAAAATATACTGCGTTTACGAGAGTCTGAAAAAATGGCCCTTTCCCAAGAAAAGTTACTTGGAAAACCCTTTCATAGGTTAGGCCAAATTAGAATACGTAATACGTAAATTTTTAAGAAAAAGGAGAGTCGGGTTTTTTGGAAAGTTGGGTGCAAATTTTTAAATTAACCCGGAGTCTCTTCCCCGGGTCACCGCCCCGGGTCAGGGCCCGACCAGGCCTCCTGGTTTTTGGCCTCATCCATAAATGTTGGTGCTCCCCCAAGTCCGCAGGTAACCACAACCAGGGTCTGCAACTGTTTCGAGGAACCTGTAGAGTCCCTCTTGAGAATCTAGGGGTTCATTGGTAGACCCCTTATGCATGAAGGTGTTTTAAAAGGGCGTGGTCACTTAACCTTATTGATTTTTTCCTCTGTGTACTCATCGTTCCCTTTTTTCAGGAGGCATCTTGACCGTTGCCCAAGCCCTTGTGTTTTTATAAATAGAATTTCGGTGCACAGGTGTGGACCCAAAACTTGTATCTTCCAGGTGTAAATTATGATTTCTTTTTTTTGCCATTTCTAAAAGGGGTACAATTTCCCAGGGGCTTCAAGCACTCCCATAAATTTTTGGGGTTGACTGAG
>NC_069406.1:59857058-59952648 GCF_026875155.1 Cherax quadricarinatus | reverse complement strand
TTCGTTCCAAATGTGATTTAGAGTAGCTTCTAGTAAGAATGGAGAGGATGTTGCACCAAATAATACTGATTTGAAACGATAAGTTTTCACAGGACTTTGAGGATCATGTGGATTTTCAGGCCACAAGAATCGAGTATAATCTTCTTGTAGTCCTACTCTTAAGAAAGCTTTGGAAATATCAGCCGTGTAGGCATATGGGTTTGTGCGAAATTTCATAAGCACGTCTCCAAGCTTCTCAGTTAGTGAGGGTCCGGTCATCAGTCATTAAGACTTGCTACATCTTTATTTGCACGTGCGCTGCAATTATATACAACACGTAGTGGAGTGGTTTCAGAATCTTTTCTGACTCCATGGTGCGGGAGATAATGAGCGTTTGTCTTCAACTTATCTTCGACTATTTCCTCAATGAATTTATTGTCCAACTGTTCTTGTATGATATTATCATAGACAGTCAGTAGCTCTGGATTCTTCCTAAGCTGTCGAAGTCATCTCTCAACGGGCTGTAAAGATTTATAATTTGTAAGATTATAAATTACCCCTAGGGGGTGTTAGGTCAGCATATTTCATTCACTGATGGCTGACAAATTACATACTTGTTTGGACTCAAAAGTCAGCACCATACTGCCGACTATAGGTTGATTACTAACTCGTTGCGACTCAAGAACTGCGCAGTCCCCCGTACTACAAGAAATTCGTAACCTATCTTGCTCTTTTAGCGTGAGCTATGGTGTTCTTCACACCTTCGACAGGTATCGGTGATTTGATAGAAACTGAAGTGTCCTTGGATGTCCACGTCTTCCATAGTCTAGGAATACGCACACTGGTACACTATGTTCCACAAGATTTGTCTTTATTATTCACAATCTTATCACTAAAGAAGCTGATCACACTTCTCTTAAGTGTTTATTGTGTTTTATGAGACACTTTGTTCACACTAACGCACAGATCGTTCTTTGTTGGTTATCCTGGCGTCAGTGTCACTCTCAGTAGAGTCAAAAGTAATCTGAAGACGCCACAGCGCCCCACGCCGTTACTGCCCCTTGCACAAAGGAAAAGCTGACATAGTACTTTTGCTTCCTTGCCACTTCCTCCATGAGGCAAAGCAGAATGTTTGATTCTTGCTGTTCTAAGCATAGACAACAATGTCCACTATCTTTTCTATGGTAATAAAGTGGGAGCAGGATTTACCTTAATTGTCCTGCTAAGGTAAGAGATGTTACTGTCTCTTATTAAAATACACTCTGCAACACTGGACTGCAAGGACCCGCAGTCGCTTGACCACGTCGCATACTCGTACTGCATCTGCGATCAATTACTCACTGTAGCAGTAGACAAGACGCTTGCCCCTTCTGAGAGGGCTGGGCCCCTCAGGGCTGAAAGGGCTGAAAGGGGCTGAAGGGGGCTGATACTTCCCTCCTGGAGAAAATTTCTCCACAGATCCTTAACCTTGTCAAACCCTGTGTAAGAGAGAGAGAGAGAGAGAGAGAGAGAGAGAGAGAGGCGGTAGAGGTCTTTTCTGGTAGACAACAGGTGGTACAGGTGTTATCTGGTAGACAACAGGTGGTACAGGTGTTGTCTTTTAGAGAATAGATGGTACAGGTGTTGTCTGGTAGACAACAGATGGTACAAGTGTTATCTGGTAGACAACAGGTGGCACAGGTGTTGTCTGGTAGACAACAGGTGGCACAGGTGTTGTCTGTGCCGTCCCGTGTATCAGCACACGGAGGACTGACTGTACAACACACCTGACCTTCACTAACACGGTAAGGCTGCTCTCACGAGCGTGGAATGTCAAGTTGACACGTGTAGAACAAGATCTGGAATCTTCAGACAAAAGCCAGGTTCGACTCCTTCGTGGAAATGCGGTGTAGAGGCCACTCAAGCTGATACAAGGATCAAGTGAGTTGACACTTAAAATGAATTGGAAACTAACAAAATTGAATTATAATGCTGTCCAAAAAAAATGACACAGACGTGAAGGATAATTCCGTCTGTAGTAAACTAAGAAAAGTGAGGAAACAGGAAATCTAATGTGGCAGGATACTGACGATCTTCCTGACGAGTACCGAAGCAGCTTAGGAGACGGAGTAAAGAGAGTGTAGGGTGGGTAGCTTGGCGTAATAGCAAGCAGAGCAGAGACACAACTCCACCACCAGCAGGGACATGTCTGTTAAGAGGGTATGAGTGGAGTGGCACTCGCAAGATGACTGGTGCTGCAGTAGTGACTGACTGGTGCTGCAATAGTGATTGTCTGGTGCTGCATTAGTCACTGTCTGGTGCTGCAGTAGTCACTGTCTGGTGCTGCAGTAGTGATTGTCTGGTGCTGCAGTAGTGACTGACTGGTGCTGCAGTAGTCACTGTCTGGTGCTGCAGTAGTCACTGTCTGGTGCTGCAGTAGTCACTGTCTGGTGCTGCAGTAGTCACTGTCTGGTGCTGCAGTAGTGACTGACTGGTGCTGCAGTAGTCACTGTCTGGTGCTGCAGTAGTCACTGTCTGGTGCTGCAGTAGTCACTGTCTGGTGCTGCAGTAGTCACTGTCTGGTGCTGCAGTAGTGACTGACTGGTACTGCAGTAGTGATTGTCTGGTGCTGCAGTAGTGACTGTCTGGTGCTGCAGTAGTCACTGTCTGGTGCTGCAGTAGTCACTGTCTGGTGCTGCAGTAGTCACTGTCTGGTGCTGCAGTAGTAATTGTCTGGTGCTGCAGTAGTCACTGTCTGGTGCTGCAGTAGTCACTGTCTGGTGCTGCAGTAGTCACTGTCTGGTGCTGCAGTAGTGACTGTCTGGGGCTGCAGTAGTGACTGACTGGGTGCTGCATAGTCACTGTCTGGTGCTGCAGTAGTGACTGACTGGTGCTGCAGTAGTGACTGTCTGGTGCTGCAGTAGTGACTGACTGGTGCTGCAGTAGTCACTGTCTGGTGCTGCAGTAGTCACTGTCTGGTGCTGCAGTAGTGATTGTCTGGTGCTGCAGTAGTCACTGTCTGGTGCTGCATTAGTGACTGACTGGTACTGCAGTAGTGACTGTCTGGTGCTGCAGTAGTGACTGTCTGGTGCTGCAGTAGTGACTGACTGGTACTGCAGTAGTGACTGTCTGGTGCTGCAGTAGTGACTGTCTGGTGCGGCAGTAGTGACTGTCTGGTGCTGCAGTAGTGACTGGTGCTGCATTAGTCACTGTCTGGTGCTGCAGTAGTCACTGTCTGGTGCTGCAGTAGTCACTGTCTGGTGCTGCAGTAGTCACTGTCTGGTGCTGTAGTAGTCACTGTCTGGTGCTGCAGTAGTGACTGTCTGGTGCTGCATTAGTCACTGTCTGGTGCTGCATTAGTCACTGTCTGGTGCTGCAGTAGTCACTGTCTGGTGCTGCAGTAGTGACTGTCTGGTGCTGCAGTAGTCACTGTCTGGTGCTGCAGTAGTCACTGTCTGGTGCTGTAGTAGTCACTGACTGGTGCTGCCGTAGTCACTGACTGGTGCTGCAGTAGCCACTGACTGGTGCTGCAGTAGTGACTGGTGCTGTAGTAGTCACTGACTGGTGCTGCAGTAGCCACTGACTGGTGCTGCAGTAGTGACTGGTGCTGTAGTAGTCACTGACTGGTGCTGCCGTAGTCACTGTCTGGTGCTGCAGTAGTCACTGACTGGTGCTGCAGTAGTGACTGGTGCTGTAGTAGTCACTGACTGGTGCTGCAGTAGTCACTGACTGGGTGCTGCAGTAGTCACTGATATATATATATTAATATATATATATATATATATATATATATATATATATATATATATATATATATATATATATATATATATATATATATATATGTATATATATATATATATATATATATATATATATATTATATATTATATATATATATATTATATATATTATATATATATATATATATATATATATATATATATATATATGCGCAATAAGATCACAGTAAACAGGTGATTTCAGAATATGCAAAACAACCACTCTGAAAGAATAGAGAAATTCCAAGCGCTTTCGTGACTACTCACATTATCAAGGAACTATGAAAGTAAAGGATCCAAGGAAGCTATATAAGGGGTCTGGCCAACACCTCACTGTCAGATCCCACAACAGTTAAACACCTGACGCGCGCCGACCCAACTGGACGGTTCCTTTGCACAACTCACCAACAAACTATTCTACCCAAGAAAATTTAAAAATTATTTTTTGTCCAGTGTATTATTAAATAGAATTTAATAGAATTTGGGAAGAATTTAATAATACACTGGACAAATAATAATTTTTAAATTTTCTTGGGTAGAATAGTTTGTTGGTGGGTTGTGCGAAGGACCTGTCCAGTTGGGTCGGCGCGCGTCAGGTGTTTTAACCGTTGTGGGATCTGATAGTGAGGTGTTGGCCAGACCCCTTATATAGCTTCCATGGATGCTTTACTTTCATAGTTCCTTGATAATGTGAGTAGTCACGAAAGCGCTTGGAATTTCTCTATTCTTTCAGAGTGATTGTTTTGCATATATATATATATATATATATATATATATATATATATATATATATATATATATTATATATATATATATATATATATATATATATATATATATATATATATATATATATTATATATATATATATATATATAAATATATATATATATATATATATATATATATATATATATATATATAATATATATATATATATATATATATATATATATATATATATATATATGTATATATATGTCGTGCCGAATATGTAAAACTGGTCAATTAGTAAGAACTCATTTACAATTAGGTCCTTTCTGAAATTTTCTCTTATACGTTTAAAGATATATATTTTTCATTGATGTTAATGTAAAAAATTTTAATTTTGCACCAAAAGAATCTTAGAAAACTTACCTAACCTTATTATAACAAGAGCAATTTATTTTAGCCTAACCCACCTAAATATATTTTAAATACATTTACAATAATTTAATACTAAACAAACACAGTGAAATATATTTTTTTTCGTTAGGTTCAGAATGATTTTGGCGAAATTATTGCATACACAAATTTTCACTTGTCCTATATGGCAAGATGAGCGCTGCTATTTAAGCCAAGATCGCAAGTTCTGCCTATTCGGCACGACATTCTTCCTGTTCCCCGTTTAACGACCCAACGTCTTCCTGTAAGCCTGCATCAAGCCAGAAGCTCTCCCTCTAAGCCTGCTAGAAAGAACCAAGAGTTCTCCGTACTCAAGAACGATAATAATCTCGTCCTAGAGCTGAACTCTGGCTGAAGAAACACAAACATGATAACATATAACCCGATAACATCGTGTATATAACCCGATAACATCGTGTATATAACACGATAACATCGTGTATATGTAAGGAGAGAATACAAAGCGTCTCACTGAGTTCCGAGAGTGAATCCCAGACTGTTGACGGTGCTCTCACAACGTCTGTATTGCTGTACTTAGTTACGTAGTTGATTGGGTGGTTAATTAGTTAATTAGTTCGCTGGTTAGTCTGTTAATTAGCTGATTGGATGGTTAGTTAATTAGTTGGTTAACTAGTTCGCAGGTTAGTCGGTTAATTAGTCAATTAATTGGTTAGTTAGGTAATTTAATTATATTGGTTGTTTAGTAAGAAAGCAAGTAAGTTAAGTAAATTGGGTGGTTGGTTGACTGGTTAGTCTGTTAATTAACTGGTTGGTTAGCAAGTAAATAAGTAATTACTTTAGTTACTTAGACTTAAAATGCTTATAAGTATCATTCACGTATTGTGATGTAGGTGAAAGTGCTCCCGTTCCGAGGAACGAGGAAGCAATTCCTAACTGGTTTAGCGCTTTCTCCCCTCCTTCCCTCCCCTGCCTATAATCTCCCACTGGTGTATAATGTCCCACGATACAAGGCTGTAATTAGGGTGGAAGGTCGATAACTGAGTTTTGATGAGTTCAATAATAATTACGTTTTTGTGTGTGTTTGATGACATACACACACACACGCCTGCTGTAAGTCCAAGCCCCTCGCACACAAAACCTCAAATACCCATTTGCGGCCGAGGGATATAGCTTGATGGCTTCTGTGAGTGTGTGTGTTGTGGGGGCCACCAGTCCCTTGTTATCCCTTTGGCAGAGTGTCTTTCTGCAGCCACAGGGTGTCTCTCTTACGTATTCTACCCCTTCTTAGAGTCCTAGATGTTTACTGAGTTGATAGACAGTTCTCAGTCAGTGCTGATGGATGGGCAGTGCTTAGTCAGTGCTGATGGATTAAAGGAACATAGTCAGTCAGTTGTAGCTACAACCTTGGTGTTTGTAAGTTATTAATCAGAACATAACAACAACAACAACAACAACAGTAACAACAGTAACAACAAAAACAACATCCCAAGAACAAAAATAACAAAACACAAACCCAGCAACAACAACACAGTAACACCACACATGACCAGAGTCCCATTATCTCTCTCTCTCTCTCTCTCTCACACACACACATACACACATCCCTGCGTTATATTTAATTTTCTTTATCACACTGCTTCAGTGTTCTGCCTCACACTCACTCACTCACTCACTCACTCACTCACTCACTCACTCACTCACTCACTCACTCACTCACTCACTCACTCACTCACTCACTCACTCACAATTTCCCCAACTGAAAATTAAATTAGCTTCGCGGCAAACTAAAAGTGAACACTGTAACAAGGAACAAGTAACCTCTAGTAACACGTAACCTCTAGTAACAAGTAATCTCTAGTAACAAGTAACCTCTAGTAACACGTAACCTCTAGTAACAAGTAATCTCTAGTAACAAGTAACCTCTAGTAACAAGTAACCTCTAGTAACAAGTAATCCCCTAGTAACAAGTAACCTCTAGTAACACGTAACCTCAGTAACAAAGTAATCTCTAGTAACAAGTAACCTCTAGTAACAAGTAACCTCTAGTAACACGTAAACCCCTAGTAACAAGTAATCTCTAATAACAAGTAACCTCTAGTAACAAGTAACCTCTAGTAAACAACGTAAACCCCTAGTAACAAGTAATCTCTATAACAAATAACCTCTAGTAACACGTAACCTCTAGTAACAAGTAACGTCTAGTAAAAACGTAACCTCTATAAACAAGTAACCCTAGTAACAAGTAACCTCTAGTAACAAGTAACCTCTAGTAACAAGTAACCTCTAGTAACAAGTAACCTCTAGTAACAAGTAAACCCCTAGTAACACGTAACCTCTAGTAACAAGTAACCTCTAGTAACAAGTAACCTCTAGTAACAGTAACCCTAGTAACAAGTAACCTCTAGTAACAAGTAACCTCTATAACACGTAACCTCTAGTAACACGTAACCCTATAACAAGTAAAACCCCTAGTAACACGTAACCTCTAGTAACACGTAACCTCTAGTAACAAGTAACGTCTAGTAACAAGTAATCTCTAGTAACACGTAACCTCTAGTAACACGTAACCTCTAGTAACAAGTAACCTCTAGTAACAAGTAACCTCTAGTAACACGTAACCTCTAGTAACACGTAACCTCTTTGTAACAAGTAACCTCTAGTAACAAGTAACCTCTAGTAACAAGAACCTCTAGTAACAAGTAACCTCTAGTAACAAGTAACCTCTAGTAACAAGTAACCTCTAGTAACAAGTAACCTCTAGTAACACGTAACCTCTAGTAACAAGTAACCTCTAGTAACAAGTAACCTCTAGTAACACGTAACCTCTAGTAACACGTAACCTCTAGTAACAAGTAACCTCTAGTAAACAAGTAACCTCTAGTAACAAGTAACCTCTAGTAACACGTAACCTCTAGTAACAAGTAACCTCTAGTAACAAGTAACCTCTAGTAACAAGTAACCTCTAGTAACACGTAACCTCTAGTAACACGTAACCTCTAGTAACAAGTAACCTCTAGTAACAAGTAACCTCTAGTAACAAGTAACCTCTAGTAACAAGTAACCTCTAGTAACAAGTAACCTCTAGAAAACAAGTAACCTCTAGTAACAAGTAACCTCTAGTAACAAGTAACCTCTAGTAACACGTAACCTCTAGTAATAAGAAACTAGTAACAGCTTCGTCATCGCATACAAACTCCCTAATATTTCCGTCTGTTGGACAGTTAAGCCATTTTACCCCGTAGAACACCGGGCCAAGTTCCTCTGTTGTTCCCACACGGAGGATCGAGCTCACATCACACGAGTCTAGTGCGTCGTTGGATTACAAAAGCAAATGCTGGTAAACATTTGCCCTCGAAGGTGTTGGTGCGCCTTCAGCGTCAGGAAACAACGTTTCCTGACGCGGGTCAGGAGCTTTAGGTCACCTGATCGATTACTTTCCCTGGCTTACCCGTCCAGTTAAGGTTATGATTGTAGCCAGAGTTGCTGGTAGAAGAGGTTTTGTGGCCTCGTCTCAGGAGGTCCTTGAGGCCACTGATGACAGCATCACGGTTGATAGCTGGCTGGAGGCCACTTATCATGACAATTACATGGGAGATCATGAGAGGATAAGAGGGCTGATGATATCTGAAAGAGGAAACACTTACAACAGGAAGATGAAGAACAAGACAACAAGAAAACAATCCTCATACGTGACCTGGGAAAATAATTTATGAGTATAGCTTACCATACAATCTACCCGTTGGTGGTTGTGGGGGGTCACTGCCCCCCTCTGTCACATCCCAGACCAGCTCTCCTGATTGAAAGCCTGATTAGTCAGGCTTTTGGTGCTAGCAGCATGTAGTCCATCACAAGCATCACAGCATGATTGATCAGAAACTGCCTGAAGAAACTCATCACCGACTCTGATGAACAAATACTCAAGACGAGAGACAAGACTACGTACCCAGGAAGCTGTCTATCTCTCAGTGTGTATACTCAGAATTCTCTTTAATACCTATATTAGCGATGACTGTATATCCAGGACTGGTGGGGGGCATGAGGCCTTAAGCGCCAGTGTTTGACATAGAATGATCATATGGGTTGACATAGAATGATCACATGGGTTGACATAGAATGATCACATGACATTAGATAGAATGATCATATGGGTTGACATAGAATGATCACATGGGTTGACATAGAATGATCACATGGGTTGACATAGAATGTTCACATGACATTAGATACATAAAAAGGATCCATGGGTTTTGCATAAAAATGATCACATGGGTTGACATAAAAAGATCACAGGGGGTTGACTTTAGAAAAAAAGATACAGGGGTTGACATAAAAGCCCACAGGGGTTGACATAGAAGTTTCCCCTGGGTTGACATAGAATGACACATGGATTGATATAAAAAGGATCACAGGGGGGTTACATAGAATGATCACATTTGTTGACAAGAATGATCACGGGGGGTGACAAGAATAAATCAAAAGGGTTTAAATAAAATATCACATGGGTTGAATAGAATGATCAAGGGGTTTACATAGAATAAACACAGGGGTTTGGGGAAAATAGAATGATCACATGGGTTGACATAGAATGATCACACGGGTTGACATAGAATGTTTCACATGGTTTGAAATAAAATTGACCCACATGGATTGACATAAATGACCACATGGGTTGCATAGAATGTTTAAACAGGGTTTGGGAAAAAAAAGATCACAGGGGTTTTACATAGAAGACACATGGGTTGACTAGAATGACCCACTTGGGTTGACATAGAATGATACAGGGGGTTGACAAAGAATGAATCACAGGGGTTTTGACATGAATAAACCCCTGGATTGACATAGAATGATAAACCATGGGGTTTGGGACTTTGGGAATGATAAATTGGGTTGACATAGAATAAATCACAGGGGTTTGAAAAAGAATGATCACTTGGGGTTGACATAAAAATGTTCACAGGGTTTTGACATGGGAATGATCAATGGGTTGACTAGAATAAATCAAAAGGGTTGACATAGAATGATCACATGGGTTGACTTTGAATGATCAAAAGGGTTTTGACATAGAATGTCACAGGGTTGACAAAAAAAGGGATACAGGGGTTGAATAGAATGTTTCACAGGGGTTAAACATAGAAGATCCCCGGTTTTGCCCAATAAAATTGTTACGGGGGTTTACATTAGAATGATCACATGGGTTGACATAGAATGATCACATGGGTTGACATAGAATGATCACATGGGTTGACATAGAATGATCACATGGGTTGACATAGAATGATCACATGGGTTGACATAGAATGATCACAGGGGTTTGACATAAAAATGATCACTGGGTTGACATAGAATGATCACAGGGGGTTTGACAAAAATGATCACAGGGATTGACATAGAAGATCACATGGGTTTTTGCCCATAAAAAGGGTCCCAGGGGTTGACATAGAATGATAAACAGGGGTTTGCCATAGAATGATCAAAAAGGGGTTAAACAAGAATGTTTCACTTTGGGTTTTGACTTAGAATAAATCACAGGGGTTGACATAAATGATCACAGGGGGTTTGACATAAAATATCACAGGGGTTTGGGACTTTGAATGATCACAGGGGTTTGGGACATAAAATGATAAACATGGGTTACATAAAAATTACCCACTTTGGGTTGACATAGAAGGGTTCACAGGGGTTGACATAAAAATGACACAGGGTTTGACATAAAATTGACCCACATTTTTTTGACATAGAAGGGATAAACAGGGTTAAACATAGAATGATCCAGGGGTTTAAACATAGAATAAACAAAAGGGTTTTTGACATAGAATGATCACATTTTTTACATAAAAATGATCACATGGCTTGATATGAATGAACACATGGGTTAAACATAGAATGATCCCCTGGGTTGACATAGAATATCACTTTTGGTTAAAATAGAATGATCAAAAGGGATTGATATAAAATGTCACAGGGGTTACATAAAATAAAATCACATGGGTTGACTAGAAGGGGTTCCATGGATTGATATAAAATGATCACAGGGGTTGACATAGAATATCACGGGGTTGACAAAAGAATGATCACATGGGTTGACAAGAAGGATCCATGGATTAAATATAGAATGATCACTGGGTTGACAAGAATGATCAGGGGGTTTTGACTAAATGATCACAGGGTTTTGATATAGAATGATCAAAAGGGGGTTAAACATAGAATGATCACAGGGGTTTACATAGAATGATCACAGGGGTTTGACTTAGAATGACCCACATGGGTTGCCCATAAAAAGATCACATGGGGGGAAAATAGAATGATCACAGGGGTTTGACATAGAATGATCAAAAGGGGTTGACATAGAATGATCACATGGGGTTGGGACTTTAAAAATTACCCACAGGGGTTTTTTGACATAGAAAATCAAAAGGATTGAATAGAATGATCACATGGGTTGCAAAGAATGATAAACAGGGGTAGAAAATAGAATGATCACATGGATTAAAAATAAATGATCACAGGGGTTTTGACATAAAATGATAAAGGGGGTTTGCCCTAAAATTTGATCACATGGGGTTGACCAAGAATGATCACGGGGTTTTGACATAAAATGATCACAGGGGTTGACATAGAAGGGTTTCACATGGATTGATATAGAAGGGTTCACATGGGTTGACATAGAATGATCACAGGGGTTGACATAGAATAAACCACGGTTTGGATAAGAATGATCACATGGGTGAAACTTTAGAATGATAACAGGGGTTGACATAAAAATGTTTAACAGGGGTTCCCTTAGAATGATCACTGGGTTGAAAATAGAAGACCCACATGGGTTGACATAAAAAGGATCACATGGGTTGACATAAAAATGATCAAAATGGATTGATATAGAAGATCACATGGGTTGACATAAAATGATCAAATGGGTTGACATAGAATGAAACCAGGGATTGAAATGGGAATGATCAAAGGGTTGACATAGAAGGGGACCCACGGGGACTAGAATGATCCCGGGGTTTGCCCTAAAATGATCACATGGGTTGACATAGAATGTTTCACAGGGGTTTTGGACAAGAATGATCACATGGATTGAAATAGAATGCCCACAGGGGTTTTACATAGAATGATCACAGGGGGTTGACATAGAATGATCACATGGTTTGGGATATAGAATGATCCCCAGGGTTTACTGAAACTCCTGGGTTGCATGGAATGATCCGGGGGTTAACAGGGGGGGGGTTCACATAAAGGTTTTGAATAGAATTTTCAAATTTGGCCTTTTTATCATTTTTAAAAAAATGTTCCCAAAGGAAAGGGGGGGGGTTTAACCCCCCCCAGCCCCCCTTGTTACAGTTTCCTCGTGTTTGTGCCAGACTTTTTTAAAACCCCTCTTCCCCGTGTCGTGTCAGACTTGTTACACCCCCCCAATTGTCGTGCCAGCCCTTGTTGAAACCCTCTCTGCGGGGGCGCCCGGTTACACCTCCCCGTTTTTGGGGTGTAGACTTGTTAAAACCTCTCGTGTCGTGTCATCTTTTTTTTACACTCCGTGCCCGGGGCCAAAAAAAAGGGTTACACCTTCCGTTTCGGGCCCAGCCCTTGTTAACCCCTTTTCTCGTTCTGTCAAAAATTTTTGTTACCCCTTCGGTCGTTCAAAACTTGTTTAAAAACCCCGGGGCCAAATTTTAACCACCTCTGTGGTGTGTCAGATTTTAAAACCTTCGTGTCTTGTCCAGAAAAAGTTAAAATCTCTCTTGTCGTTCCCCCCCCTTTTTTTCCCCTCCCCGGTTGTGTAAAAGTCTTTGTTAAAAATTCTCGTGTCTTTGTAGACTTTTTACACCTCTCGTGTCTTTCCCGTTTTGGGGTTTCCCCCCCTTGGGTGTCGGGGGGTCAATTGTTACCCCTTTTTCGTTTTTCGGGGCAGGACTTGTTAAAATTTTCTGAAACTTGTTACACCCCTCGTGTCGTGTCAGACTTTGTTAAAAAACCTCTCGTGCCGTTTTAAGGCCTTGTTAAAACCCCTTTTCGTGTCGTGAAAACCCCTTGTTCCCCCAACCTCCGTGTCGGTTTTCAGACTTTTTTAAAAACCTCTCGGGGTCGGGGTCGTTTTTTTAAAACCCCCTCTCGGTCGTGTCAATTTTGAAACACCTCTCTGTCGTTTTCAGCCCTTTTTCCCACCTCTCGTTTTCCGTGTCAGACTTGTTAAAACCTATCGGGGTCGTGTCAGACTTTTTAAAAACCTCTAGGGGTCGGTGTCGGGCCCTTGTTTCACCCTGTGTAATGCCCGACTTGTTAAAAACCCCTCTCTTTGTCGTGTCAGACTTGTTTCACCTCTGTGTCGTGTCAGACTTGTTACACCTCTCTTTTCTTTGTCAGATTTTGTTACCCTCTCCGTGCCCGGTGTCAGCTTGTTACCACCTCTCGTGTCGTGTCAAATTGTTAAAAACCTCTCGTGTCGTGTCAACTTGTTACACCCTCGTGTCGGTCAACTTGTTAAAAACCTTCGTGTCGTGTCGGGATTTGTTACCCCTCTCGGTCGTGCCCCGACTTGTTACCCCTCTCGTGTCGTGTAAGACTTGTTAAAACCCTTCGTGCCCGTGTCAACTTGATACACCTCCCCCGTGTCGGCCCCAGACTTGTTACACCTCCCCGGGGTTTTCCCGGACTTTTTAACCCTCTCGTGCCCCGTGTCAGTTTTTTACCCTCTCGTGCTTTTGTCAGACTTGTTACACCTCTCGTGTCGTGTCAGACTTGTTACACCCTCGGGGCCCGTTGTCAGACTTTTTAAAACCTTCGGGTCGTGTCAGACTTTTTTTAAACCTCTCGTGTCTTTGTCGAACTTGTAACACCCTCTCGTGTGTGTCGGGACTTGTTACACCTCTCGTGTCGGTCAATTGATACACCTCTGGTCTTTAAAGACTTTTTTACACCCCCTGCCGTGTCAAAATTTTGTTACCCTCTCGTGTCGTGTCAGATTGTTAAACCTCTCGTTTTCGTGTCAACGCGCCAATATACAGATCCCAAAAAAACAAAATTTTGTTGAGCTCAGGAAAAACGAGAGAATCTATTATAAAAATTAAGGGTTTTTTTTTCTTAAAGTGTTTCTTTTTTGGGCCCTTTCCCCCCCTCACACCCCCAAAACACACACACACACCCCACACATAAACCACACACACACCCCAACACAACACACACAAAACACACACCCCACACACGCACGCACCCCACACACAAAACACACACCCACACACACACACACCACACAAACACACACACAAACATACACACACACCACACACCCCACACACAAAAAAAAAACAAAACACACACACACACACACACACACACACAAAAACAAATCCCAGACACACACCCCACACAAAAACACCCCCAAAACACACACACACACACACACAAAACACCACACACACACACACACACACACATAACACACACAAAACACACACAAACACACAAAACACGCAGGGCACGCACACACCACACACACACACACACAAAACACACACACACACACCCCACACACACACAACACACACAACCCACATACCACACACACAAAAACACAACAACACCACACAAAACAAAACAACACACCCCACACACCACACCACGCACGCCCCCACACCACACACACACACACACAACCACACACAAACATACAAAAACACACAACACACACACACACACACCACACACACACACACCCCAACACACACCACACACACACATAAAACACACACACATACACACACCCCAACACACCCCACAAAACACACACACACACACAACACACACACCACCCCCACGCACGACACACACACCCCAAACACACACAAAACACACACACACACACACCACACCCCACTTTACACACCAACACCCCACAACCCAACACACACACACACACAACACACACCACCACACACACACACAACACACAACACAACACCACACCCCACACATCCCACACACACCACACACACACCACACACACACACACACACACACACACACACAAAACCACGCACGCCCCGACAACTCACACCCCCACACAAAACAAACACACACACACACACACACAACACAACACACACAACACAACAAACACACACACACACACACCACACACACACACACACAACACACACACACAACACACACACACCACAAAACACACACCACACACATACCACCCACACAAAACACCCCACACACACACACACACCCCAAAACACACCACACCACAAAACCAAAACCCACGCACCACCACACACACACACACACACAACACACACAAAACCCCCCACACATACACACACACACAACACCAAATACACAACACACACACACAAAACAAAACCCCACACCACACAACACCAACACATACACACACCCCCAACACAACCCCACCCCACCACAAAACCACACACACACCCCAAACACACACACACACCCCAACCCCACACACACACACAACACACACACACTTTACACAAAACACACACACACACACACACTTTACACACCAAAACACCAACACAACACACAAAACCAACACACAACAACAACACATACCCAAAACACAAACACACACACACACACACACACCCACACACACACACACACACCACACCCCAAAACACACACACACACACCCCACACCACACACTTTCACACACACCACACAAAACACCACACAAAACACAAAACCACACACACACACATCTGCCCCTTTCCGCCCCTTTTCCCTTTTAAATTTGATTTCGTTTTTTCCACGTGACTTTTAAGTCCTTTTTTCCCTTATTTCAGTCAGTCCAAGTGTTGGTCTGAGTCGTAACATTTGTGCTGGTTTCAGCCTCCTCCTGCTGCTCCTCGCTGCAAACACTAGAGGCTGAGTCGTAACATTTGTGCTGGTTTCAGCCTCCTCCTGCTGCTCCTCGCTGCAACACTAGAGGCTGAGTCGTAACATTTGTGCTGGTTTCAGCCTCCTCCTGCTGCTCCTCGCTGCAACACTAGAGGCTGAGTCGTAACATTTGTGCTGGTTGCAGCCTCCTCCTGCTGCTCCTCGCTGCAACACTAGAGGCTGAGTCGTGACATTTGTGCTGGTTTCAGCCTCCTCCTGCTCCTCCTCGCTGCAACACTAGAGGCTGAGTCGTAACATTTGTGCTGGTTGCAGCCTCCTCCTCATCCTCTCTGCAACACTAGAGGCTGAGTCGTAACATTTGTGCTGGTTGCAGCCTCCTCCTGCTCCTCCTCTCTGCAACACTAGAGGCTGAGTCGTAACATTTGTGCTGGTTGCAGCCTCCTCCTGCTCCTCCTCTCTGCAACACTAGAGGCTGAGTCGTAACATTTGTGCTGGTTGCAGCCTTCCTCCTGCTCCTCCTCTCTGCAACACTAGAGGCTGAGTCGTAACATTTGTGCTGGTTGCAGCCTCCTCCTGCTCATCCTCTCTGCAACACTAGAGGCTGAGTCGTAACATCTGTGCTGGTTGCAGCGTCCTCCTCATCCTCTCTGCAACACTAGAGGCTGAGTCGTGACATCTGTGCTGGTTGCAGCCTCCTCCTCCTCATCCTCTCTGCAACACTAGAGGCTGAGTCGTGACATCTGTGCTGGTTGCAGCCTCCTCCTCCTCATCCTCTCTGCAACACTAGAGGCTGAGTCGTGACATCTGTGCTGGTTGCAGCCTCCTCCTCCTCATCCTCTCTGCAACACTAGAGGCTGAGTCGTGACATCTGTGCTGGTTGCAGCCTCCTCCTCCTCATCCTCTCTGCAACACTAGAGGCTGAGTCGTGACATCTGTGCTGGTTGCAGCCTCCTCCTCCTCATCCTCTCTGCAACACTAGAGGCTGAGTCGTGACATCTGTGCTGGTTGCAGCCTCCTCCTCCTCATCCTCTCTGCAACACTAGAAGCTATGCTTCGTATCCATGGAAAAGTTAATCGTTTCCCTTTCAGCATTCGCTGACAAAGTATTTCCTCAGATGCCTTTACACCGGCTGCAACTTGCTTTCCCCAATCTATTCTGCAATTTACAACCCATCTGCCAGCACACTCACTCACAATCTAACATCAGATCTGATCATCCCAGTCTTTCATTAAGGAGAATTTTAATTACTTTCGTCACCTTATTGTTGTCTCTGCACACTTTCAACTTCTTTCATTTACTCGCCCTTTCATGTGAACCTCTGTAACGTCTGGTAATAATCTCCTCACAGTACTGCGTCATCTTCAAACAACAACTGTAACAACTTCCGCTTAGATTCATTATCTTCTGAGATGTCTCAAAAAACACTCTCGCATTCATTTTTTTTTTTTACAATCCCACCTATAAAGAGAGAGATCAGCCACCTCAGCATCACATGTCTCTCTGCATCTGTAAACAGAGAGATCAGCCACCTCAGCATCACATGTCTCTCTGCATCTGTAAACAGAGAGATCAGCCACCTCAGCATCACATGTCTCTCTGCATCTGTAAACAGAGAGATCAGCCACCTCAGCATCACATGTCTCTCTGCATCTGTAAACAGAGAGATCAGCCACCTCAGCATCACATGTCTCTCTGCATCTGTAAACAGAGAGATCAGCCACCTCAGCATCACATGTCTCTCTGCATCTGTAAACAGAGAGATCAGCCACGTCAGCATCACATGTCTCTCTGCATCTGTAAACAGAGAGATCAGCCACCTCAGCATCACATGTCTCTCTGCATCTGTAAACAGAGAGATCAGCCACCTCAGCATCACATGTCTCTCTGCATCTGTAAACAGAGAGATTAGCCACCTCAGCATCACATGTCTCTCTGCATCTGTAAACAGAGAGATCAGCCACCTCAGCATCACATGTCTCTCTGCATCTGTAAACAGAGAGATCAGCCACCTCAGCATCACATGTCTCTCTGCATCTGTAAACAGAGAGATCAGCCACCTCAGCATCACATGTCTCTCTGCATCTGTAAACAGAGAGATCAGCCACCTCAGCATCACATGTCTCTCTGCATCTGTAAACAGAGATCAGCCACCTCAGCATCACATGTCTCTCTGCATCTGTAAACAGAGAGATCAACCACCTCAGCATCACACGTCTCTCTGATGAATACCTTCATTGGTAAATATTTTCGTCCTCTCATCTTTCGCTACTTTAGAAACTGAGACGTAACCTTCTAACATGTCTATGGTCAGCAACACCGTCAAGTTGATGAACGACAAACATCAATAAAATAAAGATACTTAGAGGTCGGACGTATCCGATTCGTCATGATGTCGGTGTTACTTGTCAGACAGCAGAGGACGTCTTCACATCTTACTTGCTAACCTCTGATCTAGCTCTAGGACCTGACTTACCTCTTGATTGGTGGGTCCGACCCACCAATGAAAATGCCTTCACCTGCTGCACCTCGTCTGATTCCACTATATAAGCCTACATCTTCCTGCCTGTGTTCCAGATTCATCAAGACTTCGGTGCTCAACACCTGTGTCCGGCATTTTCAAAACACCTGTCACACTGCTTCTCTCTCCTACTAAATGTATTATGTTTTCCTCCATCCATATATAAAAAAAATCGCTCCTTACTATAATATAAAACTGAGAAGTGACACTGTGACTCAGTGTATGTGTCAGTATTAGTTCTTATTTCCTTCATAATTATACTGTGTATCTTGTTCTCTAATTCTCAGGATATATATACACTGAGAGGTGTATTTCTCTCAGTGTATATACACTGAGAGGTGTATTTCTCTCAGTGTATATACACTGAGAGGTGTATTTCTCTCAGTGTATATACACTGAGAGTGTAGTTTTACCCCTGTTTTAGGGATTAAAGTATTCTTGACTCACGAAATAGCAAACAAAATACGGTACGGGTAGGGATCGAACTCTCGGCAAGTGTGTCGTAAAACCCGAGGCCAGCATGTAAGCCACTGAGTTGCCCCAGTGGCGCTCTCTCTCTCTCTCTCTCTCTCTCTCTCTCTCTCTCTCTCTCTCTCTCTCTCTCTCTCTCTCTCTCTCTCTCTCTCTCCTGCCTCCCATTCTTATTAACAAAGTTACTATGTAACATCCCCGCTACCAATCCTTACACCATCGCTATTACAAAGTCATTCTACATTCTATCTACCCCATCATTCTGAAAAAAATTCTTAACATTTACGCAGATATTTAACAAATGTACCGAGCATTTTAAGCTTTATTCCCCAACGGCTTTCAGCATTTCCGTCTTGCTGTCATCCAAGCTGGCTGTTAAGCTCTCTCTCAAGCGGCTTAATGCGTCACTTCTAGCATACTCACTCAGGGGATTATAACCAGTAATGTGTTCCAACATTACGTCACAGCAAGGTGCATATATAAACATTCACAACTGGCTGACAGAAGCGAGGCTGCAACACTCTACGACTGACAGTAGCGAGGCTGCAACACTCTACGACTGACAGTAGCGAGGCTGCAACACTCTATGACTGACAGTAACAAGGCTGCAACACTCTACGACTGACAGTAGCGAGGCTGCAACACTCTACGACTGACAGTAGCGAGGCTGCAACACTCTACGACTGACAGTAGCGAGGCTGCAACACTCTACGACTGACAGTAGCGAGGCTGCAACACTCTACGACTGACAGTAGCGAGGCTGCAACACTCTACGACTGACAGTAACAAGGCTGCAACACTCTACGACTGACAGTAGCGAGGCTGCAACACTCTACGACTGACAGTAGCGAGGCTGCAACACTCTACGACTGACAGTAGCGAGGCTGCAACACTCTACGACTGACAGTAGCGAGGCTGCAACACTCTACGACTGACAGTAGCGAGGCTGCAACACTCTACGACTGACAGTAGCGAGGCTGCAACACTCTACGACTGACAGTAGCGAGGCTGCAACACTCTACGACTGACAGTAGCGAGGCTGCAACACTCTACGACTGACAGTAGCGAGGCTGCAACACTCTACGACTGACAGTAGCGAGGCTGCAACACTCTACGACTGACAGTAGCGAGGCTGCAACACTCTACGACTGACATAGCGAGGCTGCAACACTCTACGACTGACAGTAGCGAGGCTGCAACACTCTACGACTGACAGTAGCGAGGCTGCAACACTTCACAACTGACAGTAGCAAGGCTGCAACAATTCAAAACAAATTCACAACTACCAGTACCGTGACTGGAACAATTCACAACTACCAGTACCGTGACTGGAACAATTCACAACTACCAGTACCGTGACTGGAACAATTCACAACTACCAGTGCCGTGACTGGAACAATTCACAACTACCAGTACCGTGACTGGAACAATTCACAACTACCAGTGTCGTGACTGGAACAATTCACAACTACCAGTACCGTGACTGGAACAATTCACAACTACCAGTACCGTGACTGGAAAAATTTCCCACAACTACCAGTACTGGGACTGGAAAAATTTCACAACTACCAGTACCGTGACTGGAACAATTCACAACTACAGTACCGTGACTGGAACAATTCACAACTACCAGTACTGTGACTGGAACAATTACGAGTTAACCCACAATACGGTGACCTGAAACTTTATGAAGAGGTCTCGATCTGGTCCCTGACCATTATCAGTTCACTGCTTAATAATGGTCCGTGACCATCACCAGGACCAGATTTTCTTCTGGAGTGGCTTCTAAAAATATTGTGGGTTAGTTGTGAATTGTTCCAGTTATTGTATTTGTGCTGTGAACTGCTCCAGCCATGGTATTTTGTGTTGTGAATTGTTCCAGCCGTGGTATTGTTGTTTTTTTTTTGTTTTACACCATCTTGTTTATCAGTGAACATCACTTGTGACAGAACAGTGTTACTGAGTTAAAAGTGAGTGTAAACATCAGTAAGGGAGGTCGTCAATAAGGCAGGTCATGTCATCAGTGAGGGAGGTCACCAGTGAGGGAGGTCACCAGTGACGGAGATTATCAGTAATGGGGGTTATAAGTGAGGGAGGTCATCAGTAAGGGAGGTCATCAGTGAGGGAGGTCACCAGTGACGGAGATTATCAGTAATGGGGGTTATTAGTGAGGGAGGTCATCAGTAAGGGAGGTCATCAGTGAGGGAGGTCATCATTAAGGGAGGTCATCACTAAGGGAGGTCATCAGTAATGAAGGTCATCAGTCAGGGAGGTCTTCAGTCATGGAGGTCATCAGTAATAGAGGTCATCAGTCAGGGACGTCATCAGTCAAGGAGGTCACCAGTCAGGGAGGTCATCAGTAAGGGAGGTCATCAGTAAGGGAGGTCATCAGTGGGGGAGGTCACCAATGAAGGAGGTTATCAGTCAGGGAGGTTATCAGTCAGGGACGTCATCAGTCAGGGAGGTCATCAGTCAGGGAGGTCATCAGTCAAAGAGGCCATCAGTCAGAGAGGTCATCAGTCAAGAAGGTCATCTGTCAGGGAGGTCTTCAGTCAGGGAGGTCATCAGTCAGGGAGGTCATCAGTCAGGGAGGTCATCAGTCAGGGAGGTCATCAGTCAGGAAGGTCATCAGTCAGGGAGGTCATCAGTCAGGGAGGTCATCAGTCAGGCAGGTCATCAGTCAGGAAGGTCATCAGTCAGGAAGGTCATCAGTCAGAGAGGTCATTAGTCAGGGAGGTCATCAGTCATGGAGGTCATCAGTAATGGAGGTCATCAGTCAGGGAGGTCATCAGTCAAGGAGGTCACCAGTCAGGGAGGTCATCAGTAAGGGAGGTCATCAGTAAGGGAGGTCATCAGTGAGGGAGGTCACCAATGAAGGAGGTTATCAGTCAGGGAGGTTATCAGTCAGGGAGGTCATCAGTCAGGGAAGTCATCAGTCAGGGAGGTCATCAGTCAAAGAGGCCATCAGTCAGAGAGGTCATCAGTCAAGAAGGTCATCTGTCAGGGAGGTCTTCAGTCAGGGAGCTCATCAGTCAGGGCGCTCATCAGACAGGGAGGTCATCAGTCAGGGAGGTCATCAGTCAGGAAGGTCATCATTCAGGGAGGTCATCAGTCAGGGAGGTCATCAGTCAGGGAGGTCATCAGTCAGGAAGGTCATCAGTCAGGAAGGTCATCAGTCAGAGAGGTCATCAGTCAGGGAGGTCATCAGTCAGGGAGCTCATCAGTCAGGGAGGTCATCAGCCAGGGAGGTCATCAGTCAGGAAGGTCATCAGTCAGGGAGGTCATCAGTCAGGGAGGTCATCAGTCAGGGAGGTCATCAGTCAGGAAGGTCATCAGTCACGAAGGTCATCAGTCAGAGAGGTCATCAGTCAGGGAGGTCATCAGTCAGGGAGGTCATCAGTCAGGGAGTCATCAGTCAGGGAGGTCATCAGTCAGGGAGGTCTGTCAGTCAGGAAGGTCATCAGTCAGGGAGGTCATCAGTCAGGGAGGTCATCAGACAGGGAGGTCATCAGTCAGGGAGGGTCATCATCAGGAAGGTCATCAGTCAGGAGGTCATCAGTCAGGGAGGTCATCAGTCAGAAAGGTCATCAGTCAGGGAGGTCATCAGTCAGGAAGGTCATCAGTCAGGAAGGCCATCAGTCAGAGAGGTCATCAGTCAGGGAGGTCATCAATCAGGGAGGTCATCAGTCAGGAAGGTCATCAGTCAGGGAGATCATCAGTCAGGGAGGTCATCAGTCAGGGACGTCATCAGTCAGGAAGGTCATCGGTCAGGAAGGTCATCAGTCAGGGAGGTCATCAGTCAGGGAGGTCATCAGTCAGGGAGGTCATCAGTCAGGAAGGTCATCAGTCAGGGAGGTCATCAGTCAGGGAAGTCATCAGCCAGGGAGGTCATCAGTCAGGGAGATCATCAGTTAGGAAGGTCATCAATCAGGGAGGTCATCAGTCAGGAAGGTCATCAGTCAGGGAGGTCATCAGTCAGGGAGGCCATTAGTCAGGGAGGTCATCAGTCAGGAAGGTCATCAGTCAGGGAGATCATCAGTCAGGAAGGCCATCAGTCAGGGAGGTCATCAGTCAGAGAGGTCATCAGTCAGAAAGGTCATCAGTTAGGGACGTCATCACTCAGGGAGGTCATTAGTCAGGGAGGTCATCAGTCAGGGAGGTCATCAGTCAGGGAGGTCATCAGTCAGGAAGGTCATCAGTCAGGAAGGTCATCAGTCAGGAAGATCATCAGCCAGGAAAGTCATCAGTCAGGGAGGTCATCAGTCAGGGAGGTCATCAGTCAGGGAGGTCATCAGTCAGGGAGGTCATCAGTCAGGGAGGTCATCAGTCAGAGGTCATCAGTCAGGAGGTCATCAGTCAGGAACGTCATAAGTCAGGAAGGTCATCAGTCAGGGAGGTCATCAGTCAGGAAGGTCATCAGTCAGAAAGGTCATCAGTCAGGAAGGTCATCAGTCAGGAAGGTCATCAGTCAGGAAGGTCATCAGTCAGAGAGGTCATCAGTCAGGAAGGTCATCAGTCAGGCAGGTCATCAGACGGGAAAGGGTCATCAGTCAGGGAGGTCATCAGTCAGGGAGGTCATCAGTCAGGGACGTCATCAGTCAGGAAGGTCATCAGTCAGGAAGGTCATTAGTCAGGAAGGTCATCAGTCAGGAAGGTCATCAGTCAGGGAGGTCATCAGTCAGGGAGGTCATCAGTCAGGGAGGTCATCAGTCAGGGATGTCATCAGTCAGGAAGGTCATCAGTCAGGGAGGTCATCAGTCAGAAGGTCATCAGTCAGAAAGGTCATCAGTCAGGAAGGTCATCAGACAGGAAGGTCATCAGTCAGGAAGGTCATCAGTCAGAGAGGTCATCAGTCAGGGAGGTCATCAGTCAGGGAGGTCATCAGACAGGAAGGTCATCAGTCAGGGAGGTCATCAGTCAGGGAGGTCATCAGTCAGGACGTCATCAGTCAGGAAGGTCATCAGTCAGGAAGGTCATCAGTCAGGAAGGTCATCATCAGGAAGGTCATCAGTCAGGGAGGTCATCAGTCAGGGAGGTCATCAGTCAGGGAGGTCATCAGTCAGGGATGTCATCAGTCAGGAAGGTCATCAGTCAGGGAGGTCATCAGTCAGGGAGGTCATCGGTCAGGGAGGTCATCATCAGGGAGGTTACCAGCCAGGGAGTCATCAGTCAGGGAGGTCATCACCAGGGAGGTCATCAGTCAGGGAGGTCATCTGTCAGGGAGGTCATCAGTCAGGGAGGTCATCAGTCAGGGAGGTCATCAGTCAGGGAGGTCATCAGTCAGGGAGGTTATCAGTCAGGGAGGTCATCAGTCAGGAAGGTCATCAGTCAGGGAGGTCATGAGTCAGGAGGTCATCAGTCAGGGAGGCCCATCGTCAGGAAGGTCATCAGTCAGGGAGGTCATCAGTCAGGGAGGTCATCAGCCAGGGAGGTCATCAGTCAGGGAGGTCATCGGTCAGGAAGGTCATCAGTCAGGGAGGTCATCAGTCAGGAAGGTCATCAGTCAGGAGGTCATCATCAGGGAAGCCATCAGTCAGGGAGGTCATCAGTCAGAAGGTCATCAGTCAGGGAGGTCATCAGTCAGGAAGGTTATCAGTCAGAAAGGTCATCAGTCAGGGATGTCATCAGTCAGGGAGGTCATTAGTCAGGGAGGTCATCAGTCAGGGAGGTCATCAGTCAAGGAGGTCATCAGTCAGTAAGGTCATCAGTCAGGAAGGTCATCAGTCAGGAAGGTCATCAGCCAGGAAGGTCATCAGTCAGGGAGGTCATCACTCAGGAGGTCATCAGTCAGGGGTCATCAGTCATGGAGGTCATCAGTCAGGGAGGTCATCAGTCAGGGAGGTCATCAGTCAGGGAGGTCATCAGTCAGGAAAGTCATCAGTCAGGAAGGTCATCAGTCAGGGAGATCATCAGTCAGGAAGGCCATCAGTCAGGGAGGTCATCAGTCAGGGAGGTCTTCAGTCAGAAAGGTCATCAGTTAGGGACGTCATCAGTCAGGGAGGTCATTAGTCAGGGAGGTCATCAGTCAGGGAGGTCATCAGTCAGGGAGGTCATCAGTCAGGAAGGTCATCAGTCAGGAAGGTCATCAGTCAGGAAGATCATCAGCCAGGAAAGTCATCAGTCAGGGAGGTCATCAGTCAGGGAGGACATCAGTCAGGGAGGTCATCAGTCAGGGAGGTCATCAGTCAGGGAGGTCATCAGTCAGGGAGGTCATCCGTCAGGAACGTCATAAGTCAGGAAGGTCATCAGTCGGGGAGGTCATCAGTCAGGGAAGGTCATCAGTCAGAAAGGTCCATCAGTCAGGAAGGTCATCAGTCAGGAAGGTCATCATCAGGAAGGTCTCAGTCAGAGAGGTCATCATCAGGGAGGTCATCAGTCAGGGAGGCCCATCAGACAGGAGGTCATCAGTCAGGAGGTCATCAGTCAGGGAGGTCATCAGTCAGGACGTCATCATCAGGAAGGTCATCAGTCAGGAAGGTCATCAGTCAGGAAGGTCATCAGTCAGGAAGGTCATCAGTCAGGGAGGTCATCAGTCAGGGAGGTCATCAGTCAGGGAGGTCATCAGTCAGGGATGTCATCAGTCAGGAAGGTCATCAGTCAGGGAGGTCATCAGTCAGGAAGGTCATCAGTCAGAAAGGTCATCAGTCAGGAAGGTCATCAGTCAGGAAGGTCATCAGTCAGGAAGGTCATCAGTCAGAGAGGTCATCAGTCAGGGAGGTCATCAGTCAGGGAGGTCATCAGACAGGAAGGTCATCAGTCAGGGAGGTCATCAGTCAGGGAGGTCATCAGTCAGGGACGTCATCAGTCAGGAAGGTCATCAGTCAGGAAGGTCATCAGTCAGGAAGGTCATCAGTCAGGAAGGTCATCAGTCAGGGAGGTCATCAGTCAGGGAGGTCATCAGTCAGGGAGGTCATCAGTCAGGGATGTCACAGTCAGGAGGTCATCAGTCAGGGAGGTCATCAGTCAGGGAGGTCATCGGTCAGGAGGTCATCAGTCAGGAGGTTACCAGCCATGAGGTCATCAGTCAGGGAGGTCATCAGCCAGGGAGGTCATCAGTCAGGGAGGTCATCTGTCAGGAGGCCCATCAGTCAGGAGGTCATCAGTCAGGAGGTCATCAGTCAGGGAGTCATCAGTCAGGAGTGTTATCAGTCAGGGAGGTCATCAGTCAGGAAGGTCATCAGTCAGGGAGGTCATGAGTCAGGGAGGTCATCAGTCAGGGAGGTCATCGGTCAGGAAGGTCATCAGTCAGGGAGGTCATCAGTCAGGGAGGTCATCAGCCAGGGAGGTCATCAGTCAGGGAGGTCATCGGTCAGGAAGGTCATCAGTCAGGGAGGTCATCAGTCAGGAAGGTCATCAGTCAGGGAGGTCATCAGTCAGGGAGGCCATCAGTCAGGGAGGTCATCAGTCAGGAAGGTCATCAGTCAGGGAGGTCATCAGTCAGGGAGGTTATCAGTCAGAAAGGTCATCAGTCAGGGATGTCATCAGTCAGGGAGGTCATTAGTCAGGGAGGTCATCAGTCAGGGAGGTCATCAGTCAAGGAGGTCATCATTTCAGTAAGGTCATCAGTCAGGAAGGTCATCAGTCAGGAAGGTCATCAGCCAGGAAGGTCATCAGTCAGGCAGGTCATCACTCAGGGAGGTCATCAGTCAGGGAGGTCATCAGTCATGGAGGTCATCAGTCAGGGAGGTCATCAGTCAGGGAGGTCATCAGTCAGGAAAGTCATCAGTCAGGAAGGTCATCAGTCAGGGAGATCATCAGTCAGGAAGGCCATCAGTCAGGGAGGTCATCAGTCAGGGAGGTCTTCAGTCAGAAAGGTCATCAGTTAGGGACGTCATCAGTCAGGGAGGTCATTAGTCAGAGAGGTCATCAGTCAGGGAGGTCATCAGTCAGGGAGGTCATCAGTCAGGAAGGTCATCAGTCAGGAAGGTCATCAGTCAGGAAGATCATCAGCCAGGAAAGTCATCAGTCAGGGAGGTCATCAGTCAGGGAGGTCATCAGTCAGGGAGGTCATCAGTCAGGGAGGTCATCAGTCAGGGAGGTCATCAGTCAGGGAGGTCATCAGTCAGGAACGTCATAAGTCAGGAAGGTCATCAGTCAGGGAGGTCATCAGTCAGGAAGGTCATCAGTCAGAAAGGTCATCAGTCAGGAAGGTCATCAGTCAGGAAGGTCATCAGTCAGGAAGGTCATCAGTCAGAGAGGTCATCAGTCAGGGAGGTCATCAGTCAGGGAGGTCATCAGACAGGAAGGTCATCAGTCAGGGAGGTCATCAGTCAGGGAGGTCATCAGTCAGGGACGTCATCAGTCAGGAAGGTCATCAGTCAGGAGGTCATGAGTCAGGGAGTCATCAGTCAGGGGTCATCGGTCAGGAAGGTCATCAATCAGGAGGTCATCAGTCAGGGAGGTCATCAGCCAGGGAGGTCATCAGTCAGGGAGGTCATCAGTCAGAAAGGTCATCAGTCAGGGAGGTCATCAGTCAGGAAGGTCATCAGTCAGGGAGGTCATGAGTCAGGGAGGTCATCAGTCAGGGAGGTCATCGGTCAGGAAGGTCATCAGTCAGGGAGGTCATCAGTCAGGGAGGTCATCAGCCAGGGAGGTCATCAGTCAGGGAGGTCATCGGTCAGGAAGGTCATCAGTCAGGGAGGTCATCAGTCAGGAAGGTCATCAGTCAGGGAGGTCATCAGTCAGGGAGGCCATCAGTCAGGGAGGTCATCAGTCAGGAAGGTCATCAGTCAGGGAGGTCATCAGTCAGGAAGGTCATCAGTCAGGGAGGTCATCAGTCAGGGAGGTCATCAGTCAGAAAGGTCATCAGTCAGGGATGTCATCAGTCAGGGAGGTCATTAGTCAGGGAGGTCATCAGTCAGGGAGGTCATCAGTCAAGGAGGTCATCAGTCAGTAAGGTCATCAGTCAGGAAGGTCATCAGTCAGGAAGGTCATCAGCCAGGAAGGTCATCAGTCAGGGAGGTCATCAGTCAGGGAGGTCATCAGTCAGGGAGGTCATCAGTCATGGAGGTCATCAGTCAGTGAGGTCATCAGTCAGGGAGGTCATCAGTCAGGGAGGTCATCAGTTAGGAAAGTCATCAGTCAGGAAGGTCATCAGTCAGGGAGGTCATCAGCCAGGAAGATCATCAGTCAGGGAGGTCATAAGTCAGGGAGGTTATCAGTCAAGGAGGTCATCAGTCAGGGAGGTCATCAGTCAGGAAGGTCATCAGTCAGGGATGTTATCAGTCAGGGAGGCCATCAGTCAGGGAGGTCATCAGTCAGGGAGGTCATCAGTCAGGGAGGTCTTCAGTCAGGAAGGTCATCAGTCAGGAAGGTCATCAGTCAGGGAGGCCATCAGTCAGGAAGGTCATCAGTCAGAAAGATCATCAGTCAGGGAGGTCATCAGTCAGAAGGTCATCATCAGGAAGGTCATCAGTCAGAGAGGTCATCAGTCAGGGAGGTCATGAGTCAGGGAGGTCATCAGTCAGGAAGGTCATCAGTCAGGGAGGTCATCAGTCAGGGAGGTCATCAGTGAGGGACGTCATCAGTCAGGAAGGTCATCAGTCAGAAAGGTCATCAGTCAGGAAGGTCATCAGTCAGGAGGTCATCAGTCAGAGAGGTCATCAGTCAGGGAGGTCATCAGTCAGGAAGGTCATCAGTCAGGGAGGTCATCAGTCAGGGAGATCATCAGCCAGGGGGGTCATCAGTCAGGGAGGTCATCAGTCAGGAAGGTCATCAGTCAGGGAGGTCATCAGCCCAGGGAGGTCATCAGTCAGAAAGGTCATCAGTCAGGGATGTCATCAGTCAGGGGGGTTTCATTAGTCAGGGAGGTCATCAGTCAGGGAGGTCATCAGTCAAGGAGGTCATCAGTCAGTAAGGTCATCAGTCAGGAAGGTCATCAGTCAGGAAGGTCATCAGCCAGGAAGGTCATCAGTCAGGAGGTCATCAGTCAGGGAGGTCATCAGTCAGGGAGGTCATCAGTCATGAGTGTCATCAGTCAGGGAGGTCATCAGTCAGGGAGGTCATCAGTCAGGGAGGTCATCAGTCAGGAAAGTCATCAGTCAATAAGGTCATCAGTCAGGGAATCATCAGTCAGGAAGCCATCAGTAAAGGGGTCATCAGTCAGGGAGGTCATCAGTCAGAAAAGGTCATCAGTTAGGGACGTCATCAGTCAGGGAGGTCATTAGTCAGGGAGGTCATCAGTCAGGGAGGTCATCAGTCAGGGAGGTCATCAGTCAGGAAGGTCATCAGTCAGGAAGGTCATCAGTCAGGAAGATCATCAGCCAGGAAAGTCATCAGTCAGGGAGGTCATCAGTCAGGGAGGTCATCAGTCAGGGAGGTCATCAGTCAGGGAGGTCATCAGTCAGGAAGGTCATCAGTCAGGAAGGTCATCAGCCAGGAAGGTCATCAGTCAGGGAGGTCATCAGTCAGGGAGGTCATCAGTCAGGGAGGTCATCAGTCATGGAGGTCATCAGTCAGGGAGGTCATCAGTCAGGGAGGTCATCAGTCAGGGAGGTCATCAGTCAGGAAAGTCATCAGTCAATAAGGTCATCAGTCAGGGAGATCATCAGTCAGGAAGGCCATCAGTCAGGGAGGTCATCAGTCAGGGAGGTCATCAGTCAGAAAGGTCATCAGTTAGGGACGTCATCAGTCAGGGAGGTCATTAGTCAGGGAGGTCATCAGTCAGGGAGGTCATCAGTCAGGGAGGTCATCAGTCAGGAAGGTCATCAGTCAGGAAGGTCATCAGTCAGGAAGATCATCAGCCAGGAAAGTCATCAGTCAGGGAGGTCATCAGTCAGGGAGGTCATCAGTCAGGGAGGTCATCAGTCAGGGAGGTCATCAGTCAGGGAGGTCATCAGTCAGGGAGGTCATCAGTCAGGAGGTCATCATTTCAGGAACGTCATAAGTCAGAAGGTCATCAGTCAGGGAGGTCATCAGTCAGGAAGGGTCATCAGTCAGAAAGGTCATCAGTCAGGAAGGTCATCAGTCAGGAAGGTCATCAGTCAGGAAGGTCATCAGTCAGAGAGGTCATCAGTCAGGGAGGTCATCAGTCAGGGAGGTCATCAGACAGGAAGGTCATCAGTCAGGGAGGTCATCAGTCAGGGAGGTCATCAGTCAGGGACGTCATCAGTCAGGAAGGTCATCAGTCAGGAAGGTCATCAGTCAGGAAGGTCATCAGTCAGGAAGGTCATCAGTCAGGGAGGTCATCAGTCAGGGAGGTCATCAGTCAGGGAGGTCATCAGTCAGGGATGTCATCAGTCAGGAAGGTCACCAGTCAGGGAGGTCATCAGTCAGGGAGGTCATCGGTCAGGGAGGTCACCAGTCAGGGAGGTTACCAGCCAGGGAGGTCATCAGTCAGGGAGGTCATCAGCCAGGGAGGTCATCAGTCAGGGAGGTCATCTGTCAGGGAGGTCATCAGCCAGGGAGGTCATCAGTCAGGGAGGTCATCAGTCAGGGAGGTCCTCAGTCAGGGAGGTTATCAGTCAGGGAGGTCATCAGTCAGGGAGGTCATGAGTCAGGGAGGTCATCAGTCAGGGAGGTCATCGGTCAGGAAGGTCATCAGTCAGGAAGGTCATCAGCCAGGGAGGTCATCAGCCAGGGAGGTCATCAGTCAGGGAGGTCATCGGTCAGGAAGGTCATCAGTCAGGGAGGTCATCAGTCAGGAAGGTCATCAGTCAGGGAGGTCATCAGTCAGGGAGGCCATCAGTCAGGGAGGTCATCAGTCAGGAAGGTCATCAGTCAGGGAGGTCATCAGTCAGGAAGGTCATCAGTCAGGGAGGTCATCAGTCAGGGAGGTCATCAGTCAGAAAGGTCATCAGTCAGGGATGTCATCAGTCAGGGAGGTCATTAGTCAGGGAGGTCATCAGTCATGGAGGTCATCAGTCAAGGAGGTCATCAGTCAGTAAGGTCATCAGTCAGGAAGGTCATCAGTCAGGAAGGTCATCAGCCAGGAAGGTCATCAGTCAGGGAGGTCATCAGTCAGGGAGGTCATCAGTCAGGGAGGTCATCAGTCATGGAGGTCATCAGTCAGGGAGGTCATCAGTCAGGGAGGTCATCAGTCAGGGAGGTCATCAGTCAGGAAAGTCATCAGTCAGGAAGGTCATCAGTCAGGGAGGTCATCAGCCAGGAAGATCATCAGTCAGGGAGGTCATAAGTCAGGGAGGTTATCAGTCAGGGAGGTCATCAGTCAGGGAGGTCATCAGTCAGGAAGGTCATCAGTCAGGGATGTCGTCAGTCAGGGAGGCCATCAGTCAGGGAGGTCATCAGTCAGGGAGGTCGTCAGTCAGGGAGGTCTTCAGTCAGGAAGGTCATCAGTCAGGAAGGTCATCAGTCAGGGAGGCCATCAGTCAGGAAGGTCATCAGTCAGAAAGATCATCAGTCAGGGAGGTCATCAGTCAGGAAGGTCATCAGTCAGGAAGGTCATCAGTCAGAGAGGTCATGAGTCAGGGAGGTCATGAGTCAGGGAGGTCATCAGTCAGGAAGGTCATCAGTCAGGGAGGTCATCAGTCAGGGAGGTCATCAGTGAGGGACGTCATCAGTCAGGAAGGTCATCAGTCAGAAAGGTCATCAGTCAGGAAGGTCATCAGTCAGGGAGGTCATCAGTCAGAGAGGTCATCAGTCAGAGAGGTCATCAGTCAGGAAGGTCATCAGTCAGGGAGGTCATCAGTCAGGGAGGTCATCAGCCAGGGAGGTCATCAGTCAGGGAGGTCATAAGTCAGGAAGGTCATCAGTCAGGGAGGTCATCAGTCAGGAAGGTCATCAGTCGGGGAGGTCATCAGTCAGGGAGGCCATCAGTCAGGGAGGTCATCAGTCAGGAAGGTCATCAGTCAGGGAGGTCATCAGTCAGGGAGGTCATCAGTCAGGGAGGTCATCAGTCAGGAAGGTCATCAGTCAGGAAAGTCATCAGTCAGGAAGGTCATCAGCCAGGAAGGTCATCAGTCAGGGAGGTCATCAGTCAGTGAGGTCATCAGTCAGGGAGGTCATCAGTCAGGAAGGTCATCAGTCAAGGAAGTCATCAGTCAGGAAGGTCATCAGTCAGGGAGGTCATCAGCCAGGAAGGTCATCAGTCAGGGAGGTCATAAGTCTGGGAGGTTATCAGTCAGGGAGGCCATCAGTCAGGGAGGTCATCAGTCAGGAAGGTCATCAATCAGGGATATCATCAGTCAGGGAGGCCATCATTCAGGGAGGTCATCAGTCAGGGAGGTCATCAGTCAGGGAGGTCATCAGTCAGGAAGGTCATCAGTCAGGAAGGTCATCAGTCAGGGAGGCCATCAGTCAGGAAGGTCATCAGTCAGAAAGGTCATCAGTCAGGGAGGTCATCAGTCAGGAAGGTCATCAGTCAGGAAGGTCATCAGTCAGAGAGGTCATCAGTCAGGGAGGCCATCAGTCAGGGAGGTCATCAGTCAGAAAGGTCATCAGTCAGGGAGGTCATCAGTCAGGGAGATCATCAGTGAGGGACGTCATCAGTCAGGAAGGTCATCAGTCAGGAAGGTCATCAGTCAGGAAGGTCTTCAGTGAGGGAGGTCATCAGTCAGAGAGGTCATCAGTCAGGGAGGTCATCAATCAGGAAGGTCATCAGTCAGAGAGGTCATCAGTCAGGGAGGTCATCAGCCAGGGAGGTCATCAGTCAGGGAGGTCATCAGTCAGGAAGGTCATCAGTCAGGGAGGTCATCAGTCAGGGAGGCCATCAGTCAGGGAGCTCATCAGTCAGGAAGGTCATCAGTCAGGGAGGTCATCAGTCAGGAAGGTCATCAGTCAGGGAGGCCATCAGTCAGGGAGGTCATCAGTCAGGAAGGTCATCAGTCAGGGAGGTCATCAGTCAGGGAGGTCATCAGTCAGGGAGGTCATCAGTCAGGAAGTTCATCTGTCAGGAAAGTCATCAGTCAGGAAGGTCATCAGCCAGGAAGGTCATCAGTCAGGGAGGTCATCAGTCAGGGAGGTCATCAGTCAGGGAGGTCATCAGTCAGGGAGGTCATCAGTCAGGGAGGTCATCAGTCAGGGAGGTCATCAGTCAGGGAGGTCATCAGTCAGGGAAGTCATCAGTCAGGAAGGTCATCAGTCAGTGAGGTCATCAGCCAGGAAGGTCATCAGTCAGGGAGGTCATAAGTCAGGGAGGTCATCAGTCAGGGAGGTCATCAGTAAGGAAGGTCATCAGTCAGGGAGGTCATCAGTCAGGAAGGTCATCAGTCAGGGAGGTCATCAATCAGGGAGGTCATCAGTCAGGGAGGTCATCAGTCAGGAAGGTCGTCAGTCTGGGAGGTCATCAGTCAGGAAGGTCATCAGTCAGGAAGGTCATCAGTCAGGAAGGTCATCAGTCAGGGAGGTCATCAGTCAGGAAGGTCATCAGTCAGGGAGGTCATCAGTCAGGGAGGTCATCAGTCAGGGAGGTCATCAGTCAGGGAGGTCATCACTCAGGGATGTCATCAGTCAGGGAGGTCATCAGTCAGGGAGGTCATCAGTCAGGGAGGTTATCGGTCAGGGAGGTCATCAGTCAGGGAGGTCACCAGCCAGGAGGTCATCAGTCAGGGAGGTCATCAGCCAGGGAGGTCATCAGTCAGGGAGGTCATCAGTCAGGGAGGTCATCAGTCAGGGAGGTCATCAGTCAGGGAAGTCATTAGTTAGCGAGGTCATCAGTCAGGGAGGTCATCAGTCATGGAGGTCATCAGTACTAGTCTTGAGGCAGTTCTGAGAGTTTTCAATTAAAATTCTTCTTAACTATGTAAGACTGTCGTTATGACAGTTCGTACGGCTGTTAATTACCATCTGGCAGGCTAATTACATTTTCAAGGTGAGTTACTTTTTGGAGAAAAGGAACAGCGATGACATAGAACAAAGGGAAAGAGAATTCACACACGAGAGATAGAGAACACAAATGGAGACAAAGCCTGGTCACAGACCGGTCCGCGGGGGCGTTGATTCTCGGAACTCTCTCCAGGTATACGCCAGGTAAGTATATTTAAGCTACAAATAAATCCTGGACAAAGCTGTTGCAAGATAAATCAAGTGAACCGTTGCTTGAATCCAACCTTAGCAAATGCAAGTTTAGAAGGCTTGTGAAAAGGGCAAGAAGACCAGACACGAAGTACAGACTTGGCAAGCACAGAGAGTGTGAACCTCAATCATAGGAACAGACCTATGGGTGAGCACAGTGGCAAACATACTGCGGATGATGAGCTTACCATGACGTTTCAGTCCTTCTTGGACCATTTATAAAGTCACACTTTACTTAGAATAGGATTTGTCGACTCAACAAGAGCAATGTTGTAATAAAGTTGGTAGAATTACCGACAATATGTAAAGTAAAAGGACACAAGTGCAACTAATGTGACATTTATTGTGGCAACGTTTCGCTCTCCAGGAGCTTTATCAAGCCATTACAAACAATACATGGACACAGAGGGTATATAAAGGCTCAGAGTGAGGTGAATACTAGTGAGGTAACATTTCGGTGTTCACTAGTGGTAGTAGTAGTAGTAGTGGTAGTGACAAAAGTAATACAATATGGTAGAGCAATTAATTCGTACATGAGTAAAAGGATATAAAAGCTATTACTTGGGTAACATAAAAATAGGTTTACAAATATAAACTGGAATGAGGCAGGTTGTTTAAACATGTACACCTCCTCACATGCTTTGTATAAACATAGACGACAGTACAGGAGTTACTCTGAAACAAGCTGCCTCATTCCAGTCTATATTTGTTCAACCTATTTTTATGTTACCCAAGTAATAGCTTTTATATCCTTTTACTCATGTACGAATTAATTGCTCTACCATATTGTATTACTTTTGTCACTACCACTACTAACTACTACTACTACTACTACTACTACTACTACTACCACTAGTAAACACCGAAATGTTACCTCACTAGTATTCACCTCACTCTGAGCCTTTATATACCCTCTGTGTCCATGTATTGTTTGTAATGGCTTGATAAAACTCCTGGAGAGCGAAACGTTGCCACAATAAATGTCACATTAGTTGCACTTGTGTCCTTTTACTTTACAAGAGCAATGTTGAAGGTGGAGCAGCAGAACACCGCGACGCTTTGATTCCATCCCATGACAAGTGAGCTCTAAAACTCACGGGGGCAGGTTGAGGTCCATGACTCGGCCACCATACGTCAAAGTCCCATCCGCTCTGTGATTTTTGCTTGCACTCGTCTTGTGATACTTTCGTGAGTCAGGAGATGTCCAGTTAATGTATGTTTGAAGCTAGTACGAATGATCTGACGCTAGTGAGAATGATCTGAGGCTAGTGGTAATGACATGAGGCTAGTGATAATTACCTGAGGCTAGTGAGAATGATCTGAGGCTAGTGGTAATGACATGAGGCTAGTGATAATTACCTGAGGCTAGTGAGAATGATCTGAGGCTAGTGGTAATGACATGAGGCTAGTGATATTACTGAGGCCTAGTGAGAATGATCTGGGGCTAGTGGTATGACATAGGCAGTAGTAATTACCTGGGCTAGTGGGAATGATTTGGGTGTGGTAATGACATGTGGCTAGTGATAATTACCTTGAGGTAGGGATGATCGAGGTAGTGTAATGACTTGAGGCTAGTGACATTACTGAGGCTAGTGAGAATGATCTGAGGCTAGTGGTAATGACATGAGGCTAGTGATAATTACCTGAGGCTAGTGGGAATGATCTGAGGCTAGTGGTAATGACATGAGGCTAGTGATAATTACCTGAGGCTAGTGGGAATGATCTGAGGCTAGTGGTAATGACATGAGGCTAGTGATAATTACCTGAGGCTAGTGGGAATGATCTGAGGCTAGTGGGAATGATCTGAGGCTAGTGGGAATGATTTACTTATATTTAATTCACACATTCTACTGTTGCAGTACAGCTTGCAGCCTGGTCACCCTCACACACACTTACACCCGTCAGTTATACTCTCAGTCCTTCACAATGGCGCAATCAAATGATAAATCCCCTTGTTAATCCGTAGCATTTACCAGGAAACTTCAGCACCGGTAGCCCCCAGAGAGCCAACCCAACCGGTCTTGTTCCCAGGGGGCTGGGCAGGTTCCCAGGAGGCTGGGCAGATTCCCAGGAGGCTGGGCAGGTTCCCAGGAGGCTGAGCTGCAATCTTCAGGAAGCTGGGTTGCAATCCCCGTCAATCCTGGGATCTGCATCACCTTAACATTCACTCAATTACAACTCCAGCGTCCTTGAGGGAACTGTCGCCAGACACAGTGTTCGCCTCTGGTTTTTCTCTACACATGTCCATGTGTACCCTGTGTGTGTTGTGTGTGTGTGTGTGTGTGTGTGTGTGTTGTGTGTGTGTGCAGGTACCGAATAGGTAAAACTGGTCAATTATCAAGAACTCATTTAAAATTAAGTCCTTTCTAAAATTTTCTCTTATGCGTTTAAAGATATATATTTTCATTTATATTAAAGTAAAAAATAAAATTGTGTGCGACAAGAACCTTAAAAAACTTACCTAACCTTATTATAACAAACGCAATCCAATCCAACTAAATATATTTTAGATAAGTTTACAATAATTTAATAATAAACAAACACAATGAAATATATTTTTTTCGTTAGGTTCAGAATGATTTTTTGAGAAATTATTGCACACACAAATTTTTTGCTTGCCTTATTCGGCAAGAAGAGCGTTGCTATTTAAGCTAAATTCGCAAGTTTTACCTATTCGGCACGACATATATAGGTTTATATTTATATGTAAGTTAAAGTTATTCTTACCAGATATCATGCATGTGTTTGTGGGTCAGTCTTCCGCAAAAAGAACATGTGTTAAGACAGTGACGTTCACTGGCATGACAGATTATTGGCATCTGAGGAATTCACTGGCTGAAAGATGTTTGGCACTCAGAAGTAATTCTTTTACACTTGTCCTCCCACAGAGATCTTGGAGCCTGTGTACAACTTCCCAGCCCAATAACGTCTCAGCCATCTTGTACTGTTCAACTCAGACGATACGGTCGCTCCACAGCTCGGTTCAGTACTTCTCAGCTGGCTGATACTGGTATTCAGTCATCGCTGGAACGCTGATAACTCAGGACTGAGAGGAGTAGTACCATGGCATTTCAAGTATCGCATCATACAGTGATTTATGTAGTGTAGATGATGGTTCCAGTGACTCCTGACTCCCTCCCATACAACGTCCCGAACGATACAGATCTTGTAAAAAGTTATTTTTCTTGCAGACTAACAGTATAAGCTATTAGTATAAGCTAATAGTATAAGCTATTAGCTTATACGTTTGATTATTCGAGGCTAGACTAGGATAGAGGCAGTTGCAAGGTAGAGTGTGGATGCTGCTTCTTTGGATAACCTCGAACTTCCCGCTTCCTGGGCGATGGACTAGGTCTTAGGGTCAGTTGAACATATTATTGCTGACTGTGTAATTTATCTCTTAAAATATTTGGGCCGGGACGTGCAGATATTTAGCAAATGGGTGTAATGGAAATATTTAAACAAAATACCAAAGGTTGAAGTTTATTTAAAAAAATTATATTATATACTTATACATATATATATATATATATATTATATATATATATAAGTATATATATATATATATATATATATATATATATAAATATATATCGGCGCAGAGTCTATTCTACAAGGATTCCATAAAGTTAAATCATGTGATGTGACCCTCACCCGCTGCTTCAACTGGAAACTCTGGTGGTCGATGGACTACTGAGGGAATAAATTTTGCGTCTTACGTCACAGTGCATGCTGCCAGCACAGGGAGGTACTCAGTACCCTGAAGCAGTACCAACGAGAAGTATATAAACAGAGAGAGAGAGAAGGCAGAGACACTGTCACAAACAAGGCAGTTTAAGGGAAGTTCTCAGATGAGATCAGCGAGGACGTAGGTCTGGACGAACGTATATGTATCCCAATTATTTAATATTTACACTTATATACAATACATAGGGAAAACAGCTATCAGAAGATTTTATCGTCTAGACTGAGGGTATCGTAAGACGTACTAGCTACTTGCGCTACTGTAAATAGTGTCTTTTTACCTCGAGTATGAAGTGCCGAAATAGCCGGTGCTAAGAGAAACTCAGCGTCAGGTAGAGAGGTTCCTGACCAGCCTTACCGTCACGTTACTTCTTGCTGCACCAGAGATCTGATTGAGGGTCACTCTCGAGGAGTAAGTTCTCTACCACCCACTGCGTCATCAACATCTGGGTTACCGGTTCACGTTACTCAGTGTACGGAGTTTATCTTTCAGGTCCTTTAATTCACCTCTTTCTCTCCTCTAATCTCTCTCTTTACTTCTCTTCACTCTTAACATCCTCCTTTCTTGACTTTTAACTAACTCTGTTCCCAACCTTAAATCCTAACCTCTATCTCTGCTCCTCCAACTTATATTCCTTTTCTCTACATTTAACTCCTAATTTCCTCTCAAGACTCAGCGTTTAGATTCCACACACTTCTCACTTACCGACGGCACCACCACTTACTATCACCAGAGAATCCACCACCACAACGCATCATTCATCCATAGTACTCACCACTCATCACAGTGTCTCATTCCCAAACACCACCTTTCCGACACCACCTACCACCCTCATTCATCCACTCACCACTCACCACACCACTCCAACTATCTTTCACCTCTCTCCACCACTCACTACCACATCCACCATAACCCACCACTACCTGTCACTCGACCACGTCCCCCACCACGTCACCACTCCTCCATCTCACCTCCCAACACTACCTCCAACCAAACCAGCCACACCACCACCACCACCTACCACGATCCAAACAACACTCCAACACCACCACAACCACCACCACCACCACCACCAACACCACACCACCACCACCACCACCACACCACACCACCACCCACCACCAACACCACCACCACCACCACCACCACCACAACCACCACCACCTACACACCACACACCACACCACACCACCACCACCACCCACCACCCAACACCACCACCACCACCACCACACCACCACCACCACTCCACACACCACCACCAACACCACACACCACCACCACCACCACTCAACTCACCACCACCACCACCACCACACCAAACCAACCACCACCACCACCACCACCACACACCACACCACCACCACACACCACCACCAACCACCTAACCACAACTACCACTCACCACACAACACCACACCACTACACCACCACACCACCACCACACCACCACACCACCACACCACCACCACCACCACCCACCACCACCACCACCACCAACACACCACCACCACCACCACCAACCATCCAACAACACCACCACCACCACCACCATCCACACACCACCACCACCACCACCACCACCACCACTACCACAACCACCACCACACACCACCACCACACCACACCACCACCACACCACCACCACCACACCGACCACAACCACCACCCAATACCACCACCACCACCATCACACCACCACCACACCACCACCACCACCTCAACACACCACCACCAACCACCACACACCACCAACACCACCACCACCACCACCATCCTACTACCACCAACACCACCCCACCACCACCAACCACCACACCACCACTCCACCACCACCACCACCACCACCACAATACCACACCACCACCACCCCACCCCAATACCACCACCCCACCACCACCACCAACACCACCAACACCACCACCACACCACCACCACCAACCACACCACCACACCATAGCCAACACCAACCACCTACCACCCTACCACCACACCACACACCACCACACACCACCAACCGCCACCACTCACACACCACCACCAACCACACACCACGACCACATCCACCACCACACACCACCACCACCCCACCACCACCACCACCACCACCACCACCAAACCATACCACCACCACCACCACCACACACTACCAACCACCACCTACCACCACCAATACACCACCACCACCACCACCACCACCAACCAACCAAACCACACACACCACCACCACCACCACCACCACCACCAACACACCACCACCAATAAACACATCCCCCACCACCACCACCACCACCACCACCAACCATACCACCACACCACCAAACACCACCACCACCACAACCACCACCACACACCACCACCACAACCACCACAACACCACACACCACACCACCACTACCACCACCAATACACCACCACCACCACCACCACCACCAACCCACCAACACCACCACCACCACCAACTCACTCACCACCTACCACCACACCTACCACCAATACCACTACCACCACTCACTCACCCAACCAACATACCACCACCACCACCATCACCACCAACCACACCACACAACCACCAACACCACCACCACCACCTAACCCCACACCTCAACAACTTAATTCCGTCAATAAGACTCTCAAACATAATAAAACAAATCATTTAACATCAACATCGACTCATCAGACCTCAATCACAACTATTAATTAAACCATACAACATAATAATAAAACATAATAATAAAAATATTATATATAATATATATAATATAATATAATAAAATATACTTAAAAAATTTTAAATATAAAATATATTATATATATATATATATATTAATATATATATATAATATATATAAAATAATAATATATATATATAATACTATATATAATTAATTATGATTCAAGTAATTAATATATTTTCAATGCTGTCCATTACAGATCATAAGAGACAACATACACTGTAGCTTCCTACTTCATCCTTCCTTACTTCATTCCTTCTTCCTTCCATATCCTTCCTTCCTCTTTCCATCCTTCCTTCCTTCCTTCTATTACCTTCCTACTATTCATTCACTCCTCTAATCTTCCTTTACTTCCTTCCTTCTAATTACCTTCCTTCCATACCATCCTTCCTTCATTCCTCCTTATTCTCTTTCATTCCTCTTCCTTCCTTACCTCCTTCATCCTTTCCTTCCTTCTTCTCCTTCTTCTTACTCACTCCTTCCATCTTCTTCTTCCTCCTTCCTTATTCCTTCCTTTTTTCTTCTCCTTCCTTCCTTTCCTTCCTTCCTTCCTCCTTCTTTCATTCCTTCCTCTTTCTTTTTCTTTTCCTCCTCCTTCCTTCTTCTTTTTCATCCTTCCTTCCTTTTCTCCTTCCTTCCGTCTTATCTCTTCTTTCTTTCTCCGTCCTTCTTTCCTTATCATTACCTTACTTCCTTCCATATTCCTTCTCCATCTCCTAATCATAATCATCCTTCCTTCCTCTTCCATCAACCTTCCATTCTCGATCCTTTTCTACTTCCTTCCTCCTCATCAACTTCCTTCCTCCTCTTCCTCTGCTACTTTCCTCCTACCACCATCCTATCCTTACTTCCTCTCATCCAGCCTTCTCTCTTTAATCATCCACTATTCCCTCTTTCCTATCCTTATTCCCTTCCTATCATTATTCCTTCTTCTTATTTATCTTCCTCCTTCCTTCTTCCTCACTCCTCCAACCTTCCTTCCTCTCCTACTTGCTTCCATCCTTCCTTCCTCCTTCCATCTTACTTCACTTCTTTTCTTACTATCAATGTACCTTCTCCTTCTCTCTTACCTCCTATCTTGTCTCTTCGATCATCCTTCATTCTCTCTTTACCTTCATCTTCCTTCCATTCTTCCTTCATCCTTATTCATTCCATTTCTACATACTACCTCCTAAGCCTTTTCCTTGGGCGCCTTGCTTCGTGATTCAGTCGTATTATTAGACGGCCTTCCTTCTCCGGTGGCGGTTCAGTTGTATTCTTCTTGCTTCATTTCTTTTCTTTCTTGTGCTTTTGTCCTTGTCCTGGCTATGGGGTGGCGTGCTGGTTGCTTGTCTCGTCGTTGTGCTTGTTTGTATGGGTTGTAGTTAGTCTGCGTGGGTTCTTATGGTTGGCGTCGTGGGGCCTCGTATTTCTTGCGTTGATTTCAGTCGGTGATTCTAAGAAAGTTAATAAGGAAGTGAAGGAAGGAGGAGGGAGAGGAAGGAGGAAGGAGGGAAGGAAGGATAGGAAGGAAGGAGGGAAGGAGTGCTGGGAAGGGAAGGAAGCGTGACAGGAAGGGAGGAAGGAAGGTTGGAAGGAAGGGAGGAGTCAAAAAGAGGAAGGAAGGTAGGAGAAGGAAGCGAAGCAGGAGAGGGAAGAAAGGAGGATGAACGAATGTAATTGAAGGGGGGCAGGGACTGAAGGAAGGTGAACTGAGGAGGACAAGGTGATACGGATGAAGAGCGGAGGAAGTAGAGGGCAGCTGGATGAGGAGGCGGGACGAGGAGTCGTAGGCATGCGGAGGAGGAGGAGGAAGGAGGATAGGAAGCGATGAGCATGTCCTTAGTACGTGGGGAGCAGGATGGAAAGCGGTCGAGGAAATCGGGCCGACGGGGGTTCTCGAGGTAGTAGGAGACGCGCGAGATGAGGACCTGGAAGGAAGGGGGCGATGGATCCGAGCCGCGGCAGAGGAAGGAGGATCTGGTGCCGATGGGGAAGGCCGCATGAGGAGTGGAGATGTCCTGAAGGTGGATCGGATGTCCGAAGGAAGGTGAGGCTAGGGAATCGTACGGCATCATGGCCAGGCAGGATGGAAGCGGTAGTGATCGGCCGAAGGAGCAGGATGCTGGAGAAGGGTGGAGAGTCCCTGTCTCACGTATGCATGCATTGAGGAGTGAAGGCAGCTGAGAGAGGCAGGAAGTCGGGGAGGCGGCGAAGGACGGGAAGAGGGCCCGGGAGGCAGGAAGTCCGTCGGTATGCACTCAGGGGGAAGGCAGGCGAAGGCCATCGGCGAGGAAGGAATGGCGGAGGAAAGGAAGAAGGACGGTAAGGAGGCGCTCTGAGGCGAGAGGAGGAGAGGCCTTGGACTGGCTAGCAGGGACCGCAGGAGGCTCTGCAGCTGCACTGCGACGCGGGTCGAGTCAGGGCAGGTCGAGGTGGAGAAGAGTGAGCAGTCGTCCGAGCCGAGCGCGGACGTAGGGGGTACGGGACGCGGGGCTGGGGTACGGTCTAAGGAGGAGGTCGACGTCTGCGTAGGTCTGAGTCCGCGGCGGATGCGGAAGGCAGTCGAGGAACGCGGCGGTTTAGGAGGCGTAGAACCGGTCCGGTACGTCGTCTGAACGGCAGGCAGCAGCGAAGTCAGAGGAAGATGAGGAGGCAAGGAGTGGGACCGGCTCGTACGAGGACGGTAAGTCGCCGGAGGGACGCGGGAGAAGGATCGGATGTCGAAGCAAGGAAGGAAGGCGAGGTCGAGGAAGGAGGAACGTAGCTGGAGCGGGAAAGGCTCGGAACGGCTCTAAGGGTTTCGTTCCGGTCTGAGCTGTCGTAGGCCTCTGAGGCAGGAAGGAGAGGTGGCGTCCCGGGACTGCAAGGGTGACCTGCAGGAGGCAGAGAGGAAGAAGAGGCTGCCGGCTGGGTATGCAGGACGACTCGATGAGAGGAAGGCGCTCGTCTCATGATGCCGAGGGAGAGAGGCGGAGAGGCAGAGCGGTGCAAGGAGAGCGGAGAGTGCACCGGCCTAGGAGTAGCGAGGTCCAAAGGCAGCTGAGCGAAGGACGGAGGACAGGCAGGAGGACGGAAGGAGGGAAGGTGCTGGCAGTAGACGAAGGAGGAAGGAAGGGCGGGCGTCGAGCGGGAACATCCGTCGTAATCGTACGTGTAGGATGCGGATCCTCTCGCAGAGGAGATGGGCGGCCTGCGAGGCTTGAGGAGGAAGGAATCCGAGCTTCCGCCTCCTCTCTTTCTATTTCCTTCTTTCCTTCCTGCATCATCTGCCTGCCGTTACCTTGGCTTCGTCTGCACTCTCGCGTGTTCTCTCTTCTTCTCCTTCCTCCTTCCTCGCTGCCCTTTTTCCTTCCTTCCTTCCTTCTTTCCTATTTCCTTCTTCTTTGCCTTCCTTCCTGTCCTTCCTTCCTTCTTTCCTTCCTTCCTTCTTTCTTCCTTCCTTCCTTCCTTCTTTCCTTCCTTCCAATCCTTCCTCTTTCCTTCCTTCCTTCCTTCCTTCTTTCCTTCCTTCCTTCCTTTCTTCCTTCCTTCCTTCTTCCTTCCTTCCTTCCTTCTTCCTTCCTTCTCTTCTTTCCTTCGTTTTCTTCTCCTTCCTTCCTTCTTCCTCCCTTCCTTCCTTTTTCCTTCCTTCCTCCTTCTCTTTTTTCCTTCCTTCCTTCCTCTTTCCTTCCTTCCTCTTCTTCCTTCTTCCTTTTCTTTCCTTCCTTCCTCCTGTTCCTTTCCTTCCTTCCTTCCCATTCTTTCTTTCCTTCTCTCCTTCCTCCTTCTTCCTTCCTTCTTTCCTTCCTTCCTTCCTTCTTCCTTCCTTCCATTCCTTCCTCCTTCCTTCTTTCATTCCTTTCTTCCTTTCTGCAGCAGTCCAGCAGTTGTCCTTAGTAAGCTGCAGTAAGTCTGACTCTAGGAAATACTTTCAAGCAGCTTGAAATGAACTTGAAGTTCTTACGTAACTTCGAAGTGACTTTGAATCCCTTTTAATCCTGGTGATTATCCCAGGTAAACTGGGTTACCTTTGCAAGTAAAAATGAAGAACGTAGATTAGGGATATGTTGGGTGTAAATGGAAACAGATATAAATAAAGGGGATGTAAATAACGTGTTAAAAATATCGAGCCAAGACAGGACTCGCAGCAATGGTTTTAAGCTTGAAAAAAATCATATTCAGGAAGGATATAGGAAAGCACTGGTTTGGTAATAGAGTTGTGGATGAGTGGAACAAATTCCCGAGTACTGTCATAGAAGCTAAGACCTTGTGTAGTTTTAAAAATAGGTTGGATAAATATATGAGTGGGTGTGGGTGGGTGTGAATTGGACCTGACTAGCTTGTGCTACCAGGTCTGGTGCCGTGCTCCTTCCTTAAGTGGAAGTGACCTGACTAGATGGTCATTGTTCTAGGCCGGAGGGGGTGGCATGGACGTGCTTCGCATGGGTCAGTAGGCCTGCTGCAGTGTTCTTTCTTTCTTATATTCGTATGTTCTTATGTTCAGTTCAATATACTAAGGATGATCAAACACTGTAAGTAATGCTTGAAGAATACTGATGTGATCATCAGGGAGCGGTATACTAAGGGTTATCATATAGTGTAGTTACTGTATATTATCATCACCTCACCATCATCACCAGTACTCACCAGTACTCTTGGTGGTGTTCTCCACAGCGCACCACCAGTCCGCAGCTGCAGCTGGCACCGTCCATCGAGCAGCAGGCAGCGGCTATGTTGTCCATCCTACAGCGGTATTCCTGGCCCAAGTTCGCTGTTGTCACTTCCCTCATCGCTGGCCACAACGACTTCATCCAGGCTCTCCGGGAACTCATCCTCGACCTCCCCAACAAGGGTTCAGGCCAAGAGTAAGTATTACCTTAGGGAGCTCATCCTCGACCTCCCCAACAAGGGCTCAGGCCAAGAGTAAGTATTACCTCAGGGAGCTCATCCTCGACCTCCCCAACAAGGGTTCAGGCCAAGAGTAAGTATTACCTTAGGGAGCTCATCCTCGACCTCCCCAACAAGGGCTCAGGCCAAGAGTAAGTATTACCTTAGGGAGCTCATCCTCGACCTCCCCAACAAGGGCTCAGGCCAAGAGTAAGTATTACCTCAGGGAACTCATCCTCGACCTCCCCAACAAGGGCTCAGGCCAAGAGTAAGTATTACCTCAGGGAACTCATCCTCGACCTCCCCAACAAGGGTTCAGGCCAAGAGTAAGTATTACCTCAGGGAGCTCATCCTCGACCTCCCCAACAAGGGTTCAGGCCAAGAGTAAGTATTACCTCAGGGAGCTCATCCTCGACCTCCCCAACAAGGGTTCAGGCCAAGAGTAAGTATTACCTTAGGGAGCTCATCCTCGACCTCCCCAACAAGGGTTCAGGCCAAGAGTAAGTATTACCTCAGGGAACTCATCCTCGACCTCCCCAACAAGGGCTCAGGCCAAGAGTAAGTATTACCTTAGGGAGCTCATCCTCGACCTCCCCAACAAGGGTTCAGGAAAAGAGTAAGTATTACCTCAGGGAGCTCATCCTCGACCTCCCCAACAAGGGTTCAGGCCAAGAGTAAGTATTACCTTACGGAACTCATCCTCGACCTCCTCTACAAACGCTCACGCCAAAATTACGTAATTTTATTAATATAGATGGTGCTTTATTGATTTGCAAATGCTTCATAGTTTTATTACGCATTATTCTGTGTTCAGATGTATAGTTATCGTGTATATGTCGTGCCGAATAGGCAAAACTGGTCAATTAGCAAGAACTCATTTAAAATTAAGTCCCTTCTAAAAATTTCTCTTATACGTTTAGAGATATATATTTTTCATTTATGTTAATGTAAAAATTAATAATTTTGTACCAAAAGAACCTTAGAAAACTTACCTAACCTTATTATAACAAGCGCAATTTAATTTAACCTAATCTAACTAAATATATTTTGGATAAGTTTACAATTTAATAAACAAACACAATGAAATTAAGGTTTCTCGTTAGGTTCAGAATGATTTTTGGGAAATTATTGCATACACAAGTTTTCGCTTGCCTTATTCGGCAAGAAGAACGTTGCTGTTTAAGCCAAAATCGCAAGTTTTACCTATTCGGCACAACATATATACATATATATTCGCTAGTATATTCGCTGTCTGAGCTTGTCAGTAAATCTTGCTTAACATGGGAATAGTTGTTGTCTGCACGAATATACACAAGACTTGCTTGTCTCTCTGCTGCTGTTCTCAAGGACCGTTCCAGCAGCTGTCTTCTGTTTCACTAATGCTGATAAAGATCTATCAGCTGCCGGTCTCCGGGCAGAAGCGAAAAAGGACAGAAAGAATCGTTCTCCTCTGCGAGACACGGCGCTAATGAGAAGGTGAGGTTGGGTTTCTGAGGAGGTGGTGGGAACCCAGAGAGTGTAGTGTAGAGGTTGGTTGCTGGTGATGCTTGGCGCTGTGTTGCGGCGTAGCGGCGGCGGAGGCTGACTGCCACGGTAGACTACCTGCCTGCTGTCTATGTCAGATCTATTATCACCACCTGCATCACTACCACGCATGGCAACAACTATTTCAACAAACGTTCTTGAACTGCCACCACTGACTTCAGGAACTGCCACCACTGACGTAGTTTTCTGAAGTTGGCCTTGATACAGTGGTTAACATACAGCTCTGGGCCAAAGTCTTCAAGTCTCAAGCTAGAACTCCAACACTTACATAAAGCCGACACACAACTGAAACAGATCTGTTTATCCTGAGTACAAACAAGAGACCTTCTCTAGTAAATGATCTACTGTGTCTGAGTTTCAAATTTTCTGCCCAAGAGCTTTCACACTTTTCATTGATCAATATTTAAGGAACATTAATACAAGCAAATATATTCAACGAGAAATATTTTGATCTTGATAAAAGTGAATGAACTGAGTTGTAAGTACTTCCCCTTCCTTCACCTGTGCACTCTTCACCTGTGCACTCTTCACCTGTGCACTCTTCACCTGTGCACTCTTCACCTGTGCACTCTTCACCTGTGCACTCTTCACCTGTGCACTCTTCACCTGTGCACTCTTCACCTGTGCACTCTTCACCTGTGCACTCTTCACCTGTGCACTCTTCACCTGTGCACTCTTCACCTGTGCACTCTTCACTTGTGCACTCTTCACTTGTGCACTCTTCACCTGTGCACTCTTCACCTGTGCACTCTTCACCTGTGCACTCTTCACCTGTGCACTCTTCACCTGTGCACTCTTCACTTGTGCACTCTTCACTTGTGCACTCTTCACCTGTGCACTCTTCACCTGTGCACTCTTCACCTGTGCACTCTTCACCTGTGCACTCTTCACCTGTGCACTCTTCACCTGTGCACTCTTCACCTGTGCACTCTTCACCTGTGCACTCTTCATCTGTGCACTCTTCACCTGTGCACTCTTCACCTGTGCATTCTTCACCTGTGCACTCTTCACCTGTGCACTCTTCACCTGTGCACTCTTCACCTGTGCACTCTTCACCTGTGCACTCTTCACTTGTGCACTCTTCACTTGTGCACTCTTCACCTGTGCACTCTTCACCTGTGCACTCTTCACCTGTGCACTCTTCACCTGTGCACTCTTCACCTGTGCACTCTTCACCTGTGCACTCTTCACCTGTGCACTCTTCACCTGTGCACTCTTCACCTGTGCACTCTTCACCTGTGCACTCTTCACCTGTGCACTCTTCACCTGTGCACTCTTCACCTGTGCACTCTTCACCTGTGCACTCTTCACTTGTGCACTCTTCACCTGTGCACTCTTCACCTGTGCACTCTTCACCTGTGCACTCTTCACTTGTGCACTCTTCACTTGTGCACTCTTCACTTGTGCACTCTTCACCTGTGCACTCTTCACTTGTGCACTCTTCACCTGTGCACTCTTCACCTGTGCACTCTTCACCTGTGCACTCTTCACTTGTGCACTCTTCACTTGTGCACTCTTCACTTGTGCACTCTTCACCTGTGCACTCTTCACCTGTGCACTCTTCACCTGTGCACTCTTCACCTGTGCACTCTTCACCTGTGCACTCTTCACTTGTGCACTCTTCACTTGTGCACTCTTCACCTGTGCACTGTTCACCTGTGCACTCTTCACCTGTGCACTCTTCACCTGTGCACTCTTCACTTGTGCACTCTTCACCTGTGTACTCTTCACTTGTACACTCTTCACCTGTGCACTCTTCACTTGTGCACTCTTCACCTGTGCACTCTTCACCTGTGCACTCTTCACTTGTGCACTCTTCACCTGTGCACTCTTCACTTGTACACTCTTCACCTGTGTACTCTTCACTCGTACACTCTTCACCTGTGTACTCTTCACCTGTGCACTCTTTGCCTGTGCACTCTTCACCAGTGCACTCTTCACCTGTGCACTCTTCACCTGTGCACTCTTCACCTGTGCACTCTTCACCTGTGCACTCTTCACCTGTGCACTCTTCAACTGTGCACTCTTCACCTGTGCACTCTTCAACTGTGCACTCTTTACCTGTGCACTCTTCACCTGTGCACTCTTCACCTGTGCACTCTTCACCTGTGCACTCTTCACCTGTGCACTCTTCACCTGTGCACTCTTCACCTGTGCACTCTTCAACTGTGCACTCTTCACCTGTGCACTCTTCAACTGTGCACTCTTTACCTGTGCACTCTTCACCTGTGCACTCTTCACCTGTGCACTCTTCACTTGTGCACTCTTCACCTGTGCACTCTTCAACTGTGCACTCTTTACATGTGCACTCTTCACCTGTGCACTCTTCACCTGTGCACTCTTCACCTGTGCACTCTTCACCTGTGCACTTCACCTGTGCACTCTTCATCTGTGCACTCTTCACCTGTGCACTCTTCACCTGTGCACTCTTCACCTGTGCACTCTTCACCTGTGCACTCTTCATCTGTACACTCTTCACCTGTGCACTCTTCACCTGTGCACTCTTCACCTGTGCACTCTTCACCTGTGCACTCTTCAACTGTGCACTCTTTACCTGTGCACTCTTCATCTGTGCACTCTTCACCTGTGCACTCTTCACCTGTGCACTCTTCACCTGTGCACTCTTCACTTGTGCACTCTTCACCTGTGCACTTCACCTGTGCACTCTTCACCTGTGCACTCTTCACCTGTGCACTCTTCACCTGTGCACTCTTCACCTGTGCACTCTTCACCTGTGCACTCTTCATCTGTACACTCTTCACCTGTGCACTCTTCACCTGTGCACTCTTCACCTGTGCACTCTTCACCTATGCACTCTTCAATTGTGCACTCTTTACCTGTGCACTCTTCACCTGTGCACTCTTCACCTTTGCACTCTTCACTTGTGCACTCTTCACCTGTGCACTCTTCAACTGTGCACTCTTTACCTGTGCACTCTTCACCTGTGCACTCTTCACCTGTGCAGTCTTCACCTGTGCACTCTTCACCTGTGCACTCTTCAACTGTGCACTCTTTACCTGTGCACTCTTCACCTGTGCACTCTTCACCTGTGCACTCTTCACTTGTGCACTCTTCACCTTTGCACTCTTCAACTGTGCACTCTTTACCTCTGCACTCTTCACCTGTGCACTCTTCACCTGTGCACTCTTCACTTGTGCACTCTTCACCTGTGCACTTCACCTGTGCACTCTTCACCTGTGCACTCTTCACCTGTGCACTCTTCACCTGTGCACTCTTCATCTGTGCACTCTTCACTTATGCACTCTTCACTTGTGCACTCTTCACCTGTGAACTCTTCCTGGGGCCATCTTACATGTGCACTCTTCACTGTGCACTCTTCACCTGTGAACGTTTCACCTGTGCACTCTATCTGTGCATCTTCACTTATGCACTCTTCACTTGTGCACTTTCACTTGCCACTCTTCATTATGCACTTTCATTGTGCACTCTTCCTGTGCACTCTTCACTGGCACTCTTCAGCTGTGCACTCTTCAGCTGTGCACTCTCAGCTGTGCACTCTTCCCTGTGCACTCTTCAACTTGGCAACGATTTTTTCCCTTGGTTTAAAGCAACTTAAAAGAATATTATCATTTCTGTGGCATTTTCCATCTGACTTGAGTGTCAATTGCAGTTCAGAAGGCCAGATTTACGTGTGTCAAGTGCCACTCATGGTGGCCACTACCTCTGCACTCGCGGTGCCACTCACGGTGCCATTTCACCTCTGGCATTACGAACGAGTTTTTGTAACCGGGTGCTGTAGTGGCCTCGGTTACAGCTCAGGCTCTGCTGCACACCGGGCTTGAGCGCTGTTTTTACAGTTGCAACTGATGTTGCTGTTGTGAACAGTCGGCCTATAAGTAATGTTTTGTGACTTGTGTTGACAATGTAATTCCGACGTTGCTAGTGTTAGTGTTGATGGTGTTAGTGTTGATAGTGTTAGTGTTACTAGTGTTAGTGTTACTAGTGTTAGTGTTACTAGTGTTAGTGTACTAGTGTTAGTGTTACTAGTGTTAGTGTTACTAGTGTTAGTGTTACTAGTGTTAGTGTACTAGTGTTAGTGTTACTAGTGTTAGTGTTACTAGTGTTAGTGTTACTAGTGTTAGTGTTACTAGTGTTAGTGTACTAGTGTTAGTGTTACTAGTGCTAGTGGTTGTTACAACAGCTGGTGATCTAGGTCAGATGGTTGTTATAACTGGTGGTGTTATTACTGTTGCTGTTGGTACTACTGTTGCTAGTAATATTACCGTTGTTACAGGCAGTACTACTGTTGCTAGTAATATTACCGTTGTTACAGGCAGTACTACTGTTGCTAGTAATATTACCGTTGTTACAGGCAGTACTACTGTTGCTAGTAATATTACCGTTGTTACAGGCAGTACTACTGTTGCTAGTAATATTACCGTTGTTGCAGGTTGTACTACTGTTGCTAGTAATATTACCGTTGTTGCTGGCAGTACTACTGTTGCTAGCGATATTACCGTTGTTGCAGGTGGTACTACTGTTTCTAGTAATATTACCGGTGTTACAGGCAGTACTACTGTTGCTAGTAATATTACCGTTGTTGCAGGTGGTACTACTGTTGCTAGTAATATTACCGTTGTTACAGGCAGTACTACTGTTGCTAGTAATATTACCGTTGTTACAGGTAGTACTACTGTTGTTAGTAATATGACCGTTGTTACAGGCAGTACTACTGTTGCTATTAATATTACCGTTGTTGCAGGTGGTACTACTGTTGCTAGTAATATTACCGTTGTTACAGGCAGTACTACTGTTGCTAGTAATATTACCGTTGTTGCAGGTTGTACTACTGTTGCTAGTAATATTACCGTTGTTGCAGGTAGTACTACTGTTGCTAGTAATATTACCGTTGTTGCAGGTGGTACTACTGTTTCTAGTAATATTTCCGTTGTTACAGGCAGTACTACTGTTCCTAGTAATATTACCGTTGTTGCAGGTGGTACCACTGTTGTTTGTAATATTACCGTTGTTACAGACAGTACTACTGTTGCTAGTAATATTACCGTTGTTACAGGAAGTACTACTGTTGTTAGTAATATTACCGTTGTTACAGGTAGTACTACTGTTGCTAGTAATATTACCGTTGTTACAGGTAGTACTAATGTTGCTAGTAATATTACCGTTGTTTCAGGCAGTACTACTGTTGCTAGTAATATTACCGTTGTTACAGCCAGTACTACTGTTTCTAGTAATATTACCGTTGTTACAGGTAGTACTACTGTTGCTAGTAATATTACCGTTGTTACAGGAGTACTACTGTTACTAGTAATATTACCGTTATTACAGGCAGTACTACTATTGCTGGTAATATTACCGTTGTTACAGGCAGTACTACTGTTGCTGGTGATATTTCCGTTGTTACAGGCAGTACTACTGTTGCTGGTGATATTACCGTTGTTACAGGCAGTACTACTGTTGCTGGTGATATTACCGTTGTTACAGGCAGTACTACTGTTGCTGGTGATATTACCGTTGTTACAGGTAGTACTACTGTTGCAGGTGATATTACCGTTGTTACAGGCAGTACTACTGTTGCTGGTGATATTACCGTTGTTACAGGCAGTACTACTGTTGCTGGTGATATTACCGTTGTTACAGACAGTACTACTGTTGCTGGTGATATGACCGTTGTTACAGGCAGTACTACTGTTGCTGGTGATATTACCGTTGTTACAGGCAGTATTACTGTTGCTGGTAATTTTACCGTTGTTACAGGCAGTACTACTGTTGCTGGTGATATTACCGTTGTTACAGGCAGTACTACTGTTGCTGGTGATATTACCGTTGTTACAGGCAGTACTACTGTTGCTGGTGATATTACCGTTGTTACAGGTAGTACTACTGTTGCTGGTAATATTACCGTTTTTACAGGCAGTACTACTGTTGCTGGTGATATTACCGTTGTTACAGGCAGTACTACTGTTGCTGGTGATTTTACCGTTGTTACAGGCGGTACTACTGTTGCTGGTGATATTACCGTTGTTACAGGCAGTACTTCTGTTGCTGGTGATATTACCGTTGTTACAGGCAGTACTATTGTTGCTGGTGATATTACCGTTGTTACAGGCAGTACTACTGTTGTTGGTGATATTACCGTTGTTACAGGCAGTACTACTGTTGCTGGTGATATTACCGTTGTTACAGGCAGTACTACTGTTGCTGGTGATATTACCGTTGTTACAGACAGTACTATTGTTGCTGGTGATATTACCGTTGTTACAGGCAGTACTACTGTTGCTGGTGATATTTCCGTTGTTACAGGCAGTACTATTGTTGCTGGTGATATTACCGTTGTTACAGGCAGTACTACTGTTGCTGGTGATATTACCGTTGTTACAGGCAGTACTACTGTTGCTGGTGATATTACCGTTGTTACAGACAGTACTATTGTTGCTGGTGATATTACCGTTGTTACAGGCAGTACTACTGTTGCTGGTGATATTTCCGTTGTTACAGACAGTACTATTGTTGCTGGTGATATTACCGTTGTTACAGGCAGTACTACTGTTGCTGGTGATATTACCGTTGTTACAGGTAGTACTACTGTTGCTGGTGATATTACCGTTGTTACAGGCAGTACTACTGTTCCTGGTAATATTACCGTTGTTACAGGCAGTACTATTGTTGCTGGTGATATTACCGTTGTTACAGGCAGTACTACTGTTACTGGTGATATTACCGTTGTTACAGGTAGTACTACTGTTGCTGGTGATATTACCGTTGTTACAGGCAGTACTATTGTTGCTGGTGATATTACCGTTGTTACAGGCAGTACTACTGTTGCTGGTGATATTACCGTTGTTACAGGTAGTACTACTGTTGCTGGTGATATTACCGTTGTTACAGGCAGTACTACTGTTGCTGGTGATATTACCGTTGTTACAGGTAGTACTACTTGTTGCTGGTGATATTACCGTTGTTACAGGCAGTACTATTGTTGATGGTGATATTACCGTTGTTACAGGTAGTACTATGTTGTGGTGATATTACCGTTGTTACAGGTAGTACTACTGTTGCTGGTGATATTACCGTTGTTACAGGCAGTACTATTGTTCCTGGTGATATTACCGTTGTTACAGGTAGTACTACTGTTGCTGGTGATATTACCGTTGTTACAGGTAGTACTATTGTTGATGGTGATATTACCGTTGTTACAGGCAGTACTACTGTTGCTGGTGATATTACCGTTGTTACAGGTAGTACTACTGTTGCTGTGATATTACCGTTGTTACAGGTAGTACTACTGTTGCTGGTGATATTACCGTTGTTACAGGTAGTACTACTGTTGCTGGTGATATTACCGTTGTTACAGGTAGTACTACTGTTGATGGTGATATTACCGTTGTTACAGGCAGTACTACTGTTGCTCGTGATATTACCGTTGTTACAGGCGGTACTACTGTTGCTGGTGATATTACCGTTGTTACAGGTAGTACTACTGTTGCTGGTGATATTACCGTTGTTACAGGCAGTACTACTGTTGCTGGTGATATTACCGTTGTTTACGGGCCCAGTACTATTGTTGATGGTGATATTACCGTTGTTACGGGTAGTACTACTGTTGCTGGTGATATTACCGTTGTTACAGGTAGTACTACTGTTGCTGGTGATAATTACCGTTGTTACGGGTTTAGTACTATTGTTGATGGTGATATTACCGTTGTTACAGGCAGTACTACTGTTGCTGGTGATATTCCCGTTTTACAGGTAGTACTACTGTTGCTGGTGATATTACCGTTGTTACAGGTTGTACTACTGTTGCTGGTGATATTACCGTTGTTACAGGTAGTACTACTGTTGATGGTGATATTACCGTTGTTACAGGCAGTACTACTGTTGCTGGTGATATTACCGTTGTTACAGGCGGTACTACTGTTGCTGGTGATATTACCGTTGTTACAGGTAGTACTACTGTTGCTGGTGATATTACCGTTGTTACAGGTAGTACTACTGTTGCTGGTGATATTACCGTTGTTACAGGTAGTACTACTGTTGCTGGTGATATTACCGTTGTTACAGGTAGTACTACTGTTGCTGGTGATATTACCGTTGTTACAGGCAGTACTATTGTTGCTGGTGATATTACCGTTGTTACAGGTAGTACTACTGTTGCTGGTGATATTACCGTTGTTACAGGTAGTACTATCTGTTGTGGTGATATTACCGTTGTTACAGGAGTACTACTGTTGTGGTGATATTACCGTTGTTACAGGTAGTACTACTGTTGCTGGTGATATTACCGTTGTTACAGGTAGTACTACTGTTACTGGTGATATTACCGTTGTTACAGGCAGTACTATTTGTTGCTGGTGATATTACCGTTGTTACAGGCAGTACTACTGTTGCTGGTGATATTACCGTTGTTACAGGTAGTACTACTGTTGCTGGTGATATTACCGTTGTTACAGGTAGTACTACTGTTGCTGGTGATATTACCGTTGTTACAGGTAGTACTACTGTTGCTGGTGATATTACCGTTGTTACAGGCAGTATTACTGTTGCTGGTGATATTACCGTTGTTACAGGTAGTACTACTGTTGCTGGTGATATTACCGTTGTTACAGGTAGTACTACTGTTGCTGGTGATATTACCGTTGTTACAGGTAGTACTACTGTTGCTGGTGATATTACCGTTGTTACAGGCAGTACTACTGTTGCTGGTGATTTCGTGTTACAGGTAGTACTACTGTTGTTTTTTGTTTACAGGTAGTACTACTGTTGCTGGTGATATTACCGTTGTTACAGGTAGTACTACTGTTGCTGGTGATATTACCGTTGTTACAGGCAGTACTACTGTTGCTGGTGATATTACCGTTGTTACAGGTAGTACTACTGTTGCTGGTGATATTACCGTTGTTACAGGCAGTACTACTGTTGCTGGTGATTTACCGTTGTTACAGGCAGTACTACTGTTGCTGGTGATATTACCGTTGTTACAGGTAGTACTACTGTTGCTGGTGATATTACCGTTGTTACAGGCAGTACTATTGTTGCTGGTGATATTACCGTTGTTACAGGCGTACTACTGTTGCTGGTGATATTACCGTTGTTACAGGTAGTACTACTGTTGCTGGTGTTTATTACCGTTGTTACAGGCAGTACTACTGTTGCTGGTGATATTACCGTTGTTACAGGCAGTACTATTGTTGCTGGTGATATTACCGTTGTTACAGGCAGTACTACTGTTGCTGGTGATATACCGTTGTTACAGGCATACTATTGTTGCTGGTGATATTACCGTTGTTACAGGCAGTACTACTGTTGCTGGTGATATTACCGTTGTTACAGGCAGTACTACTGTTGCTGGTGATATTACCGTTGTTACAGGTAGTACTACTGTTGCTGGTGATATTACCGTTGTTACAGGCAGTACTACTGTTGCTGGTGATATTACCGTTGTTACAGGTAGTACTACTGTTGCTGGTGTATACCGTTGTTACAGGCAGTACTACTGTTGCTGGTGATATTACCGTTGTTACAGGTAGTACTACTGTTGCTGTGTGATATTACCGTTGTTACAGGCAGTACTACTGTTGCTGGTGATATTACCGTTGTTACAGGTAGTACTACTGTTGCTGGTGATATTACCGTTGTTACAGGTAGTACTACTGTTGCTGGTGATTATTACCGTTGTTACAGGTAGTACTACTGTTGCTGGTGATATTACCGTTGTTACAGGCAGTACTACTGTTGCTGGTGATATTACCGTTGTTACAGGCAGTACTACTGTTGCTGGTGATATTACCGTTGTTACAGGTAGTACTACTGTTGCTGGTGAATATTACCGTTGTTTACAGGCAGTACTACTGTTGCTGGTGATATTACCGTTGTTACAGGCAGTACTACTGTTGCTGGTGATATTACCGTTGTTACAGGTAGTACTACTGTTGCTGGTGATATTACCGTTGTTACAGGCAGTACTACTGTTGCTGGTGATATTACCGTTGTTACAGGTAGTACAACTGTTGCTGGTGATATTACCGTTGTTACAGGCAGTACTACTCTTGCTGGTGATATTACCGTTGTTACAGGTAGTACTACTGTTGCTGGGTGATATTACCGTTGTTACAGGCAGTACTACTGTTGCTGTGATATTACCGTTGTTACAGGTAGTACTACTGTTGCTGGTGATATTACCGTTGTTACAGGTAGTGCTACTGTTGCTGGTGATATTACCGTTGTTACAGGTAGTATTACTGTTGCTGGTGATATTACCGTTGTTACAGGCAGTACTACTGTTGCTGGTGATATTACCGTTGTTACAGGCAGTACTACTGTTGCTGGTGATATTACCGTTGTTACAGGTAGTACTACTGTTGCTGGTGATATTACCGTTGTTACAGGCAGTACTACTGTTGCTGGTGATATTACCGTTGTTACAGGCAGTACTACTGTTGCTGGTGATATTACCGTTGTTACAGGTAGTACTACTGTTGCTGGTGATATTACCGCCATAAAACTCGTCATCCCCATCAACCATCTTCCACTCCACCATCCGTCACAGATGGCTCTTGTCAGAGCAACAGATAGCTCCCGTCAGAGCAACAGATAGCTCCCGTCAGAGCAACAGATGGCTCCTGTCAGAGCAACTTGGTCACTGAAACTACCAGTTTCAATTCACGGTGTGTGTGAAGATAAGATAAGATAAGATAAGATTTCGTTCGGATTTTTAACCCCGGAGGGTTAGCCACCCAGGATAACCCAAGAAAGTCAGTGCGTCATCGGGGCCCTTTTTAACTTTTTTCCCTTTGGGGGCCCCTTTAAAAACTTGCCCCCCAAGGATGCACCCACCCCAGTCGAAACTAACCCCGGTCCCTTTTTGCTGTGGGTTTAACAGGAAAAACAGGTGAAAGGGAAAAACGTGTCGAAATGTTTCCCCCCCCCCCGGGAATCAAACCCACCCCCTTCCTTTAAGTGAAGGGGGGACCCTTTGGGCCAAAGGGCCCAAACCGGGCCACCGCACTGTATTTTTCTGCTGTGCGTCGTTGTGCTTTCTGACCCCACCTCCAAGAGGGATCCCGCCTCAGCGATTTCCACTTGTTCCCTTAACACAGATTCAGTTTGCGACACAAATTTGGACTGAGCGACCCTATCCAGGTGAAAACGGCTTTAACCTGCCTTTTTCCCGGGGTACATTCACGGACTTTGACGGCCCAAAGGGCGTTGGTATATACTAAGGTAGTTCCGGTATCTTTTTTGTTTTTTGTAGTGAAGGAAGTTTACCGGGAATGTTTCCGGGGTCCCGCCCCCACCCCCCAAAACGCCCCCCCATCCCCACCGCCTCCGCAATTTCCGCCCCCGGGCGGGGCCGAAACCGCGGCCGCAGCCGCGCCGCAGCCGCAGCCCACCCCCGCAGGGCCCCCCGCCCGAGGCTAACCGACCTCGTATTTGGGGGTTTGTTTCGGGGCCAAAGGATGTTGATAAAACCCGGAAAACCAAGTTGATCCTTACAAATTCAAGTAAACCCCTCCTAGGGGGGCTTCAATTTCTAACTTAAAGCCCCTAGGGGGCTTTCAATACAAAAGCTTAAAGGGCCTCCTAGGGGTTTTCAATACTAAGCTTAAAAGCCCCCTAGGGGGTTTCCCAAACACTAAGCTTCAAAGCCCCTGGGTGGCAAAAACCACTAAGTTTCAACCCTTCCAAAGGGGGCCCTTAAATTTCTAAGCTTAAAGGGCCCCCTTAGGTGGCTTCAAAAAAAAAGTTTTCAACCCTCCAAAGGGGGCCTTCCCAAAAAACCTTAAGTTTTCAAGCCCTAGGGGGCCCTTCAAAAAACCAAAAGCTTAAAACCCTCCTGGGGCGGCTTCAATACTAAGCTTCAAAGCCTCCCGGTGGCTTCAAAAATAAGCTTAAAAGCCCCCCTAGGGGCCCTTCAATACTAAGTTTCCCAAGCCTCCTAGGTGGCTTCAATACTAAGCTTCAAGCCCCCTGGGTTTGGTTTTCCAATACTAAGTTTTCCAAGCCCCCCTGGGGTGGCTTCAATACTAAGCTTAAAGCCTCCGGGTGGTTTCAATATTTAAGTTTTCAAGCCCCTTTAGGTGGCTTAAATACTAAGCTTAAGCCTCCTGGGGTGGCTTCAAAAATAAGTTCAAGCCTCCTAGGTGCTTAAATTTACAAACCCTTTTCAAGCCTCCTAGGGGGGTTCCCAAATACTAAGCTTAAAACCCTCCTAGGGGGTTTCCCCAATACAAGCTTCAACCCCTCCTGGGTTGGTTCAATACTAAGCTTAAAAGCCCCCCTAGGGGGCTTCAAAACTAAGCTTAAAGGGCCCCCCCTGGGTTTGGCTTCAATAAAAAAGCTTCAAGCCCCCCTAGGTGGTTTTCAATCTAAGCTTAAAGCCTCCTAGGTGGCTTCAATACAAAAGCTTCAACCCCCGGGTTGGCTTAAATACAAAGGGCTTCAAGCCTCCTAGGTGGCTTCAATACACGGGGCTTCAAGCCCCCCTTTAGGGGGCTTAAATTTCAAAAAAGTTCAAGCCTCTGGGGGCTTCAATACTAAGCTTAAACCCCTTTCATAGGTGGCTTAAATTTACTAAGCTGAAAAAGCCTCCCTAGGTGGTTTCCCAATACTAACTTAAACCCCCTTTCCTGGGTTGGCTTCAATACTAAGCTTCAAGCCCTCCGGTTCCCCAAATACTAAGCTTCAACCCCCTTGGGGCTTAAAATACTAAGCTTCAACCCTCCGGGGTGGTTTTCAATACAAAGCTTCAAGCCCCCTAGGTGGCTTCAAATACAAAGCCCAGCCTCCTAGGGGGCCCTTCAAAAACTAAGCTTAAAAGCCCCCAAATTGGGCTTCAATAACAAAAAGCTTAAAGCCTCCTAGGTGGTTTCCCAATACAAAATTTTTTCCAACCCTCCTAGGTGGTTAAAAACTAAGCTTCAACCCCTTGGTGGCGTCAATACTAAGCTTCAACCTCCTGGGTTGGCTTAAAATACTAACTTCAAGCCCCCCCTAGGGGCTTCAATACAAATTTTCCCAAAAGGCCCCCTAGGGGGGCTTAAAATCCCTAACTTCAACCCTTTCCAAAGTGGTTTTAAAATACAAAGGGCTTCAACCCTCCTAGGGGGCTTAAAAATACAAAAGTTTTCAAGCCCCCCTAGGGTGGCTTCAAAAACAAAGCTTCAAGCCTCCTAGGTTGGTTTCAATACTAAAGCTTCAAGCCCTCCTAGGGGGGTTCAATACTAAGTTTAAAGCCCCTAGGGGGGCCCTTAAAATACTAAGCTTAAAAGCTTCTTAGGTGGGCTTCAATACTAAGTTTCAACCCTTTCCTGGGTGGCTTCAAAATAAGCTTAAAAGCCTCCAGGTGGCTTCAAAAACTAACTTCAACCCTCCTATTGGCTTTCAAAAACTAAGGCTTAAAGCCCCCCTTTAGGTGGTTTTTCAATATAACTTCAAGCCTCCAAAGGGGGCTTCAAAACAAAGGGCTTAAAGGCCTCCTAGGTGGCTTAAATTTATAAGCTTCAAGCCTACCAAGGGGGCTTCAATACTAAGCTTCAAGCCCCCCTTTAGGGGGCCCACAATACTAATTCAAGCCCCCTTTAGGTGGCTTAAATTACTAATTTTTCCAACCCTCCTAGGTGGCTTCAATTTTTAATTCAAGCCTCCTATGGTTTTCAATCAAAGTTTTCCAACCCCCTTTGGGGGGCCCTTCAATACTAAGTTTTCAACCCCTCCTGGGTGGTTTCCCAATACTAAGTTTCAACCCCTCCTGGGTTTGGCTTCAAAAACAAAGTTTAAAAAACCCTCCTAGGTGGCTTCAATACTTAAGCTTAAAAGCCTCCTAGGGGGCTTAAATTAAAAGCTTCAAGCCCTCCTAGGTGGTTTTTCAATACTAAGCTTCAAGCCTCCTGGGGGGGGGGGCTTCAATACTAAGCTTCAAGCCCCCCTGGGTGGTTTCAAAACTAATTTAAAAGCCTCCTAGGGGGCCCTTAAAATAACTAAGCTTAAACCCTCCCTAGGGGGGCTTCAAAATAAGCTTCAAGCCCTAAGGTTTTCCAATATAAGTTCAAGTTTTTCCAGGGGGCCCTTTCAATACAAAGTTTCCCAAGCCCCCTGGGTTTTGGCTTCAATATAAGCTTCAACCCTTTCCCCAAAGGGGGTTTTCCAATACTAAGTTCAAGCCCCTAGGGTTTGGTTTTAATACTAAGCTTTCAAGCCCTCTTAGGGGGGCCTTAAATTTACTAAGATTCAAGCCCCCTAGGGGGCTTAAAATACTAAGCTTCAACCCTCCCAAAGGTGGTTTTAAATTTACTAACCCAAAAAAACCTCCAAGGGGTTACAAACTAAGTTTTCAACCCCCTCCTAGGTGGTTTTAAAATACAAAGCTTCAACCCTCCAAAGGGGTGGCTTCAATTAAAAGGGCTTAAAGCCCCGGGTTGGCTTCAATTTCTAAGTTTCCCAACCCCTCCTAGGGGGCCCTTTCAATACAAGCTTCAACCCCTTTCCAAGGGTTTTTTCAATACTAAGTTCAAGCCCCAAAAGGTGGTTTCAATACTAACTTCAACCCCTCCAAAGGTTGGTTTCCCAATACAAAGGGCCTTAAAGCCCCCAAGGGGGCCCTTAAATTTAACAAAGCTTCAGCCCCCTTTGGTGGCTTCAATACTAAGCTTCAAGCCTCCTAGGTGGCTTCAATACTAAGCTTCAAGCCTCCTAGGTGGCTTCAATACTAAGCTTCAAGCCTCCTAGGTGGCTTCAATACTAAGCTTCAAGCCTCCTAGGTGGCTTCAATACTAAGCTTCAAGCCTCCTAGGTGGCTTCAATAAAAAAGGGTTTCAAGCCCCCCCTGGGTTTGGGTTTCCATACAAAAGCTTAAAGCCTCCAAGGTGGCTTCAATATAAGCTTCAAGCCTCCTAGGGGGCTTCAAACTAAGCTTGGGCCCCCAAGGGGGGTTTTAAAAACCCAACCTTTTCAAGCCTCCAAGGGGCTTTCAACCCAAAGGCCAACCCTCCAGGGGGCTTAAACCCCCTAAGCTTAAAACCCTCCAATTTTTGGGCTTCAAAATTTTAAGTTTCCCAGCCCCCTGGGTGGCTTCAAAAAAAGGGCTTCAACCTCCTAGGTTCTTCAAAACTAAAGCTTCAACCCTCCAAAGGTGGTTTCCCAATAAAAAGCTTCAAGCCTCCTGGGTTTGGTTTCCCAATATAAGCTTCAAGCCCCTAGGGGTTTCAATACTAAGCTTAAAACCCCTTTCCTAGGGGGTTCAATAAAAAGGGCTTCACCCTCCTAGGGGGTTTTCAATACTAACCCCAAGCCCCCCTAGGGGGCTTCAATAAAAAAGCTTCAACCCTCCTAGGGGGGCTTAAAAATACAAAGCCAACCCCCTAAGGGCTTCAATACTAAGCTTCAACCTCCTAGGGGGCTTCAATACAAAAAGCTTCAAGCCTCCAAAGGGGCCCTTTCAAAAACTAAGCTTCAAGCCCCCCAAGGGGGGCCTTAAAAACAAACCCTTCAAGCCCCCCTAGGTGGCTTAATATAAGTTTTTAAAGCCTCCAAGGTGGCTTAAATTTCAAAGTTTCAAGCCTCCTGGGGGGCTTCAACATTTAACCCCTTCAAGCCCCTAGGTGGTTTAAAACACTAAGTTCAAGCCTCCTGGGTTTGGCTTCAATACAAAAGTTTTCAACCCTCCTGGGTGGCTTAAAATCAAACCTTAAAGCCCCCTAGGGTTTTCAATACTAAGCTTCAAGCCTCCTAGGTGGTTCAAAAAATAATTTTTAAAGGCCTTTTGGGGGGGGTTTTTCAATACTAAGTTTCCAAAAGCCTCCTAGGGGGCTTCTTTACAAGCTTCAAGCCCCCTGGGTGGCTTCAAATACTAAGCTTCAAGCCCCCTTAGGGGTTTTCAAAAAAAAAGCTTAAAGCCTCAAGGTGGTTTCCCAATATAAGCTTCAAGCCTCCTGGGGTTGGCTTCAATCCCAAAGTTCAAGCCTCCAAAGGGGGGTTTAAATTCCCTAAGCTTCGGGGCCCCTCTGGTTGGTTCAATACAAAGTTCAACCCCCTGGGGGGTTCAAACTAAGTTTAAGCCCCCTCCGGTGGCTTAAATTCTAAGCTTCAAGCCTCCAAGGTGGCTTCAACACTAACTTCAAGCCTCCTAGGGCTTAAACACTAAGCTTAAAACCCCCTTTGGTTTGGGTTTTCAATACGAACTTCAACCCCCCTAGGTGGCTTCAATACTAAGCTTAAGCCTCCTAGGGGGTTTCTCAAAAACAAAAGCTTAAAGCCTCCTAGGTGTTTCCCAATTTAACTTCCAAAGGCCTCCTAGGGGGCTTCAATACTAAGCTTCAAGCCTTTTAGGTGGCTTCAAAAATAATTTTTCAAGCCTCCTTTGGGGGTTTCAATACTAACTAAAAGCCCTTCCAAAGGTGGCTTTTAATACTAAGCTTCAAGCCCCTATTTTGGTTCAATACAAAGGCTTCAAGCCTCCTATGGTTTCTTTTACTAAGTTTCCCAAGCCCCCTAGGTGGTTCAAAAACTAAGCTTCAAGCCTCCAATTTGGCTTCAATACTAAGCTTCAAACCCTTTCCGGGGGTGGTTCAATACTAAGCTTAAAGCCTCCCAAGGGGCTTCAATACAAAGGGCTTAAAGCCCCCTTTGGTAAGGGTTTCAAAAAAAGTTAAAAAGGCCTCCTAGGGGGGCTAAATTTACAAGCTTCAAGCCCCCAAAGGGTGGTTTCAATAAAAAACTTAAAAGTTTCCCTAGGTGGCTTAAAACACAAAACTTAAAGGGCCCTCCAAAAATGGCTTCAATACAAAGCTTCAAGCCTCCAAGGTGGCTTCAAAACTAAGTTTTCAAGGTTTCCTATTTGGGGCTTCAAAAATAAGTTTTAAAGCCTCCTTTTTTGGTTTTTAAATTTCAAACCCCCTTAAAGGGTTTCCCAAGGTGGCTTCAGTCCCTAAACTTCAAGCCCCCAAGGTGGTTTAAAATACTAAGTTCAAACCCACCAAAGTGGTTTAAATACTAAGCTTTAAGCCTCCAATGTGGCTTCAATAAAAAGCTTCAAGCCCCCAAAGTGGCTTCAATCTAAGTTCAAGCCCCCATCGGTGGTTTCTTTTCTAACTTTAAAAGCCTCCCGGTGGCTTAAAACCCAAAGTTTTTCCCAAAGGCCTCCTGGGGGTGGTTTCCCAATACAAAGGGTTAAAAGCCTCCTAGGGGGCCTTCAATACTAAGTTAAAAGCCCCCTCGGTGGCTTAAAATCTAAGCTTCAAGCCTCCCGGTGGTTAAATACAAAGCTTAAAAACCCCTCCTGGGTTTGGCTTCAAAAAAAAAAGCTTAAAGGGCCTCCAGGTGGCTTCAGTACTAAGTTTCCCAAGCTTCCTATTTTGGCTTAAATTATAACCCCTTAAACCCTTTCCTGGGTGGCTTAAAATACTAAGCTAAACCTTCCTATTGGCTTCAATACTAAGTTAAAGGCCTCCAAGGTGGCTTCAATACTAAGCTCAACCTGGGTGGGTGCCTTAAAAAGCTAAGCTTCAAGCTTCCTAGGTGGCTTCAATACTAAGCTTCAAGACTCCTGGGTGACTTCTATTATTTAAGTTTTAAAGCCTCCTAGGTGACTTCAAAAATAAGCCCCCAAACCTCCTAGGTGGCTTCAATAAAAAGTTTTCAAGCTTTTTAGGGGGCTTAAAATACTAAGCTTAAAGGGCCTCCTAGGTGGCTTCAGTAAAAAGCTTTAAAAGCCTCCAAGGGGGCTTCAATACTAAGTTTACAAGCTCCTTTTTTGGTTTTCCAAATACAAAACTTCAAGCCTCCTATTGGTTTCAATACTAAGCTTCAAGCCCCCTAGGTTTGGCTTCAAACTAAGCTTCAAGCCCAAAAGGGGGTTTTAAATACTAAGTTTCAAGCTTCCTAGGTGGCTTCAAAAACTAAGCTTAAAGGTCCCTAGGTGGCTTCAATAATAAGCTTGAAGCCCCCGGGTTGGCTTAAATTACTAAGCTTCAAAGTCCCCCTAGGTGCCCTTCAATACTAAGTTCAAGCCCCCCTAGGTGGATTCAATACTAAGCTTCGAGCTTCCTAGTGGCTTCAAAAACTAAGCTTAAAGTTTCCCCTATTTGGGCTTAAAATACTGGGGCTTCAAGCCCTCCAGGGGGAAATCAATACAAAGCTTAAACCCCCAAGGGGGCTTCATTACAAATCTTCAAGCCTCCTAGGGGGCTTAAATACTAAGTTTAAAACCCTCCTATTTGGTTTCAATCAAGCTTCAAGTCCTAGGTGGCTTAATTTACAAAGTTTTAAAACCCTCCGGGGTGGCTTCAATATTTAAGTTTCCCAAGCCTCCTGGGTTTGGCTTCAATACTAAGCTTCAAGCCCCTAGGTGGTTTTCAATAAAAACTTCAAGTTTCCAAGGGGCTTCAACACAAAAACTTCAAGCCCCCCAAAAGGGTTTTTAAAATACTAAGCCCCAAGCCTCCAGGGGCTTCAAAAACTAATTTCCAGGGCCCTATTTTGGCTTCAATAATAAGCTTCAAGCCCCCTAGGGGTTTCCCAATACAAAAGTTTAAAAGCTTCCTAGGGGGCTTCAGTACAAAAACTTCAACCCTCCTGGGTGGTTTTTCAATCAAAGCTTCAAGCCTCCAAATTGGCTTAAATTTACAAAGCTTTAAACCCCCTTTATGGGGTTTCCCAATAAAAAGCTTCAAGCCTTTTATGTGGCTTCAATACTAAGCTTCAAGCCTCCTCGGTCCCTTCAATCTAAGCTTCACGCCCCTAGGTGGCTTCAATACAAAGGGCTTCAACCTCCTCGGGGGCTTAAATACAAGCCAACCTCCTGGGGGTTGGCTTAAATTACAAAGCTTAAAGGGCCTCCTGGGTGGTTTTCAATACTAAGCCCCAAGCCTCCTGGGGTGGCTTAAATACAAGCTTCAGCCTCCGGGTTTGGCTTCAATACAAATTTCCCAAGCCTCCTAGGGGGCTTCATTTATTTAAGTTTTCAAGTTTTCCTATGTGGGCTTCAATCTAAGCTTCAAGCCCCCTAGGGGGCTTAAAACCCAAAGCCAAGCTTTATGTTGGCTTAAATAAAAGGCTTCCCAAAGCCTCCGGGTTTGGTTTTAAATACTAAGCTAAAACCTCTTTGGGTCCCCCTTCAATGCTAAGTTTTCAAGTTTCCCTAGGTGGCTTAAATTTAAAAAAAGTTTTCAAAAAAATCCTGGGTTTAAATTTAAAAATACTAACTTAAACCCTCCTGGGCTTCAATACTAAGTTTCCCAAGCCCCCCTAGGGGGGTTTTTCAAAAAATAATTTTCAACCCTTCTTAGGTGGTTTCCCAAATATTTAAGTTCAAAGCCTCCTATTTTGGCTCAGGAACTAAGTTTTCAAGCCTCCTAGGGGGGTTCAAAAATTAAGTTTCAAGTCCTTTGGGGCTCCAAACAAACCTTAAAGCCTCCAAATTTTGGCTTCAATACAAAAGCTTAAAGGGCCCCTAGGTGGCTTCAATACAAAAGCTTCAAGCCTCTTTGGGTTGGTTTAAATACAAAGTTTTTCAAGTTTTCCTTTGGTGGCTTCAATACTAACCCTTCAGGTCCCCTTGGGGGCCCTTCAAAAATTTAAGCAAAAACCCCCCCTAGGTGGCTTCAATCCAAAAGTTTTAAAACCCCTAGGTGACTTAAAATACTAAGCTTCAAGTCTCCAAGGTGGATTCAATATAAAGCTTAAAAGCTTCCTAGTTGGCTTCAATACAAATTTTAAAGTTTTAAATTTTTGGGCTTAAATACTAAGCTTCAAGCCCCCCTAGTGGCTTAAATACTAAGCTTAAACCCTTTCTAGGGGGCCCTTCATTACTAATCTTAAAAGGTTTTCCTTTTAGGGGGCCTTCAAAAATATCCCTTTCAACCCTCCTGGGTGGGCTTTAATACAAAAGCTTAAAAGCCCCCCTGGGTTGGTTTTCAATATTTAAGTTTTCAAGAAACCCCGGGTTGGCTTCCAATCTAAGCTTAAAGTTTCCCCAAAGGGGCTTCAAACAAAGCTTCAAGCACCTCGGGGTTTAAAACCCAAAGCCCCGGGGCCCCGGGTTTGGCCTCAATCTAAGCTTCAAGTTCCCCTTGGGTGGCTTAAATTTCTAAGCTTCAAGCCCCCTAGATGCCTCAATACTAAGTTTTAAAAGCTTCCAGGGGGTTTTTCCAATACTAAGCTTAAAAGCCCCCTAGGTGGCTTAAATACTAACTTCAAAACCTCGTAGGGTGCCTTCAATCCTAATCTTCAAGCTTCCTAGGTGGTTTCCCAGTACAAAAGTTTAAACCCTCCTAGGGACTTCAATACTAAGTTTCAACCTCCTAGGTTGGCTTAAAATACTAAAGCTTAAAATTTCTTAGGGGGCCTTCAATACTAAGCTTCAAGCCCCTGGGTTGGCTTCAAAACTAACTTCAAGCCCCTAGGTGGTTTTAAATCCCAAGTTTTCAAGCCTCCTAGGTGGCTTCAATATTAAGCTTCAAGCCTCCTAGGGGGGTTTAATACAAAGCTTTAAAGGGCCTCGAAAGGGGGCCCCTCAATTTTAAGTTTTCAAGCCTCGTAGGGGGCTTAAATTTACAAACCCTTGGAAGGGTTTTCCCAAAAAGTGACTTATAAAAAATTTTAAAAAAAATTAAATTCCTGGGGGTTTTTTTCCCTCTGAAAATCTCTCTCAGGGGGGAAAAATATTCACTTTGTCAGAGTTTGTGGGCTCAAACTTTTTGGGAGGAAGAATTGAATTTTTCCCTTTGTTATTTGTAGCTGCTTGCTCTCTCTCTCTCTCTCTCTCTCTCTCTCTCTCTCTCTCTCTCTCTCTCCTCTCTCTCTCTCTCTCTCTCTCTCTCTCTCTGCACGAGGGTTTTACAGCATCCTAACTTTATTTACAAGCTAAGAGCTGTTATCTACCTCAGCTCATTTGACAGCCTTGTGTTTATCACCGTGGTGAACACAGTACTATCCTCGTTGTGGTTGCAGGGGTTGATTCACAGCGCCTGCCCCACCCCCTCTTCACTAGGTCACTCTTCCCGCCCCATGAGCTTTATCATGCCTCTTCTTAAACCTATGTATGGATTCTGCCTCAACTACATCACTTCAGAGACTATTCCACTTCCTGACAATTTTTTGGCTGAAAAAATACATCCTAACATCCGTGTGGTTCATCTGAGTCTTCAACTTCCAACTGTGACCTCTTGCTGTTGTGTCCCATCTCTGGAACACCACAGTGTTCACCAGTGTTCACCAACACTGCTCTTCACCACAGGTTCACCATCACCAACACAGTAAGAGTGGGCAACGTAGAGAGTGATCTCCTGCAGTTAGTGAGTTCTGAGGCCAGAATCCTCTTCCTGTACTGCACCCGCTCGGAGGCTGCCTCCATCCTCGCCAAGGCTGCCAAACTAGGCCTGACAGGTGAGTGTGTCCTCCTACCTGGGCACCTAACTCCTCCCTAGGTTCCTGTCTCCTTCCTAGGTACCCATGTCTTCCCTACATACCTGGAAATAAATGCTATAAAATACCGACAGAATGGAAATATAAACACATATGCAGTATACTGTGACCCTTTATTGACAACGTTTCGCCCACACAGTGGGCTTTATCAAGTCACAAACAGGTGGAAGGTACGTGAGTATTTATAGTCAGGTTCAGAATGCTGAGGTCAGGTGGAGAATGCTGCAACTGATGATGTACCGAGTGGGGTTATTCAGTCTAAAATCTTGGGTAGCTTGGAAGGGAGATTGGATAAGTATATGAGTAGACCTTCTGCAGTGTTCCTCCATTTATGTTCTTATGTGGGATAGCGATGAAGAAGTTTCTTGGCAAGTGGTTCAGCTATGTTATAGATATAAGCCGTTGTTCTGGTTAAGTTGTTAGATATAGAGATAAGTGATGATTCCAGGATTCTTCGGTTATCTCTATATCCAACAACTTCAACCAGAACAATGGCTTCTATAACATAGCTGAACCACTTGTCAAGAAACTTCTTCATCGCTATCCCACATAAGAACATAAATGGAGAAACACTTCAGAAGGTCTACTCATATACTTATCTAATCTCCCTTCCAAGCTACCCAAGATTTTAGACTGTATAACCCCACTCGGTACATCATCAGATGCAGCATTCTCCACCTGACCTCAGCATTCTGAACCTAACGATAAATACTCACGTACTTTCCACCCAGGTAGATCTGTTTGTGACTTGATAAAGCACACTGTGTGGGCGAAACGTTGTCAATAAAGGATCACATTATACTGCATATGTGTTTATATTTCCTAGATACCTATCTCTCCCTAGGTTCCTATCTGCTCTCTGCTTTCTTATCTCCTTCCTAGGTACCCTTTTCTTCCCTAGATACCTGTCACTCGTAAGTACCTGTCTCCTCTCTAGATACCATTCTCTCCCTAGATACCTAGCTCCTCATGTAAGGGTGGTCCGGGGTACAGCTCTCCCTGGACTATCTCTCACCATCCTATAATTCTGGGCCCTTGGCGCAGACTAAGTCCCAGAATCAGACTATATTAACTTCCCTTCTCCTAAGAGCTTCATGGATGTAACAAGGTTATTGATTCCCTTATAATAATAATAATAATAATAATAATAATAATAATAATAATAATAATAATAATAATAATAATAATAATAATAATAATAATAATAATAATAATCTTCACCAACAGGCACCAACTACTTATGGATCGTCACTCAGAGCGTTATCCAGACTCTGTCCGAGGCTCCCCAGGAGTTTCCCGTGGGTATGTTAGGTGAGTTACCCCTGACACTAGCTTCTCCTCTCTCGGTATAACTAAGTTACCTCTGACACCAATGTCTCCTCTCTCAGGGTGACTAAGTTAGCCTGACACCAGCTTCTCCTCTCTCAGGATAACTAAGTTACCCGACACCAGCTTCTCCTCTCTCAGGATAACTAAGTTACCCCTGACACCAGCTTCTCCTCTCTCAGGATAACTAAGTTACCCCTGACATCAACTTCTCCTCTCTCGGTATAACTAAGTTACCCCTGACACCAGCTTCTTGACTGCTGATGCACAGGTAACATACAACCTTAATGCCCCCGCGCGTAGTCGATCGGCTTTAAACCTCATATATAAACCCACCACGAAGTTATAGTGACCTTTAGTCACACCTGCTGAGCATTTTACTAACACTCCTAGTGTTTATTACGCAGGTACACTGTAACTAGTTCACACTCTCAATGTATATTCTAATAATGCTCATTTAGATTTGTTGGTTCATTAGGTTTCAGGCCAATCGACTATAGGAAGGTCATTAGGAGTACGTGTAACATGTACACCAGGAGTCAAAGATATTTCAGTTTCCACTGTATGGATTAAAATATACTTTAAGAGTATACACACTGAGATATACTCCTCCACCCATTGCTAAAAATATATACATTAATTAGTGTGTAATATGTAGAAGAAAGATATGTTGGTAGTGGCAGAAAGTAGCATGGAAGAAAAAGAACAGAGAATGAGAGAGCAAAGAATGGGAGGGGGGGAGAAGAACGGAGTTAAACCTGTCCACTACGTGGCACCAGCCACTGGATGAGTCCAAGGTCAGCTGTGTAGTATCACTAAACATTACTGGTGCTTTTGACAGTGTATGGCGGCACCAGGGCCTCTTTGCAAAACTGGAAGCAATAGGAGTCGCTGGCTCTGCACTATGCCTCCTCAGCGATTGAAATCAGATCTCTAAGTGTAGTTCTCAGAGGGACAGAGTCAACAAGACACTCTATTAGTGCAAGTTTGCCATAGGGAAGTGTGCTAGGGCCATTGTTACGGAATGTCTACTTCAATGACCTTCCATTCATCCCAAAATCCCAAGCATATGCAGATGACTACTCTGACATTTACTTATCAAAGAGAGAAAAAAATGGCCTGAGCTTGCTACCACCTGCAGCTCACAAGACTGCCATCCCCACGAGCCCCTTTGTGGGGCGGGACAGATGGCAGACCAGAGGCCTAGCATCTCCCTGCGAGCCCCGTGAGGGCGGGGACTGTGGCTAGGCCTGGGGACACTTGGTCCCAAAGATGAGGGGGTACTTGTCCCTCCTCCCATGGGAGACTTAGGTCTCGAGACACTCCCCAGATAGGGAGCCAAGGCCGGGTCACCACTATTGGAAAAGACCCGGGCCGGGAGAATACTGGCGAATAAAAAACAAAAAGAGAGGAAATGCCAGCTGTTCTTAGTTACATCAATTACCATCTTACAGTTATATCAACCCTGGAAAAACCATGGCAAGTTATATTTACTTGTGAGAAAACACAAATGATGATGGTCTCTATCCACCATGATGGTATTGCTGGAGCAGTGGTAAGAATGAATGGGTGAGTGTTGGAACCCGGGGATGAGGCTGATATCTTTGGGGGTTAAATGTGACTCCAAACTGACTATGAAGTGAACTTCTATGCAACAAGACGGGCAGCAAACAGTAACTGCTCATTGGTTGTAACCTTAAGAAGATCACTTCATCTGAGATCATTTATCCCAGGATGACTCCAATCTGGAACATGTTTGCATAGCATAATAACATAGAAAAAAATAAAGTCAATTGACTAAATGAAATCGCTGGGCTACAGATGGCTACAACTTCATCCTGTTCCATATTTGTATGTCCCATAACAATAAAAAGGCTTTGAAATGAGCTCATGTGGGTAACAGCTCTTAGCTTCCAAATAAAAGGTACGAACCCTTAACTTTTGTGTGTAAAAAAGAGAGAGGGAGAGAGAGAGACAGAGAGAGAGACAGAGAGAGAGAGAGGAGAGAGAGAGAGGAGAGAGAGAGAGAGAGAGAGAGAGAGAGGAGAGAGAGAGAGAGAGAGAGAGAGAGAGAGAGAGAGAGAGAGAGGGAAGCTAACCTTGCAGAGAACATTCATGGTAACCAACACTAGAGTGAGAGACAACAAACACTTTTCAGTTCAATCACTGGCGGATCGTCTACCGTTGTTGGTTGAACATAAAAGTTGTATTTTTTGCTCAGCAACTTCGAGTTCAATGTGTTGATGTTATTATTGAGTCACACCAGTACAAAATCAAACACCCAAACAATAATATACATATATGTGCCATCGAAAAGTTCACAAAACCCATTTTTGCGCTGGTTCAAAATAATATTCCGGCTTGTGAGCTAAACTTTTGAGGTCGCCCGGGAAAATATTCGACGCTATTGAATGAGTAGATAAAAATGGAGGCGGCTTTGAAGCCACGGGATATTGCTAGCCAAATATAAAGAGAAAAAAATTCACATTTTTGTAAAATGAAGGTCCGCTGGTATCCCCAGGAAAACAATAATTATTTACCAACAGGTAAACAGCGTTGCAGGTAAATTATTTGGATTTTTAAATAGAAGATAGAGATATAGAGGGAAAGAGAGGTAGGGGTGAACTGCAGTGTTTGGGGGAGGGGGGTGATGTAAGCTACCTTGGGGAGGGGGAGATGTGATCTACCTTGGGGAGGGGGAATTGTGAGTTACTTTGGGGAGAGGGAAGTGTAAGCTACCTTGAGGAGAGAGAAGATGTAAGCTACCTTGGGGAGGGGAAGATGTAAGCTACCTTGGGGAGGGGGAAGATGTAAGCTACCTTGAGGAGGGGGAAGATGTAAGCTACCTTGAGGAGAGAGAAGATGTAAGCTACCTTGGGGAGGGGGAAGATGTAAGCTACCTTGGGGAGGGGGAAGATGTAAGCTACCTTGGGGAGGGGGAGATGTAAGCTACCTTGAGGAGAGAGAAGATGTAAGCTACCTTGGGGAGGGGGAAGATGTAAGCTACCTTGGGGAGGGGGAAGATGTAAGCTACGTTGGGGAGGGGGAAGATGTAAGCTACGTTGGGGAGGGGAAGATGTAAACTACCTTGGGGAGGGGGAGAGATGATCTACCTTGGGGAGGGGGAATTGTGAGTTACTTTGGGGAGAGGGAAGTGTAAGCTACCTTGGGGAGGGGGAAGATGTAAGCTACGTTGGGGAGGGGAAGATGTAAACTACCTTGGGGAGGGGAAGAGGTAAACTACCTTTGGGAGACGGAAGATGTAAACTACCTTGGGGAGGGGGAAGATGTTAGCTACCTTGGGGAGGGGAAGATGTAAACTACCTTGGGGAGGGGAAGAGGTAAACTACCTTGGGGAGACGGAAGATGTAAACTACCTTGGGGAGGGGAAGAGGTAAACTACCTTGGGGAGACGGAAGATGTAAGCTACCTTGGGGAGGAGGAGATGTGAACTACCTTGGGGAGGGGGAAGATGTAAGCTACCTTGGGGAGGAGGAGATGTAAACTACCTTGGAGAGTGGAGGCACTTAAACCGTGATCCTGGGATTGCCAGGTTCAACACTGTACGCTACAGAGCTTTTGAAGGGAAAGTTCCACAGACAGCAGTGCTGTGTCCTGTCCGTCTCAGAGGCCACTGTGACACAGCTTTGCTCACCCCCACACCACCACCATCCTGCAAATCACATAAGTTCTATGTATAACTGGACATTCATAAGGAATTTATGGATTCGTTTAGTAAAGTTTGTAGCTAGTAACCTGTGGCTAGTATCTTGTTAGTACCTTGTGGGTAGTACCTTGTAGCTAGTACCTTGTTGCTAGCACCTCGTGGCTAATACTTTGTAGCTAGTACCTTGTGGCTAGTACCTTGTTAGTACCTTGTGGCTAGTACCTTGTTAGTACCTAGGGGCTAGTACCTTGCGGCTAGTACCTTGTGGCTAGTACTTTGTAGCTCGTACCTTGTGGCTAGTACCTTGTGGCTAATACCTTGTGGCTAATACTTTTTAACTAGTATCTTGTGGCTAGTATCTTGTAGCTAGTACCTTGTGACTAGTACTTTGCAGCTAATATCATGTGACTAATACCTTGCAGCTAGTACCTTGTGGCTAGTACCTTGTGGCCCGTACCTTGTAGCTAGTAGCTTGTGGCTAGTATTTTGTAGCTAGTACCTTGTCGATAGTACCTTGTAGCTAGTACCTTGTAACTAATATCTTGTAACTAGCACCTTGTAACTAGTACATGAATAATCAGTTCACTGTAGGTTATGTTAGACTGTTCTAACATGAGAGTCTTCAAAGAGCAGTCGTCTCAGTAAGTTGAAAGAGGGCGGACGGGGACCGTAGAGTGTTGACCTGACTCCCCCGGGGCCGGAGGCTTACAAACATTTGTGGTATACCGCTTGCTGCACTCCCTTCAGTGTTTCCCCACGGGTTTAGTGCCTCACGTGAATAAAAGAAGTGGTATAGAACGACTTAAGCCTGTTTGTCGTATATGGAAAGCCTGGTGGTACCTGTTATCCGCCTGCCAATTAAGAAGTTTTCACTGACACAGTGATAACGAGCACTGCCGCCTCCTGATGATAACTCTGACAACTTGTAGTGGTGGTCACTCAGAGTTTCGTCTTTAAAGTTGGACTGAGTCTCCATCTCCAAAGTTGTCTCTCTTTGAGTTATCTTAAAGAAGTTTTTGGATAAGAAATCTCTTTTTCAGTTCGGTTTTGCTGAGCCATAGAGATTTCAGGGGGGAAATATTAGCTGTTTCTTTCAGAACTGATGTCGTATTGGGAGGTTAGAGAGAGAGAGAGAAAGAGAGAGAGAGAGAAAAAGAGAGAGAGAAAGGAGAGAGAGAGAAAGAGAGAGAGAGAGAGAGAGAGAGAAAGAGAGAGAGAGACAGAGAGAGAGAGGAAGAAAGAGAGAGAGAGAGAGAGAGAGATTTTCAAAGACTTCATTTATATACCCTGCGTCTGAGCATCGTCTACAATACAAGTCTAACTAAACAGATACTCGCGTTATTCTTAAGTTGCCTCCGTGTAGTTGACTTTGACCGTATAAATATACCTGATATACTTCAGTTATTCCCGTGTGGTTGCTCTCCGTCTCCTGACAGACTGACGTATAAAACTTCTTGGTCAATTCTAGCATCGTTTTACCTGACCAGTGAACAACTTGCTAAGAAATCGTAAGTGTAAACTTTGAGTCCTTCCTGGGCCATTAAGAACTGGTGAGGAAAGTCCTCCAAGCAGACCTAAGGCAGTGTATATGTGCTTCTATCTCAGTTATATTTTGTCCTGTGTGTATGAAGTTATTTGTTTGGTAACCTAACCTAGCAAAACGTAACTAGATCTAGCTAGATTGGAAGTTAACTTCAAGGGTGTGGTAAATTGTGTTGAGATTGGGTTACTGTATTTTTCCGTTCATCAACAAAATCTGAAACAGAAGCCAGTAAGACCGATGTTAGCCGAGGTTACTGTAATGCGAAATAAATAGGGAGGAGTGAAAGTCCTGAAGTTACAGTCATAACTGTAACATTGAAGAGACAGTTACAGTCATAACTGTAACATTGAAGAGACAGTTACAGTCATAACTGTAACATTGAAGAGACAGTTACAGTCATAACTGTAACATTGAAGAGACAGTTACAGTCATAACTGTAACATTGAAGAGACAGTTACAGTCATAACTGTAACATTGAAGAGACAGTTACAGTCATAACTGTAACATTGAAGAGACAGTAGAGTCATAACTGTAACATTGAGAAAACAGTTACAGTCATAACTGTAACATTGAAGAGACAGTTACAGTCATAACTGTAACATTGAAGAGACAGTTACAGTCATAACTGTAACAAAATGTTTCAGCAATAGATGCTGACTGACGTAAAAATAATAAGTGATCTTAATGTATGGGATACTGAGTGACCTTGCTGCCTGGGATGCTGAGTGACCTTGCTGCCTGGGATACTGAGTGACCTTGCTGCCTGGGATACTGAGTGACCTTGCTGCCTGGGATACTGAGTGACCTTGCTGCCTGGGATACTGAGTGACCTTGCTGCCTGGGATACTGAGTGACCTTGCTGCCTGGGATACTGAGTGACCTTGCTGCCTGGGATACTGAGTGACCTTGCTGCCTGGGATACTGAGTGACCTTGCTGCCTGGATACTGAGTGACCTTGCTGCCTGGGATACTGAGTGACCTTGCTGCCTGGGATACTGAGTGACTTGCTGCCTGGATACTGAGTGACCTTGCTGCCTGGGATACTGAGTGACCTTGCTGCCAGGGATACTGAGTGACCTTGCTGCCTGGGATACTGAGTGACCTTGCTGCCTGGGATACTGAGTGACCTTGCTGCCTGGGATACTGAGTGACCTTGCTGCCTGGGATACTGAGTGACCTTGCTGCCTAGGATACTGAGTGACCTTGCTGCCTGGGATACTGAGTGACCTTGCTGCCTGGGATACTGAGTGACCTTGCTGCCTGGGATTACTGAGTGGACCTTGCTGCCTAGGATACTGAGTGGACATTGCTGCCTGGGATTACTGAGTGACCTTGCTGCCTGGGATACTGAGTGACCTTGCTACCTGGGATACTGAGTGACCTTGCTGCCTGGGATACTGAGTGACCTTGCTGCCTAGGATACTGAGTGACCTTGCTGCCTGGGATACTGAGTGACCTTGCTGCCTGGGATACTGAGCGACCTTGCTGCCTGGGATACTGAGTGACCTTGCTGCCTGGGATACTGAGTGACCTTGCTGCCTGGGATACTGAGTGACCTTGCTGCCTGGGATACTGAGTGACCTTGCTGCCTGGGATACTGAGTGACCTTGCTGCCTGGGATACTGAGTGACATTGCTGCCTGGGATACTGAGTGACCTTGCTACCTGGATACTGAGTGACCTTGCTGCCTGGGATACTGAGTGACCTTGCTGCCTGAGATACTGAGTGACCTTGCTACCTGGATACTGAGTGACCTTGCTGCCTGGGATACTGAGTGACCTTGCTGCCTGGGATACTGAGTGACCTTGCTGCCTGGGATACTGAGTGACCTTGCTGCCTAGGATACTGAGTGACCTTGCTGCCTGGGATACTGAGTGACCTTGCTGCCTGGGATACTGAGCGACCTTGCTGCCTGGGATACTGAGTGACCTTGCTGCCTGGGTTTACTGAGTGACCTTGCTGCCTGGGATACTGAGTGACCTTGCTGCCTGGGATACTGAGTGACCTTGCTGCCTGGGATACTGAGTGACCTTGCTGCCTGGGATACTGAGTGACATTGCTGCCTGGGATACTGAGTGACCTTGCTACCTGGATACTGAGTGACCTTGCTGCCTGGGATACTGAGTGACCTTGCTGCCTGGGATACTGAGTGACCTTGCTGCCTGGGATACTGAGTGACCTTGCTGCCTGGGATCTGAGTGACCTTGCTGCCTGGGATACTGAGTGACATTGCTGCCTGGGATACTGAGTGACCTTGCTGCCTGGGATACTGAGTGCCCTTGCTGCCTGGGATACTGAGTGACCTTGCTGCCTGGGATACTGAGTGACCTTGCTGCCTGGGATACTGAGTGACCTTGCTGCCTGGGATACTGAGTGACCTTGCTGCCTGGGATACTGAGTGACCTTGCTGCCTGGGATACTGAGTGACCTTGCTGCCTGGGATACTGAGTGACCTTGCTGCCTGGGATACTGAGTGACCTTGCTGCTGGGATACTGAGTGACATTGCTGCCTGGGATACTGAGTGACCTTGCTGCCTGGGATACTGAGTGACCTTGCTGCCTGGGATACTGAGTGCCCTTGCTGCTTGGATACTGAGTGACCTTGCTGCCTGGGATACTGAGTGACCTTGCTGCCTGGGATACTGAGTGACCTTGCTGCCTGGGATACTGAGTGACCTTGCTGCCTGGGATACTGAGTGACCTTGCTACCTTTCATACTGAGTGACCTTGCTGCCTGGGATTACTGAGTGAACCTTGCTGCCTGGGATACTGAGTGACCTTCCTGCCTGGGATACTGAGTGACCTTGCTGCCTGGGATACTGAGTGACCTTGCTGCCTGGGATACTGAGTGACCTTGCTGCCTGGGATACTGAGGGGACCTTGCTGCCTGGGATACTGAGTGACTTTGCTGCCTGGGATACTGAGTGACCTTACTGCCTGCGATACTGAGTGACCTTGCTGCCTGGGATACTGAGTGATCTTGCTGCTTGGGATACTGAGTGACCTTGCTGCCTGGGATACTGAGTGACCTTGCTGCTTGGGATACTGAGTGATCTTGCTGCCTGGGGTACTGAGTGACCTTACTGCCTGGGATACTGAGTGACCTTGCTGCCTGGGATACTGAGTGACCTTGCTGCCTGGGATACTGAGTGACCTTGCTACCTTTCATACTGAGTGACCTTGCTGCCTGGGATACTGAGTGACCTTGCTGCCTGGGATACTGAGTGACCTTGCTGCCTGGGATACTGAGTGACCTTGCTGCCTGGGATACTGAGTGACCTTGCTGCCTGGGATACTGAGTGACATTGCTGCCTGGGATACTGAGTGACCTTGCTACCTGGATACTGAGTGACCTTGCTGCCTGGGATACTGAGTGACCTTGCTGCCTGGGATACTGAGTGACCTTGCTGCCTGGGATACTGAGTGACCTTGCTGCCTGGGATACTGAGTGACATTGCTGCCTGGGATACTGAGTGACCTTGCTGCCTGGGATACTGAGTGACCTTGCTGCCTTGGGATACTGAGTGACCTTGCTGCCTGGGATACTGAGTGACCTTGCTGCCTGGGATACTGAGTGACCTTGCTGCCTGGGATACTGAGTGACCTTGCTGCCTGGGATACTGAGTGACCTTGCTGCCTGGGATACTGAGTGACCTTGCTGCCTGGGATACTGAGTGACCTTGCTGCCTGGGATACTGAGTGACATTGCTGCCTGGGATACTGAGTGACCTTGCTGCCTGGGATACTGAGTGACCTTGCTGCCTGGGATACTGAGTGACCTTGCTGCTTGGGATACTGAGTGACCTTGCTGCCTGGGATACTGAGTGACCTTGCTGCTGGGATACTGAGTGACCTTGCTGCCTGGGATACTGAGTGACCTTACTGCCTGGGATACTGAGTGACCTTGCTACCTTTCATACTGAGTGACCTTGCTGCCTGAGATACTGAGTGACCTTGCTGCCTGGGATACTGAGTGACCTTCCTGCCTGGGATACTGAGTGACCTTGCTGCCTGGGATACTGAGTGACCTTGCTGCCTGGGATACTGAGTGACCTTGCTGCCTGGGATACTGAGTGACCTTGCTGCCTGGGATACTGAGTGACTTTGCTGCCTGGGATACTGAGTGACCTTACTGCCTGCGATACTGAGTGACCTTGCTGCCTGGGATACTGAGTGACCTTGCTGCTTGGGATACTGAGTGACCTTGCTGCCTGGGATACTGAGTGACCTTGCTGCTTGGGATACTGAGTGACCTTGCTGCCTGGGGTACTGAGTGACCTTACTGCCTGGGATACTGAGTGACCTTGCTGCCTGGGATACTGAGTGACCTTGCTGCCTGGGATACTGAGTGACCTTGCTACCTTTCATACTGAGTGACCTTGCTGCCTGGGATACTGAGTGACCTTGCTGCCTGGGATACTGAGTGACCTTGCTGCCTGGGATACTGAGTGACCTTGCTGCCTGGGATACTGAGTGACCTTGCCGCCTGGGATACTGAGTGACCTTGCTGCCTGGGATACTGAGTGATCTTGCTGCTTGGGATACTGAGTGACCTTACTGCCTGGGATACTGAGTGACCTCGCCGCCTGGGATACTAAGTGACCTTGCTACCTGGGATACTGAGTGTCCTTGCTACCTGGGATACCGAGTGACCTTGCTGCCTGGGATACTGAGTGACCTTGCTGCCTGGGATACTGAGTGACCTTGCTGCCTGGGATACTGAGTGACCTTGCTACCTGGATACTGAGTGACCTTGCTACCTGGGATACTGAGTGACCTTGCTGCCTGGGATACTGAGTGACCTTGCCGCCTGGGATACTAAGTGACCTTGCTACCTGGGATACTGAGTGACCTTGCTACCTGGGATACCGAGTGACCTTGCTGCCTGAGATACTGAGTGACCTTGCTGCCTGGGATACTGAGTGACTTTGCTGCCTGGGATACTGAGTGACTTTGCTACCTGGGATACTGAGTGACCTTGCTGCCTGGGATACTGAGTGACCTTGCTGCCTGGGATACTGAGTGACCTTGCTGCCTGGGATACTGAGTGACCTTGCTACCTTGAATACTGAGTGACCTTGCTGCCTAGGATGCTGAGTGACCTTACTGCCTGGGATACTGAGTGACCTTGCTGCCTGGGATACTGAGTGACCTTGCTACCTTGGATACTGAGTGACCTTGCTGCCTAGGATACGGAGTGACCTTTCTGCCTGGGATACTGAGTGACCTTGCCGCCTGGGATACTGAGTGACCTTGCTGCCTGGGATACTGAGTGACCTTGCTACCTTATATACTGAGTGACCTTGCTGCCTAGGATACGGAGTGACCTTTCTGCCTGGGATACTGAGTGACCTTGCTGCCTGGGATACTGAGTGATGGACGGCACCAATGGCTGCAGGGGTCGTGGAGGATCACCAGGCAGGAGGGTGAAGGATGTGAGGAGAAGTTTGATGGATAATAAACGGGTGATGGATGACGACAAGGGTGGAAATGTTGAGGAAGAGATCCGATGACTGGATGTAAGCAGGTCAGTGCTTGGAGGTAGATGTGAGATCCCTCGGTGGTGGTATGAATTAGGCAAGATAATGAAGAGAGATGTATGAGTTGACAGTAGTGGATGAAGACCCTCCTCTCCTCCTCCAGCCAGTCCTGATCCACTGCAGTCTACCCAGGCTGAAGACCAATATAATAAGACCTCCCTCCCGCCAGTCCTGATCCAATACAGTCTAACCAGACTGAAGACCAGCCGACGGTAGACCTTCCTAGCCATTCGGATACCCGCCAGCTTACCCCAGGCTGTAGACTTAGTGTTGTCCTCCCAGCATCTCCAAACTAGAGCTCCAACATTTTGATTCCCTCGTCTCTCCATTTTCCCCCTCACAGTAACTGGTGCTGCCACTAACACTGCTGCACACCTGCACGCATCTCTCTCACTGTTTTCTGAGGGGCTGTGCAGCCGCACTACACTGACCCAATAGAGTTTAAGACACGCTACCCAGCAGCTGGAAATCGATCTCCCGTAAACACAGTAAGTTTGGTATGATTCCATCAAATTGAGGTTAGATAAGTACACAAACAACCCACATATGACGAGGTTTCGGTTCGACTTAGACCGTTTACAAGTTACAAGTCACATGTGACTTGTAGTTTGAGTGTTAAAGGAGGCCGTGAGGTCATGCTCAAGCCGATCAGAACAGAAATCCGGGAGTGATCTATGTAAAACTGATCAGAGTGCACCTGCACCTGCCAGTCGTCGCATGATCCTTGTCCAGGTATTATTGCACCAGCGTTGAAAATTTGAAGCCGAACGAATGAAGTGTTTTTAATTTATAAACATAACAAAAAATATTGAATGAAGCAAGAAGATATCATGCAACCACTTAAAGGAATACCTCAGGGATACCTAACACATAGCACCTTCCTCCTAGCACCACTCACCTTCCTCTCTCTCTCTCTCTCTCTCTCTCTCTCTCTCTCTTTTCTATCTTCCATGACTTCCATCTTTCATCTTCCATCTCCATCCATCCTAGAAGCCTCCAGTTCCTGCCTTGTATCACCTCTCCACCTCTCACACACTTCTCCACCTCTCACACACTTCTCCACTCTGATTTACCTCCTTATTCTCTCTCTCTCTTTTTACACAGGGTTTATAAGGTTAAGTAAAGGGTTCCTAACTTGATTTACAAGCTAAAAGCTTATAAATAAGGTTAGGAACTTTTTCTTTGTCTCTGTCTCTCTTTCTCTCTCTCTCTATATATATATATATCTATTTGTCTATCTATCTGTCTATCTCTCCATCTTACATCCTTCACGCCCCACGTCTGCAAAATCCTTCTGTCTGTAATATACAATATCAGATATACGTGTTAGAGTTTAAATTTGTAAGTCAACATGTTTTTTTAATGCACTCTCGTTGCAGTGTGTCCCAAGCTTTCCCAATCCTCACTTCATTTTGGAAAACCCACGTTGTTTCATTATTCGATGCGGTCACTGATAACGCCGCTACACATCATGTTCTTCACTCTTCACTCTCAACACGGAATTAATAAACTGCTGCATTAAGCTTCTAGGGAGAATATAAACATTAAATACTTCACTTTATTACCTAATAAAATACAAAGGTAAGTCAACTTTGGAACTTCGATGTCTCCTACTGGTGAGGGAGAAGGGTAGACGAGGTGGGTTAAATTATTAGCCCTGTCTCACGATATCGTAATGACACGATATGGTATGGTTTATTACCCCTGTACTAAGTGAGGAAGAAATGAGGAAGATGATTCAAATAAGGTACGTGAGTCAGTGTAGAGCTGAGAACAAGATGCCATCCTTGACCAGAAGGTAAAAGAATTCTGAAACTGTCCATGACCGTGTAAGACTTAAATTTTTATTAGAGACTACGATGGACGGGGCAGCTGATGGGTCTCTGATACACTTCCTGGTCATGGGGGACTATAAAAAAATAAGATTATTGATGTCCAGCATGATCTGAATGTTAATAAACAGCCCTGGGTTAGTAAAATATCTGTTTAATATACGATAGCACTTATTGACGGCTTTGAAAATTAAATTAATTATAAGAGTATAATCTTGACGTACCTGTCAGGTGATATATGCGTCCCTTGATGCGCTGTGACTCACACTTATCTGTAAGTGGACTCACACTTTCCATGTAAGTGTGAGTCCACTTCGAGTAAAGAACACTTCTACACGTGATATTATTATTAAGTGAATAGAAATAGCCCTTTAATAAACTCTCAGTTTTACGACATAAGTGTCATAATTATGGGCCAAAATGCGGCCCGGTTGTTACTAAGTTTTTGATGGTGAGCGAGGACGCTTGGGTGCCTGTCCTGGCCTGGCCTGGCCCGGCCTGGCCTGGCCTGGCCTGGTTTAGTTAGCCGGGGACCTGCCACTAGCAACACCGTCCCTCCAGTATACTATATTCCAGTATCTAAAAGTCAAATGCACTGATCGCCGTTTATTTTTTACAATTTTGGTTGGCAATTCCTTGTTATGGTTGGTTGGATAAATGGATATAGAGACTATTGACTACACCAGGATTACGGCGGTACGTAACCTGTGCTCCACTAGTTAATAAATCTTTAATCCTTAAAGCAAGGATTAAAGTAATCTTTCAACATAGTATAGTAAGGATTAAAGTAATATTTGAACAGAGTTATGTACGGTGAGAGAAATGTACCTCTGGGTATCCTACATATCCTGCAGTGTAGATAGTGGAGATAGTAGAAGAATAGGAGGGATGGGGGAGAGAATAGTGGGGGAGGGGAGAGGAACAGCAGCAGTGAAAAGACAGGTGGGTCCCAGTAGTTCATGACAGGTGGGTCCCAGTAGTTCATGACAGGTGGGGAGGACCAGTAAGACATGACAGGTGGGGCCCAGTAGTTCATGACAGGTGGGTCCCAGTAGTTCATGACAGGTGGGGAGGACCAGTAGGACATGACAGGTGGGGCCCAGTAGTTCATGACAGGTGGGTCCCAGTAGTTCATGACAGGTGGGGCCCAGTAGTTCATGACAGGTGGGTCCCAGTAGTTCATGACAGGTGGGGCCCAGTAGTTCATGACAGGTGGGTCCCATTAGTTCATGACAGGTGGGGCCCAGTAGTTCATGACAGGTGGGGCCCAGTAGTTCATGACAGGTGGGTTCCAGTAGTTCATGACAGGTGGGGCCCAGTAGTTCATGACAGGTGGGTCCCAGTAGTTTATGACAGGTGGGGCCCCGTAGTTCATGACAGGTGGGTCCCAGTAGTTCAGACAGGTGGGTCCCAGTAGTTCATGACAGGTGGGGCCCAGTAGTTCATGACAGGTGGGTCCCAGTAGTTCATGACAGGTGGGGCCCAGTAGTTCATGACAGGTGGGTCCCAGTAGTTCATGACAGGTGGGGCCCAGTAGTTCATGACAGGTGGGGCCCAGTAGTTCATGACAGGTGGGTCCCAGTAGTTCATGACAGGTGGGTCCTGGTAGTTCATGACAGGTGGGGCCCAGTAGTTCATGACAGGTGGGTCCCGGCAGTTCATGACAGGTGGGGCCCAGTAGTTCATGACAGCTGGGTCCCAGTAGTTCATGACAGGTGGGGAGGACCAGTAGGACATGACAGGTGGAGCCCAGTAGTTCATGAAAGGTGGGTCCCAGTAGTTCATGGCAGGTGGGTCCCGGTAGTTCATGACAGGTGGGGCCCAGTAGTTCATGACAGTTGGGGAGGACCAGTAGGACATGACAGGTGGGGCCCAGTAGTTCATGACAGGTGGGGGCCTAGTAGTTCATGACAGGTGGGTCCCGGGAGTTCATGACAGGTGGGTCCCAGTAGACTGTGACAGGTGGGTCCCAGTAGACCGTGACAAGTGGGTCCCAGTAGACCGTGACAGGTGGGTCCCAGTAGACCGTGACAGGCGGGTCCCAGTAGACTGTGACAGGTGGGTCCCAGTAGACCGTGACAGGTGAGTCCCGGTAGTTCATGACAGGTGGGTCCCAGTAGACTGTGACAGGTGGGTCCCAGTAGACCGTGACAGGTGGGGCCCAGTAGACTGTGACATGTGGGTCCCAGTAGACAGAGACAGGTGGGTCCCGGTAGTTCATGACAGGTGGGTCCCAGTAGACTGTGACAGGTGGGTCCCAGTAGACCGTGACAGGTGGGTCCCGGTAGTTCATGACAGGTGGGGGCCTAGTAGTTCATGACAGGTGGGTCCCGGGAGTTCATGACAGGTGGGTCCCAGTAGACTGTGACAGGTGGGTCCCAGTAGACCGTGACAAGTGGGTCCCAGTAGACCGTGACAGGTGGGTCCCAGTAGACCGTGACAGGTGGGTCCCAGTAGACTGTGACAGGTGGGTTCCAGTAGACCGTGACAGGTGGGTCCCAGTAGACCGTGACAGGTAGGTCCCAGTAGACCGTGACAGGTGGGTCCCAGTAGACCGTGACAGGTGGGTCCCAGTAGACCGTGACAGGTGGGTCCCAGTAGACCGTGACAGGTGGGTCCCAGTAGACCGTGACAGGTGGGTCCCAGTAGACCGTGACAGGTGGGTCGCAGTAGACCGTGACAGGTGGGTCCCAGTAGACTCTGGCAAGTGAGTCCCAGTAGACCGTGACAGGTGGGTCCCAGTAGACCGTGACAGGTGGGGCCCAGTAGACCGTGACAGGTGGGTCCCAGTAGACCGTGACAGGTGGGTTCCAGTAGACCGTGACAGGTGGGTCCTAGTAGTTCATGACAGGTGGGTCCCAGTAGACCGTGACAGGTGGGTCCCAGTAGACCGTGACAGGTGGGTCCCAGTAGACCGTGACAGGTGGGTCGCAGTAGACCGTGACAGGTGGGTCCCAGTAGACTGTGACAAGTGGGTCCCAGTAGACCGTGACAGGTGGGTCCAAGTAGACCGTGACAGGTGGGGCCCAGTAGACCGTGACAAATGGGTCCCAGTAGACCGTGACAGGTGGGTCCCACTAGACCGTGACAGGAGGGGCCCAGTAGACTGTGACAGGTGGGGCCCAGTAGACCGTGACAGGTGGGGGGCCAGTAGACCGTGACAGGTGGGGCCCAGTAGACCGTGACAGGTGGGTCCCAGTAGACCTTGACAGGTGGGGCCCAGTAGACCGTGACAGGTGGGTCCCAGTGACCTTGACAGGTGGGTCCCAGTAGACCGTGACAGGTGGGTCCCAGTAGACCGTGACAGGTGGGGCCCAGTAGACCGTGACAGGTGGGCCCAGTAGACAGTGACAGGTGGGTCCCAGTAGACCGTGACAGGCAGGTCCCAGTAGACCGTGGCAGGTGGGTCCCAGTAGACCGTGACAGGTGGGTCCCAGTAGACCGTGACAGGTGGGGCCCAGTAGACCGTGACAGGTGGGTCCCAGTAGACCGTGACAGGTGGGTCCCAGTAGACCGTGACAGGTGGGTCTCAGTAGACCGTGACATGTGGGTCCCAGTAGACCGTGACAGGTGGGTCTCAGTAGACCGTGACAGGTGGGTCCCAGTACTTCATGACAGGTGGGTCCCAGTAGACCGTGACAGGTGGGTCCCAGTAAACCGTGACAGGTGGGTCCCAGTAGACCGTGACAAGTGGGTCCCAGTAGACCGTGACAGGTGGGTCCCAGTAGACCGTGACAGGTGGGGCCCAGTACCGTGACAGGTGGGTCCCAGTTTGACCGTGACAGGTGGGTCCCAGTTAGACCGTGACAGGTGGGTCTCAGTAGACCGTGACATGTGGGTCCCAGTAGACCGTGACAGGTGGGTCTCAGTAGACCGTGACAGGTGGGTCCCAGTACTTCATGACAGGTGGGTCCCAGTAGACCGTGACAGGTGGGTCCCAGTAGACCGTGACAGGTGGGTCCCAGTAGACCGTGACAAGTGGGTCCCAGTAGACCGTGACAGGTGGGTCCCAGTAGACCGTGACAAGTGGGTCCCAGTAGACCGTGACAAGTGGGTCCCAGTAGACCGTGACAAGTGGGTCCCAGTAGACCGTGACAGGTGGATCCCAGTAGACCGTGACAGGTGGGTCCAGTAGACCGTGACAGGTGGGTCCCAGTAGACCGTGACAGGTGGGTCAAATAGACCGTGACAGGTGGGTCTCAGTAGACCGTGACATGTGGTCCCAGTAGACCGTGACAGGTGGGTCCAGTAGACCGTGACAGTGGGTCCCAGTACTTCATGACAGGTGGGTCCCAGTGACCGTGACAGGTGGGTCCCAGTAAACCGTGACAGGTGGGTCCCAGTAGACCGTGACAAGTGGGTCCAGTAGACCGTGACAGTGGGTCCCAGTAGACCGTGAAGGTGGGGCCCAGTAGACCGTGACAGGTGGGTCCCAGTAGACCGTGACAGGTGGGTCCCAGTAGACCGTGACAGGTGGGTCTCAGTAACCGTGACATGTGGGTCCCAGTAGACCGTGACAGGTGGGTCTCAGTAGACCGTGGGCAGGTGGGTCCCAGTACTTCATGACAGGTGGGTCCCAGTAGACCGTGACAGGTGGGTCCCAGTAAACCGTGACAGGTGGGTCCCAGTAGACCGTGACAAGTGGGTCCCAGTAGACCGTGACAGGTGGGTCCCAGTAGACCGTGACAAGTGGGTCCCAGTAGACGTGACAAGTGGGGTCCCAGTTAAGACCGTGACAAGTGGGTCCCAGTAGACCGTGACAGGTGGATCCCAGTAGACCGTGACAGGTGGGTCCCAGTAGACCGTGACAGGTGGGTCCCAGTAGACCGTGACAGGTGGGTCCCAGTAGACCGTGACAAGTGGGTCCCAGTAGACCGTGACAGTGGGTCCCAGTAGACCGTGACAGGTGGGTCCCCAGTAGACCGTGACAGGTGGGTCCCAGTAGACCGTGACAAGTGGGTCCCAGTAGACCGTGACAAGTGGGTCCCAGTAGACCGTGACAGGTGGATCCCAGTAGACCGTGACAGGTGGGTCCCAGTAGACCGTGACAGGTGGGTCCCAGTAGACCGTGACAGGTGGGTCCCAGTAGACCGTGACAAGTGGGTCCCAGTAGACCGTGACAAGTGGGTCCCAGTAGACCGTGACAGGTGGGTCCCAGTAGACCGTGACAAGTGGGGTCCCAGTATGACCGTGACAAGTGGGTCCCAGTAGACCGTGACAAGTGGGTCCCAGTAGACCGTGACAGGTGGGTCCAGTAGACCGTGACAGGTGGGGTCCCAGTAGACCATGACAGGTGGGTCCCAGTAGACCATGACAGGTGGGTCCCAGTAGACCATGACAGGTGGGTCCCAGTAGACCATGACAGGTGGGTCCCAGTAGACCATGACAGGTGGGTCCCAGTAGACCATGACAGGTGGGTCCCAGTAGACCATGACAGGTGGGTCCCAGTAGACCATGACAGGTGGGTCCCAGTAGACCGTGACAGGTGGGGCCCAGTAGACCATGACAGGTGGGTCCCAGTAGACCGTGACAGGTGGGTCCCAGTAGACCATGACAGGTGGGTCCCAGTAGACCGTGACAGGTGGGTCCCAGTAGACCATGACAGGTGGGTCCCAGTAGACCGTGACAGGTGGGTCCCAGTAGACCATGACAGGTGGGTCCCAGTAGACCATGACAGGTGGGTCCCAGTAGACCATGACAGGTGGGGCCCAGTAGAACAGGGAGAAGCGGCAGACACCCAGACAACAATATTAATCAACTTCACCCATTAGTATACATTAGTATACATTAGTATACATTAGTATACATTAGTATACATTAGTATACATTAAAATTTCCTATATTAATACATTAGTGTACTCGAGATATTATAAACATTAATCACTATGGCTGAATGTACTTAATGTACAATAGTAAAGAGTGAACGTAATGTACAGACGGGTACAGACAACATCATAAGATAGCAGTACCTTCTTGCTGGGTTGTTTTGACTACACAAACCTGCTTGTTGTTACTAATTAATTCTAGTGCAATTTACACTTTCAGTTACTATTAAAATGTTCTATTAATAAGCTAACAATATTCAATAAACGAGTTTGTTGAAAAGGCCAAGAGCCACACTTAATTAACTCATTCAGGGGCGGCATTTGGACCCTGAAATTCAGGTTGGTGTCGCAGGGGTTATGTACTCCTGGAAAATGTAATGGACAATCAAGTTCGGTATAAACCCTGGCAATTAATACCGAGAAGTTGGTTTAGAAAGACACTCTAGCAAACACTGGGACATATTTATTAGACAACGTTTCTGACCTGGAACCTTGGTCACTTCTAACACACAGAGAGTCATAATAACAGTATAGTTATGGGCAGAAAGTGTGGGTGAGAGTGACACATAGTGACCAACGTTTCTGACCTGGAACCTTGGTCACTTCTAACACACAGAGAGTCATAATAACAGTATAGTTATGGGCAGAAAGTGGGGTGAGAGTGACACATAGTGACCTGAAAAATACACTGAAGCTGGAATATACTTAATGTCAAAATACACACTGGTATACATAATACTTATCCAGGCAAGACCAACCTGCGACACACAGGAATCACTTGACGTCATTAACCTCGTGTCATCATCTCAAATAAGTCTCCCTTGCATTTGTCAGCTCACTGTATCACACTCAACCCTCCGCCTATATTCTGTTATTGTCAACGTTTGTGTTAAACGTGATCAAGGTCGCGACCGAAACGTTTTCTAATATATGTCGTTCTAGTTTTTGTTCACGGTTGTTTTTAAACTAATATTCAAGTTTAATGCAAGAAAGGGTAGGATAACTCCTGTTTCTTGGATTAAAAGCCTTTAGCTGGCATCATCTGGGAACGTTCTAAGAAAGGATCACATTATTCTCTGTGGTTCTTAATCTTAAATCCCATTAACCAAGGGAAAAGGTGTTCACAGGTGTTCACTCCAACACTATCCTGTGTTCACTTCAGCACTACCTCGTGTTCACAGGTGTGCACATGTTCGTAAGTTTGTCTTATGTTGGCAAGTGTTCAGTTCACCACTACCCTGTGTTCACAGGTGTTCACTTCAACACGACAGACGAGGCCATGATCGAGGAGATCACGACGGCCATGACGGTGTTCGTGTGGGGATTAACTGGTCACGTCAATGACGAGGCTACCAGAGGGGTAACGCCTTCGCTGTCACCTGCACTCTCTTGCGATACGGGAGATGCTCGCTGGAGAGGCGGTGAGAAGTTCTACAGGTAGGTCCTCTGTCCTGGGTCCTGTGGGTACTCTCCCTGGGTCCTGTGGGGTCCTCTCCTTGATCTTTACGTCGTGTTCTCATCTGTTATCTGCCTCCTGTTACATTTTCGTTTCCTCCATCTTTCACCATCCTTTCTTCCTCTCATCGCTATCTTCCTCCACTGTCAGTCTCCACGGTGCTGCTGCTGCTGCTGCTGCTGCTCTTGTTTCAATTATCTTAAGATTCAGAACTTCCCAAACATCTCTTTACTTCCCCGACACCGTGTCCGTCCTCCTTGATCCTCCTCTGACCAGGTCTCGCAGAACTGCGGTCTCCTCGTCTTTCCTGAGAGGAAGGAAGGGAGAAAAGGAAGGAGGGAAGAACATTGATGCTGGCAAACACTTCCTGATTTAAAATTGAAGTTACATTTCTATTCTTCGTATGAAACCTTATTACCTCCACATTCACCTCGCCCTGATTGGCCTCTGTTGGAATGACTTTTATAAAGTGCCTCCAAATAGTTAGATTTTTAAATGCGGTTGAAAAAGTACACGAGAAGCGGCTTTATAAAAGTCTCTGTTCTATTTTGAATGTACTTTTTCAGCCATAATTCCGAAAAAATCATACCTCACAGAGAGGCTTTACGATAAAACTTAGTGTAATGTTAATAATGATACTAGGATTCGGTTTAAGACTTCAGATTTATTATTTTTTTCGCCCTGGCTGGGATATAAAGAGTACGGATTCGTATCTTTCATATTTCTGCTAAAATTTTAAATCTGTTGATATGCTAATAAGAGACTTCGATTTGTTGGGTCAGGTTCCTGAAGAACGTAAGCATCGACTACCGGGGAGAGCTGCCCACGCCCAAGCTGGAGTTCAACACAGATGGCACCAGACGAGCCGTCAAGCTCAAAATCATGAATCTGAGACCTGACGTCTCACGCAAGCTCACCTGGGAAGAGGTAGGTCTCTTTCCAATGTAAAATTGTTGACTTGGTAAGCGATTTGACTGAGACAGTCAAGTATCCTTATATACTTAGGCTGTAGCCGGTTTTTGCTGTTATCTCTCGCTGCTGGGGTTCGTCAGGAAACAGGAACAAGTGTTTCCTGACGCGGGTCTTAGTTATATGATGACCCACAGCTGGAGCTTCTAGTCATCTGACTGACGCCTTCCACTGGTTTACCAGTCCACCACTTTAAAAATTATGCTTATTGTTATAAGCATTTCTTTACCTATATGTATGTATAGGGAAATGTATGAACATTGTTGTGTCCGGTGGATGGTGGACGTGTGGACATTCTGGTGCCTCACAGAGCATCGTAAGTAGGCCTGCAATTAGACATAATCCAAACAAGCTACAGTTTAGAGCCTCAAATTCTGAAGGAGCCTCTCGAAATTTTAGAAAAAAAATTTTAATTTGTTTATGCCTGAATCGGTCTCTGAAAGCATATCTGATAACACTTCTTGCATTAATTATCGACAATTAACAAAAATATAAAAATTAATATAGAATTTAAGAAGTTAGCTTAACTTTTGTGGAAATTAGTGACGAATTTTTCGTTTAAAATCAAAGCAATGAAAAATTATAATATGATTTCTTAAGTTTTACCAGAGTTAATGAGGTTAACTCCGATAAAGTTATGGCAATTACATCTAGCAACATCATTTTACTCCTGGGAATTAAATACACCCTGCCAGCCCACACGGGTTTGTTACGGCGCATCTGGGTGGCAGTTTTGCCAAGATCTGTTGTTACACAGTCTTATTCACTGTTAACACCTGCCAGATATGGCCTCTAAAACTTCCCATAGTTTAGGTCCTAACCGTGTCTAAATACGGCCTTGATTCTTGGGAAGATCATGTGTACGTGTTCTCCTTCAGCGGAAGACAGAAAAAGATTATTAGGAGGTGAGTGGATTTTTCCTGTCTCCTAATAATTACTATCGCATTTGTTTTGTCTGCTTTCGTAAGATGACGTCCAGGATCTTCCTTTAATTCATGGTATAACTTAACAAATACAAGTGTATTTGTTATACATGAATTAAGGAAAGATCCTTATGAAAGCTGACAAAAAAAAATATGTTAGTAATTATGGATAAGGTAGATTATAGTGGAAAAATAAGCATCATTAGAAGACAGGGGAACTGACGTGCCCCTTAAAGAAACCGTGAATAAGAGGTTTTGCCATAGTTATTTTTTCAGAGTCTTATGTTAACCTTAGTGGCTAACAAGCAGGTTAGCCTTAGTGGTTAACATATAGGTTAACCTAAGAAACAGTGCCACTTCTCACAAATCTATACGTTTTCCTGGGAGGAGGTAACTCTCTGCCAACATCTCTTGCTTCACGGATGCTGCTAGATGTTACACTGGCACCAGCATCAACTAACACAACATCTAACCTTTCTCAAACGAACACAAATCGGTGAAGCAATTAGAGAACGTTTCGGTCCTCCCTGGCCTAGTATCAAGTCATTCCTTACATGTATCCGGAAAGGACTGAAACGCCCTCCAGATTCATAATCCCCACATTTGTACCTTAACTGTGATTGCTTCTAGTCACGGTGACTGATTTTCGTGCACCTGACGACCTGTCACCCCCGTCACTTCTACACTGGCGAGTGATCACCAAGTCGACTTTATCCACTAAATCCTGAGCTTCATTATGCAGTCATTTGGGTGTTTTGTGGCCCATGGGATGAGGATTTTTAGAGTGAAACTCGACTAATGGATTTCCGAACCTCAAAAAAGCCCTGGCTGGTAATGGAATGTTGATTATTTGTGTTTATAACGAGACACGGTTCTTATATACCAGGAACGGCTCTTATATACCAGGAATTTGAAGTGGGTAGGAAGGCAAGTATTTCCAACATGTATTGTTAAAAAAGACACTTGCTTCTGAAAATGTCGACTAATAATATAGATTTACTCTTCAGTAATTGTTTCTCGTATGAATATCATGTCTGTGTTTTTCGAAGTGTCTAATGAGAGCGAGGTCACTGTCATTACAAGAGAGAAGGAAATGTGATATTGGAAAACGTATTTATATACGTGAAAACAATATAGAAGCTATGATGAAGAATTTTTAATGGTCAGTAGCTGTAAAAACTGATGAAAATATTAGTTCAGTGAAAGTTAATGATCGTATCATCAGATGCGAGGTAGTGGAATAATTTTGTTGTCGATTATTTGGGATCGTTGAAACATCAGCTATGTCGGCCACACTAAAATCATGCTAATTATTAACAGGAAAGCCTCTGTCCGCATTTCGGTCTTATGTCTGCTCATACTGAGTTGAGGTCCTTGAGATTCGAGCTTAGTGGTAGAGTATTATGTAAATTCTAAAATATTATGTGAATTGTGCAATAAAAAATAATATATTTTGGGTCAGTAGGGAAAAGTTTATTTTTGGGTAGCCGAAAAAAAAGAACTAACCAAGATTAGAAATTAAATTCTAGGTTAGGTTAACTTAAGTTACTTTACTGATTACAAAAAAAAAATAATCATAGGCTCAGAATATAATTACGGCCATTGCAAAACAAAATTAATATTGAAAAAATTACATAAGAAGAAAAATAAGGGTGTGAAGTCAACCTATACGTCACTTTCGAGTGTTAGATATTGAGCTGAGACGAGGCCTCAACCCGCCTTTTTCATTGACAGTTTTTGATGTTGGTTCGTGCTAATATTTATTCCATTTGTGTGTTGTGTGGCAGGCAACACCTCAAGGCTGGCCTCGCTGCCGCTATAGTCTCCCAAACACTCTCGTATATGTCAATATTTTTTTGTATGTGACAAGCGATGGCTGTAATGGTGGCCTTGTTGACATCCTGTCATGTGGAGGATCGTGTGTGTGTGTGTGTGTGTGTGTGTGTGTGTGTGTGTGTGTGTGTGTGTGTGTGTGTGTGTGTGTGAGTGTGTGTGTGTGTGTGTGTTGTGTGTGTGTGTGGTGTGTGTGTGTGTATGTGTGTGTGTATGTGTGTGTGTGTGTGTATGTGTGTGTGTGTACTCACCTAGTTGTACTCACCTAGTTGAGGTTGCGGGGGGTCGAGTCCGAGCTCCTGGCCCCGCCTCTTCACTGATCGCTACTAGGTCACTCTCCCTGAGCGTGAGCTTTATCATACCTCTGCTTAAAGCTATGTATGGATCTGCCTCCACTACATCGCTTCCCAAACTATTCCACTTACTGACTACTCTGTGCCTGAAGAAATACTTCCTACATCCCTGTGATTCATCTGTGTCTTCAGCTTCCAACTGTGTCCCCTTGTTACTGTGTCCAATCTCTGGAACATCCTGTCTTTGTCCACCTTGTCAATTCCTCTCAGTATTTTGTATGTCGTTATCATGTCCCCCCTATCTCTCCTGTCCTCCAGTGTCGTCAGGTTGATTTCCCTTAACCTCTCCTCGTAGGACATACCTCTTAGCTCTGGGATTAGTCTTGTTGCAAACCTTTGCACTTTCTCTAGTTTCTTCACGTGCTTGGCTAGGTGTGGGTTCCAAATGGTGCCGCATACTCCAATATGGGCCTAACGTACACGTGTACAGGGTCCTGAATGATTCCTTATTAAGATGTCGGAATGCTGTTCTGAGGTTTGCTAGGCGTCCATATGCTGCAGCAGTTATTTGGTTGATGTGCGCTTCAGGAGATGTGCCTGGTGTTATACTCACCCCAAGTCTTTTTCCTTGAATGAGGTTTGTAGTCTCTGACCCCCTAGACTGTACTCCGTCTTGCGGCCTTCTTTGCCCTTCCCCAATCTTCATGACTTTGCACTTGGTGGGATTGAACTCCAGGAGCCAATTGCTGGACCAGGTCTGCAGCCTGTCCAGATCCCTTTGTAGTTCTGCCTGGTCTTCGATCGAGTGAATTTCTTCTCATCAACTTCACGTCATCTGCAAACAGGGACACCTCAGAGTCTATTCCTTCCGTCATGTCGTTCACAAATACCAGAAACAGCACTGGTCCTAGGACTGACCCCTGCGGGACCCCGCTGGTCACAGGTGCCCACTCTGACACCTCGCCACGTCCATGACTCGCTGCTGTCTTCCGACAAGTATGTCCCTGATCCATTGTAGTGCTTCACTGTTATCCCTGCTTGGTCCCCAGTTTTTGCACCAATCTCTTGTGTGGAATGTGTCAAACGCCTTCTTGCAGTCCAAGAAATGCAATCCACCACCCCCTCTCTCTTGTTTACTGCTGTCACCATGTCCATAGAACTCCAGTAGGTTTGTGACACAGGAATTTCCCGTCCCTGAAACCATGTTGTGCTGATTGATGGATCATTCCTTTCTAGGTGTTCACCACTCTTCTCTGATAATCTTCTACCATGATTTTGCATACTATACATGTCAGTGTACACTGGTACTGATAGTTTAATGCTTATGTCTTCCTTTTTTAAGATTGGCTACATTTGCTGTCTTCCATGCCTCAGGCAATCCTCCCGTTTCGATAGTGCATGATATTGTGTTAGGGTACACATAGCGCCTCTGCTCCCTCTCTCATACCCATGGGGAGATGTTATCTGGCCCATTGCCTTTGAGGTATCTAGCTCACTCAGAAGCCTCTTCACTTCTTCCTCGGTTGTGTTGCACTGTGCTCAGCACTTGGTGGTGTGCCCCACCTCTCCGTTCTTTCTGGACGTCCATTCTGTCTCCTCTGTGAACACTTCTTTGAATCTCTTGTTGAGTTCTTCACATACTTCACGGTCATTTCTTGTTGTCTCTCCATCCTCCTTCCTTAGCCTCGATTACCTGGTCCTTGACTGTTGTTTTCCTCTGATGTGGCTGTACAACATTTCGGGTCAGATTTGGACTTTCGATGCTATGTTTATTTTCATATTGTCTTTGGGCTCCCTTCTTGTCTGTGCATATTCGTTTCTGGCTCTACGACTGTTCTCCTATTCTCTGGGTCCTTTGCCTTCTATATTTCTTCCATTCCCTAGCACACTTGGTTTTTGCCTCCTGCACCTTTGGGTAAACCATGGGCCTCATCCTGGCCTTTCTCATTAATCCTGTTACCCTTGGGTACAAACCTTCTCCTCAGCCTCCTTGCATTTTGTTGCTACATATTCCATCATCTCATTAACTGGCTTCCCTGCCAATTCTCTGTCCCACTGAACCCGTTCAGGTAGTTCCTCATTCCTGTGTAGTCCCCTTTCTTGTAGTTTGGCTTCATTCGTCCTGGCCTTCCTGCTTCTCCCTCCCACTTGTAGCTCTACTGTGTATTCGAAGCTTAAAACCACATGGTCACTGGCCCCAAGGGTCTTTCATATATGATGTCCTCGATATCTGCACTACTGAAGGTGAATACTAAGTTCCAGCCTTGCTGGTTCATCCTCTCCTCTCTCTCCTTGTAGTGTCCCTTACGTGGTTGGCACATTGAAGTTTTCCAGTACCACCCTCCATCATCTTAGCCCTCCATGTATCTTGGCCCCCATGGGGTTCAAGTTCTCCCAATCGATCTCCTTGTGCTTAAAG
>NC_069406.1:59844558-59854558 GCF_026875155.1 Cherax quadricarinatus | reverse complement strand
TGACACATAAAATGGTTAAAATTATAAACTTAATTTTAAGTGGTGGACGGGTAAGCCAGTGGAAGGCCTTGGTCAGACGACCAAAAGCTGCAGTGGCGGGTCATTATATGACTAAAGACTCTCCTCAGAAAACACCTGCCCTGTTTACTGACGAATCTTACCCAACCTAACGTACATAACAACACTTGATACATCCACTGTGTACTGCTACTATTACTATTACTACTACTACTGCTACTACTATTAATACTACTACTACAAATAAAGTAATGAAATGTATCAGCAATGAGAATACTGAGTAGAATTTCACTAGTTCATTTAGCATAGCATTTTCAAAGGTTTCCTTCTGGCAGAGCTGGAGTCACTATCACTTTGGAATTGCTGTCTCAGTATGACCCATCACACATAGGGGGGAAATTAAATTTATGAAGATATCGAAATCGTGAGAGAAGCTGGAGTGGGAGGAGAGGGAGGCTGAAGTTGGAAGAGAGGGAGGATATAGTGGGAGGAGAGGGAGGCTGAAGTTGGAAGAGAGGGAGGATATAGTGGGAGGAGAGGGTGGCTGAAGTTGGAAGAGAGGGAGGACATAGTGGGAGGAGAGGGAGGCTGAAGTTGGAAGAGAGGGAGGACATAGTGGGAGGAGAGGGAATTTCTGCAGTGGGAGAGGGAGACCTGGAGTCACTAATGATTCTTTAGTGGTAACGTTTATTAGTAGTGGCACAGGTGGCAGCATTGGTAGTTACAGTAATGAGGTACTAGAAGTAAAACAGGCAAAGACAGGAGTTATGAGAGAATTTACTGTGACAGTAGTAGTAGTTGTTGTTGTAGTTGTTGTTGTTGTAGTAGTTGTTGTTGTAGTAAGTTGTTGTTTTTTAGTATTGTTGTAGTAGTTTTGTTGTTGTTGTTGTTGTGTAGTTGTTTGTTTGTAGTAGTTGTTGTATTTGTTGTTGTTGTAGTTGTTGTTTGTAGTAGTTGTTGTTTTTGTAGTATAGTTGTTGTTGTAGTTGTTGTTGTGTTGTTGTAGTAGTTGTTGTAAGTAGTAGTTGTTGTTTTAGTAGTATTGTTGTTGTAGTAGTAAATTGTTGTAGTAGTTGTTGTTGTTGTAGTAGTAGTTGTTGTTGTAGTTTTTGTTGTTTTTTGTTAAATTTGTTGTTGTTGTAGTAGTTGTTGTTGTTGTAGTAGTTGTTGAGTAGTTGTTGTTGTAGTTGTTGTTGTTGTAGTTGTTGTTGTAGTAGTTGTTGTTGTTGTTGTTTGTTGTTGTTGTAGTAGTAGTTGTTGTTGTAGTAGTAGTTGTTGTTGTAGTAGTAGTTGTTGTTTTAGTAGTAGTTGTTGTTGTAGTAGTAGTTGTTGTAGTAGTAGTTGTTGTTGTTGTAGTAGTGTTGTAGTAGTAGTTGTTGTTGTAGTAGTATTTGTTGTTTAGTAGTAGTTGTTGTTGTAGTATTTGTTGTTGTTGTAGTAGTTGTTGTTGTAGTAGTTTTTTTGTAGTATAGTTGTTGTGTTAGTAGTTGTTTGTTTTTTTGTTGTAGTAGTAGTTGTTGTATAGTAGTAGTAGTTGTTTTTGTAGTATTTGTTGTTGTAGTAGTAGTTGTTGTAGTAGTAGTTGTTGTAGTAAGTAGTTGTTGTTGTAGTAGTAGTTGTTGTTGTAGAAGTAGTTGTTTGTTGTAGTAGTTGTTGTTGTTTAGTAGTAGTTGTTGTAGTAGTAGTAGTTTTTTTGTAGTAGAGTATTGTTGTTGTTAGTAGTAGTTGTTTGTTGGTAGTAGTTTTTGGGTGTAGTAGTAGTTGTTGTTGTAGTAGTATTGTTGTTGTAGAAGTAGTTGTTGTTGTAGTAGTTGTTGTTTGTTGTTAGTAGTAGTTGTTGTATGTAGTATTGTTGTTGTAGTATTGTTGTTGTTGTAGTAGTTGTTGTTTTTAGTAGTAGTTGTTGTTGTTGTAGTAGTAGTTGTTGTTGTAGAAGTAGTTGTTGTTGTAGTAGTAGTTGTTGTAGTAGTAGTTGTTGTAGTAGTAGTTGTTGTTGTAGTAGTAGTTGTTGTAGTAGTAGTTGTTGTTGTAGTAGTAGTTGTTGTTGTAGTAGTAGTTGTTGTTGTAGTAGTAGTTGTTGTTGTAGTAGTTGTTTGTAGTAGTAGTTGTTGTTGTAGTAGTTTTTTGTTGTAGTAGTAGTTGTTGTTTGTATTAGTTAGTTTGTTGTAGTAGTAGTTGTTTTGTTTGTAGTAGGTAGAAATTGTTGTTGTAGTTAGTTATTGTTGTTTTAAGTATTTGTTGTTGTTGTATTTAGTTGTTGTTTGTATTTAGTTGTTGTTGTTGTAGTAGTTGTTGTTGTAGTAGTAGTTGTTGTAGTAGTAGTTGTTGTTGTAGTAGTAGTTGTTGTAGTAGTAGTAGTAGTTGTTGTAGTAGTAGTTGTTGTAGTAGTAGTAGTGGTAGTATCCTACCAACTGGCACTATTTATACGTCTTCCACCACTACTACTACTGCCACTACTGCAACTTCTACTACAACAACTACTGCTATTACAAATGCTACTACAACAACTACTACTACAACAACTACAACTACTGCTACAAACACCTTCTTGTAACACCTTCAGTGTTGCCACTGATTATGTCTGCAAATTAGACTAATTTCCAAGATGAGTCTAGCTTATAAGATTACTTAAGGCAATTAATGCACTTGATCAAGTTAGTTGATTAAGTTAGACAATCAGGCTGTTTGTTCAAGCATCTTGCATCGTCTCCCCAGACAGATAGACATCGAGACTAGTGCAAAATTGTTGGCCACATTCTGATAAAACATCCATTATTTTTCCTCAGATGTAAGAGGATTGTCAGAGTTCCCATGGGTAATGGGATCTTATTTTTGAGATATTATCCCATTACTTTTTTATAAGACACACTGAGACGGGAAAAAGCTGGTCACTTCGGGTTCTTTACTTTCCCAACTCCTTCAAAAAACTTATTTCAAGTCTTATGTAGTTATTTTCTTAATTAAAATTAAAATGGACATTTGAAGTAATATGTAATTTTTAAGCGTTTTAAAAATTTGATGTGTGTTTTTTAAGTAATTATATAATTAATTTGAAGTTTGTTTTTTTACAAATTTTACATATAAATTAATGATGGACCGGTAAGCCAACGGACGTCGACACCATGCCCAGCCCTTCTAGGGTAGGGTAGGTGCCTGAGCCCGAGCCTTTACCTCATGAGACTGTCATTCCCATTAACCCCCTTGTGGCGGGGATGGCAGACCAGAGAGGCCTAGCTTGTGGCTAGGCCTGGGGACAGTTGGTCCCAAAGCTGAGGGGGTACTTGTACCTCCTCCCATGGGAGACTTAGGTCTCTAGATACTCCCCAGATAGGGAGCCAAGGCCAGGTCACCACTACTTGGAAAAGACCCGGGCCGGGAGAATACCGGCGAATAAAAAAAAAAAAACCAACGGAAGGCCTCGGTCAGTTGACCAAAACCTAGTTCAGATTTAATGTTACAGATTCTTGAAGATTTTATTTTAAGTATCCATGAATGCAGTACTGCAAAAATAATGTTATATTTCTGACCTCTTCAGCAACTCTCCCACACAGGAAGGTTCAGCTACACACACTGGCTGACACTGCTTGCATTGTTGACGTTTTTTCTGCTGTGACGCCACATGTCATGTGACGTCATCGTTATTGAAGTTGACAGCTCCACACACAGACGTAACTACTCACTTGCCAGAGTACAGTATGTTGACCCCAAAGACCTAACTGATCACCTGACAGAACAGAGTAACTGATCACCCGTCACAAGACAGTAACTGATCACCTGTTAGGAGACAGTATATTAGTCCCACAGACCTAACTGATTACCTATCATAAGACTGTTAGTCCCACAGAAGACCTGACTACTCACCTATCATAAGACTGTTAGTCCCACAGAAGACCTGACTACTCACCCATCATAAGACTGTTAGTCCCACAGAAGTCCTGACTACTCACCTATCATAAGACTGTTAGTCCCACAGAAGACCTGACTACTCACCTCTCATAAGACTGTTAGTCCCACAGAAGACCTGACTACTCACCTATCATAAGACTGTTAGTCCCACAGAAAACCTGACTACTCACCTATCATAAGACTGTTAGTCCCACAGAAGACCTGACTACTCGCCTATCATAAGACTGTTAGTCCCACAGAAGACCTGACTACTCACCTATCATAAGACTGTTAGTCCCACAGAAGACCTGACTACTCACCTATCAGAAGAATGTTAGTCCCACAGAAGACCTGACTACTCACCTATCATAAGACTGTTAGTCCCACAAAAGGGACCTGACTACTCACCTCTCATAAGACTGTTAGTCCCACAGAAGACCTGACTACTCACCTATCATAAGACTGTTAGTCCCACAGAAGACCTGACTACTCACCTATCATAAGACTGTTAGTCCCACAGAAGACCTGACTACTCGCCTATCATAAGACTGTTAGTCCCACAGAGACCTGATACACAACTATCATAAGACTGTTAGTCCCACAGAAGACTGACTACTCACCTATCATAAGACTGTTAGTTCCACAGAAGACCTGACACTCACCATCAAAGACTGTTAGTCCCCACGAAGGTACTCTCACCTATCAGAAGACATATGTAGTTCTAAGACGTATTTGATCACCGTCAGAGACAGAGTGTGTGACTGACATTCCCCAGGTAATATCTTGCAGATTATACAATAAGTATATTATTCAAAACAAGGGAATATAGAGCGTTTTCTTACATAAATCTGCTGCTCCAACATATTTCAGTAATTCCCAACAAAAATCATTGGGATTTGATAGGTAAATCTGCATTCGACAGCAAGACTTGTCGACGAATGTGTCTAGACAAAAGAACGTGTGATAGTGTTAGCGTTTCAATACTTCACTCCCCAGTGTTCCATTTAGTGTACCAACACTCCCCAGTGTTCCATTTAGTGTACCAACACTCCCCAGTGTTCCATTTAGTGTACCAACACTCCCCAGTGTTCCATTTAGTGTACCAACACTCCCCAGTGTTCCATTTAGTGTACCAACACTCCCAGTGTTCCATTTAGTGTACCAACCACTCCCAGTGTTCCATTTTAGTGTACCAAGACTCCCCAGTGTTCCATTTAGTGTACCAAGACTCCCCAGTGTTCCATTTAGTGTACTAACACTCCCCAGTGTTCCATTTAGTGTACCAACACTCCTCAGTGTTCCATTTAGTGTACCAACACTCCTCAGTGTTCCATTTAGTGTACCAACACTCCTCAGTGTTCCATTTAGTGTACCAACACTCCTCAGTGTTCCATTTAGTGTACCAACACTCCTCAGTGTTCCATTTAGTGTACCAACACTCCCCAGTGTTCCATTTAGTGTACCAACACTCCCCAGTGTTCCATTTAGTGTACCAACACTCCCCAGTGTTCCATTTAGTGTACCAAGACTCCCCAGTGTTCCATTTAGTGTACCAACACTCCCCAGTGTTCCATTTAGTGTACCAACACTCCCCCAGTGTTCCATTTAGTGTACCAAGACTCCCCAGTGTTCCAATTAGTGTACCAACACTCCCCAGTGTTCCATTTAGTGTACCAACACTCCCCAGTGTTCCATTTAGTGTACCAGCACTCCTCAGTGTTGCATTTAGTGTACCAACACTCCCCAGTGTTCCATTTAGTGTACCAACACTCCTCAGTGTTCCATTTAGTGTACCAACACTCCCCAGTGTTCCATTTAGTGTACCAACACTCCTCAGTGTTCCATTTAGTGTACCAACACTCCTCAGTGTTCAATTTAGTGTACCAACACTCCCCAGTGTTCCATTTAGTGTACCAACACTCCCCAGTGTTCCATTTAGTGTACCAGCACTGCCCATTGTTGCATTTAGTGTATCAACACTCCCCAGTGTTCCATTTAGTGTACCAACACTCCCCAGTGTTCCATTTAGTGTACCAACACTCCCCAGTTTTCCATTTAGTGTACCAGCACTGCCCATTGTTGCATTTAGTGTACCAACACTCCCCAGTGTTCCATTTAGTGTACCAACACTCCCCAGTGTTCCATTTAGTGTACCAACACTCCCCAGTTTTCCATTTAGTGTACCAGCACTGCCCATTGTTGCATTTAGTGTACCAACACTCCCCAGTGTTCCATTTAGTGTACCAACACTCCCCAGTGTTCCATTTAGTGTACCAACACTCCCCAGTGTTCCATTTAGTGTACCAACACTCCCCAGTGTTCAATTTAGTGTACCAACACTCCCCAGTGTTCCATTTAGTGTACCAACATCCCCAGTGTTCCATTTAGTGTACCAACACTCCCCAGTGTTCCTTTAGTGTACCAACACTCCCCAGTGTTCCATTTAGTGTACCAACACTCCCCAGTGTTCCATTAGTGTACCAACACTCCCCAGTGTTCCATTTAGTGTACCAACACTCCCCAGTGTTCCATTTAGTGTACCAACACTCCCCAGTGTTCCTTTAGAGTACCAACACTCCCCAGTGTTCCATTTAGTGTACCAACACTCCCCAGTGTTCCATTTAGTGTACCAGCACTGCCCATTGTTGCATTTAGTGTACCAACACTCCCCAGTGTTCCATTTAGTGTACCAACACTCCCCAGTGTTCCATTTAGTGTACCAACACTCCCCAGTGTTCCATTTAGTGTACCAACACTCCCCAGTGTTCCTTTAGTGTACCAACACTCCCCAGTGTTCCATTTAGTGTACCAACACTCCCCAGTGTTCCATTAGTGTACCAACACTCCCCAGTGTTCCATTTAGTGTACCAAACACTCCCCAGTGTTCCATTTAGTGTACCAACACTCCCCAGTGTTCCTTTAGTGTACCAACACTCCCCAGTGTTCCATTTAGTGTACCAACACTCCCCAGTGTTCCATTTAGTGTACCAACACTCCCCAGTGTTCCATTTAGTGTACCAAGACTCCCCAGTGTTCCAATTAGTGTACCAACACTCCCCAGTGTTCCATTTAGTGTACCAACACTCCCCAGTGTCCATTTAGTGTACCAACACTCCTCAGTGTCCATTTAGTGTACCAACACTCCCCAGTGTTCCATTTAGTGTACCAACACTCCTCAGTGTTCCATTTAGTGTATCAACACTCCCCAGTGTTTCATTTAGTGTACCAACACTCCCCAGTGTTCCATTTAGTGTACCAACACTCCCCAGTGTTCCATTTAGTGTACAACTCTCCCCAGTGTTCCATTTAGTGTACCAAGACTCCCCAGTGTTCCATTTAGTGTACCAACACTCCCCAGTGTTCCATTTAGTGTACCAAGACTCCCCAGTGTTCCATTTAGTGTACCAAGACTCCCCAGTGTTCCATTTAGTGTACCAACACTCCCCAGTGTTCCATTTAGTGTACAAACACTCCCCATTGTTCCATTTAGTGTAGCAACACTCCCCAGTGTTCCATTTAGTGTACCAACACTCCCCAGTGTTTCATTTAGTGTACCAACACTCCCCAGTGTTCCATTTAGTGTACCAACACTCCCACAGTGTTCCATTTAGTGTACCAACACTCCCCAGTGTTCCATTTAGTGTACCAACACTCCCCAGTGTTTCCATTTAGTGTACCAACACTCCCCAGTGTTCCATTTAGTGTACCAACACTCCCCAGTGTTTCATTTAGTGTACCAACACTCCCCAGTGTTCCATTTAGTGTACCAACACTCCCCAGTGTTCCATTTAGTGTACCAACACTCCCCAGTGTTCCATTTAGTGCACCAACACTCCCCAGTGTTCCATTTAGTGTACCAAACACTCCCCAGTGTTCCATTTAGTGTATCAACACTCCCCATGTTCCATTTAGTGTACCAACACTCCCCAGTGTTCCATTTAGTGTACCAACACTCCCCAGTGTTCCATTTAGTATACCAACACTCCCCAGTGTTCCATTTAGTGTACCAACACTCCCCAGTGTTCCATTTAGTGTACCAACACTCCCCAGCGTTCCATTTAGTGTACCAACACTCCCAGTGTTCCATTTAGTGTACAAGACTCCCAGTGTTCCATTTAGTGTACCAACACTCCCCAGTGTTCCATTTAGTGTACAACACTCCCCGTGTTCCATTTAGTGTACCAACACTCCCCAGTGTTCCATTTTAGTGTACCAACACTCCCAGTGTTCATTTAGTGTACCAACACTCCCCAGTGTTCCAATTAGTGTACCAACACTCCCCAGTGTTCCATTTAGTGTCCCCAACACTCCCCAGTGTTCAATTTAGTGTACCAACACTCCCCAGTGTTCCATTTAGTGCACCAACACTCCCCAGTGTTCCATTTAGTGTACCAACACTCCCCAGCGTTCCATTTAGTGTACCAACACTCCCCAGTGTTCCATTTAGTGTACCAAGACTCCCCAGTGTTCCATTAGTGTACCAACACTCCCCAGTGTTCCATTTAGTGTACCAACACTCCCCAGTGTCCATTTAGTGTACCACACTCCCCAGTGTTCCATTTAGTGTACCAACACTCCCAGTGTTTCCATTTAGTGTACCAAGACTCCCCAGTGTTCCATTTAGTGTACCAAGACTCCCCAGTGTTCCATTTAGTGTACCAAGACTCCCCAGTGTTCCATTTAGTGTACCAACACTCCCAGTGTTCCATTTAGTGTACCAAGACTCCCCAGTGTTCCATTTAGTGTACCAAGACTCCCCAGTGTTCCATTTAGTGTACCAACACTCCCCAGTGTTCCATTTAGTGTACCAACACTCCCCAGTGTTCCATTTAGTGTACCAACACTCCCCAGTGTGCCATTTAGTGTACCAACACTCCCCAGTGTTCCATTTAGTGTACCAAGACTCCCCAGTGTTCCATTTAGTGTACCAACACTCCCCAGTGTTCCATTTAGTGTACCAACACTCCCCAGTGTTCCACTTAGTGTACCAAGACTCCCCAGTGTTCCATTTAGTATACCAACACTCCCCAGTGTTCCATTTAGTGTACCAACACTCCCCAGTGTTCCATTTAGTGTACCAACACTCCCCAGTGTTTCCATTTAGTGTACCAAACACTCCCCAGTGTTCCATTTAGTGTACCAACACTCTCCAGTGTTCCATTTAGTGTACCAACACTCCCCATGTTCCATTTAGTGTACCAACACATCCCAGTGTTCCATTTAGTGTTACCAACACTCCCCAGTGTTCCATTTAGTGTACCAACACTCCCCAGCGTTCCATTTAGTGTACAAACACTCCCCAGTGTTCCATTTAGTGTACCAACACTCCCCAGTGTTCCATTTAGTGTACCAACACTCCCCAGTGTTCCATTTAGTGTACCAACACTCCCCAGTGTTCCATTTAGTGTACCAACACTCCCCAGTGTTCCATTTAGTGTACCAACACTCCCCAGTGTTCCATTTAGTGTACCAAGACTCCCCAGTGTTCCATTTAGTGTACCAAGACTGCCCAGTGTTCCATTTAGTGTACCAACACTCCCCAGTGTTCCATTTAGTGTACCAAGACTCCCCAGTGTTCCATTTAGTGTACCAAGACTCCCCAGTGTTCCATTTAGTGTACCAACACTCCCCAGTGTTCCATTTAGTGTACCAACACTCCCCAGTGTTTCCATTTAGTGTACCAACACTCCCCAGTGTTCCATTTAGTGTACCAACACTCCCCAGTGTTCCATTTAGTGTACAACACTCCCCAGTGTTCCATTTAGTGTACCAACACTCCCCAGTGTTCCATTTAGTGTACCAAGACTCCCCAGTGTTCCATTTAGTGTACCAGACTCCCCAGTGTTTCCATTTAGTGTACCAAGACTCCCCAGTGTTCCATTTAGTGTACCAACACTCCCCAGTGTTCCATTTAGTGTACCAACACTCCCCAGTGTTCCATTTAGTGTACCAACACTCCCCAGTGTTCCATTTAGTGTACCAAGACTCCCAGTGTTCCATTTAGTGTACCAACACTCCCCAGTGTTCCATTTAGTGTACCAACACTCCCCAGTGTTCCATTTAGTGTACCAACACTCCCCAGTGTTCCATTTAGTGT
>NC_069406.1:59832058-59839558 GCF_026875155.1 Cherax quadricarinatus | reverse complement strand
AACTGCCGACTCTACCTTTCCTTCTGGCTAAGTGAATTCTAATTCAGTCTTCACCTGGTGAATCTAAATTTCTGTGTGACTGGCTCACGCCGAGTGCCTGATCCAGCTGGTTTCAAACTAACTTGCAGTGTTTCCCCTCCACCTCACAGATAACCTTCATGGAAGAGCCGCCCTTCATCAACATGGACCCTCCGCACCCTGTGACGGGCAAGTGTACGGCCAACAAGGGCGTTCCCTGTAGGATAGCCTCGGACGAGATGATGCAAGGGTGAGTACTATAGCTGTTCTACCTTCGGGAGTGAAAACTCGATTTTTAGCTCTAAGCTTGAATCAGACTCTGTTTTAGCTTTGTGTGTTCAAACTGTGACTATGCATATGTGTAATTTTCTCCACGGGATGTCCTCTCAAATTTCCCCTTTTTTTCTTTTTTTTATTTTTTTGTAGCCTGTTCCATTCCTTCACGATCCTCCAGAATAACTTTATCCCTCTCTCTCTCTCTCTCGTCTACAGGATTTCACAATTATTATTATTAAAGATTCGCTGGTATTCTCCCGGCCCGGGCCTTTTCCAAGTGGTGGCCCGGCCTTGGCTCCCTCTTTAGGGAGTGTCTGAGACCTAAGTCTCCCATGGGAGGAGGCACAAGTACCTCCTCATCTTTGGGACCAACTGTCCCCAGGCCTAGCCACAAGCTAGGCCTCTCTGGTCTGCCATCCCCGCCCCAAGGGGGCAAATGGAAATGACAGTCTTATGAGCTAAAAGCTCGGGCTCGGGCACCTACCCTACCCTAGAAGGGTTAGGCATGGTGTCGATGGGATTTCACAACCAGTTTCTTTGTCCAAGATAAAATTCCGTCTCTCAATAAGCTGTAGTCAGTTTATTTATCCAAAAATCACAAACAGCTGTTTTGCAGAAATCACAATAACTTATCCTGTCCGAATTTTAATTTATCCTGTCCAAATTATAATAGTTATCCTCTCCAAATTATAAGTTATTCTGTCCAAATTACATAATTTATACTGTCTAAATATCCACATTTTAAGTATTTTATTCCTATCTGGAAGCTCCCACATTACATATTTTTAATATTATAATTAGTTTGGTGCAGTTTTATCCTCCCTAAATATATCCTGACTCTCGCGTTTACTGCACCGGTGTTCTTTCAAAACTCAGGCGTTTTTATCTTGTTATTTTCCTCATTCTGCCTAACCTGCTTCGTTATTTCTTACCATTTATTGTTGTTATTCGTTATCCCATCTGCAATAATAACACTTTCAATTTATTTTCCGTTGCTGTGTTTGTTTCCAAGGTCCTCTTCTCCTTAGGTTAGGTAAGAAAAAAGAAAAACCATACCACGGGTGGGGTTTGAACCCGCGGTCAGAGACTCTCAAAACTCCAGACCGTTTCGTTAGGCACTGGGGTTCAAACCCCACCCGTGGTATGGCTTGTTTGCAATCGTGTCATTACGATTTCGTGAGTCAGTTAGGTTAGGTAAGATTTGTCAGGAAACAGAACAAGTGTTTCCTGACGTGGGTCTTGGTTTTAGGATGACCCGCAGCTGGAGCTTTTGGTCATCTGACCGAGGCCTTCCACTGGCTTACCAGTCCATCACTTTAAAAAATATTACTGGGGCCAAGAGGGCTTATTGTGTGTTCTGAGTATGTACTCATCAGGGTTTGATCAGCCAGGCTGTTACTGCTGGCCACACGCAAACTAACGTACGAAGAACAGCCCGGCTGGTCAGGTACTGACTTTAGGTGCCTGTCCAGTGCCTTCTTGAAAACAGCCAGGGGTTGATTCACAGTTCTGGCGGGGCCAGGAGCTGTGACTCAACCCCTGTGTGTGTGAGGAGAGGGAGTTAAACTGGGTTATACTCACACAACAAGACAAGACACTTCTCTCACAGGGAAACCGCATCTGTTCGTCTCCCTCTGTATCGACCTTAAGACTTGACTCGAGGTGCTTAAATAAACATGACATGACGAGGGTAAACTTAAGTATGTTGATATAATAAGTCTTGTGTGTGTTTTATTATCCTGTCTCTGTTGTATTCGGTTTTATTTTATTATTACTATTGCCTCGTTGACATTTTTTACAATATGATACAAAAACAATTCATCGATAATTAAAATTAAGGAGAAAAGTACAAATGAGATGAATTGTGAAATGAGTGTTAATTTGACAAATTGTAAAAAATTATCATATTGTTAATATAATAAATGTGAATTTAGTGGAGAGAAAAAAATAAATGATCATAACTATGACCATAATTTTTAAAAGGGTGGACCGGTAAGCCAGCGGAAGGCCTCGGTCAGATGACCAAAAGCTCCAACGGCGGGTCATCATATGACTAAGACCCGCATTTCCTGATAAAGCTGACCTGACCTAATGGAGAGAAGGTTAGGTCACGTAAGGTTTGTCAGGAAAAATGACAAGTGTTTCCTGATGTGGGTCTTAGCCATATGATGACCCACCCGTGGAGCTTTTGTTCATCTGACCGAGCCCTTTCCCTGGCTTAGCGGTCCACCCTCTAAGAATTATGGTCATAATTATAACATTTTATATAAAATGGAGAACAGAGGACTCACAGGTAAGAACCCACATGGGGTGAGAGGGAAACAGGGACAGGACGGAGAATAGGAAGGAAGGGAGAGGAAATGTCGGAGAATAAGGAAAAGAGTCGTTACTAAACCCAACCGCTAAGCAAGGTAAGTAAAATGTGCATCTGTTTTCATTCTCAGCAGTATATCTGTTTGCAAGACTGGACATGCAAGTCGGGTGTTAGCACTGTTTGCAAGACTGGACGTGCAAGTCGGGTGTTAGCACTGTTTGCAAGACTGGACATGCAAGTCGGGTGTTAGCACTGTTTGCAAGACTGGACATGCAAGTCGGGTGTTAGCACTGTTTGCAAGACTGGACGTGCAAGTCGGGTGTTAGCACTGTTTGCAAGACTGGACATGCAAGTCGGGTGTTAGCACTGTTTGCAAGACTGGACGTGCAAGTCGGGTGTTAGCACTGTTTGCAAGACTGGACGTGCAAGTCGGGTGTTAGCACTGTTTGCAAGACTGGACGTGCAAGTCGGGTGTTAGCACTGTTTGCAAGACTGGACATGCAAGTCGGGTGTTAGCACTGTTTGCAAGACTGGACGTGCAAGTCGGGTGTTAGCACTGTTTGCAAGACTGGACATGCAAGTCGGGTGTTAGCACTGTTTGCAAGATTGGACATGCAAGTCGGGTGTTAGCACTGTTTGCAAGACTGGACGTGCAAGTCGGGTGTTAGCACTGTTTGCAAGACTGGACGTGCAAGTCGGGTGTTAGCACTGTTTGCAAGACTGGACGTGCAAGTCGGGTGTTAGCACTGTTTGCAAGACTGGACGTGCAAGTCGGGTGTTAGCACTGTTTGCAAGACTGGACGTGCAAGTCGGGTGTTAGCACTGTTTGCAAGACTGGACGTGCAAGTCGGGTGTTAGCACTGTTTGCAAGACTGGACGTGCAAGTCGGGTGTTAGCACTGTTTGCAAGACTGGACGTGCAAGTCGGGTGTTAGCACTGTTTGCAAGACTGGACGTGCAAGTCGGGTGTTAGCACTGTTTGCAAGACTGGACGTGCAAGTCGGGGTGTTAGCACTGTTTGCAAGACTGGACGTGCAAGTCGGGTGTTAGCACTGTTTGCAAGACTGGACGTGCAAGTCGGGGTGTTAGCACTGTTTGCAGACTGGACGTGCAAGTCGGGTGTTAGCACTGTTTGCAAGACTGACGTGCAAGTCGGGTGTTAGCACTGTTTGCAAGACTGGACGTGCAAGTCGGGTGTTAGCACTGTTTGCAAGACTGGACGTGCAAGTCGGGTGTTAGCACTGTTTGCAAGACTGGACGTGCAAGTCGGGTGTTAGCACTGTTTGCAAGACTGGACGTGCAAGTCGGGTGTTGCAATGTTTGCAAGACTGGACGTGCAAGTCGGGTGTTAGCACTGTTTGCAAGACTGGACGTGCAAGTCGGGTGTGTAGCACTGTTTGCAAGACTGGACGTGCAAGTCGGGTGTTAGCACTGTTTCCAAGACTAGACGTGCAAGTCGGGTGTTAGCACTGTTTGCAAGACTGGACATGCAAGTCGGGTGTTAGCACTGTTTGCAAGACTGGACATGCAAGTCGGGTGTTAGCACTGTTTGCAAGACTGGACGTGCAAGTCGGGTGTTAGCACTGTTTGCAAGACCGGACGTGCAAGTCGGGTGTTAGCACTGTTTGCAAGACTGGACGTGCAAGTCGGGTGTTAGCACTGTTTGCAAGACTGGACGTGCAAGTCGGGTGTTAGCACGAGGGGAAAGTGGCACAAACTACATTCGCAAACAACTCAATCAAAGCGCACTAAGAACGTCGCCCAGTGACACTGGCAGTTAAAGAGTTGGTGGACATAGGTAGGATGATACTGGAGGGCTGGAGAAATTAGAACTACGCTGGAAGGGAACTTTGGAATACAAGTAAGATATAGAGTTTAGATGTAACGAGGTTGTGGATCAGGGTCATGAAGAGTGACGAAGACATTTACAAGATTGTAAGAAGTCCAGTAGTCATGGTATATTTCGAGTCTGTCAGTTTCTAGAATTATTATTATTATTAAAGATTCGCCGGTATTCTCCCGGCCCGGGCCTTTACCTAGTGGTGGCCCGGCCTTGGCTCCCTCTCTAGGGAGTGTCTGAGACCTAAGTCTCCCATGGGAGGAGGCTCAAGTACCTCCTCATCTTTGGGACCAATTGTCCCCAGGCCTAGCCACAAGCTAGGCCTCTCTGGTCTGCCATCCCCGCCCCAAGGGGGCTAATGGGAATGACAGTCTTATGAGCTAAAGGCTCGGGCTCAGGCACCTACCCTACCCTAGAAGGGTTAGGCATGGTATCGATGAATTTCTAGAAGAAAACGGGAAATTTTAATAATTGTATTCAGTGTTATCAGTGTTGAGGTATCAAGAATTTATGTTAAATTTTAATAAATATAAGGGTAATCGATTTTTTTTAATTAATTTTAAGCGCTTAACCCATGTGGGTCACTCAGCGCAAGACGCGGTGAAGGTTTGATCCTCCGTCTACTGAGCGCCTGACAGACGCGCTTCCTATTTGTACTCACCTATACTATGGGTAATCGATGTAATCTTTATAATTTATGTGATCATTTTAATCATTGTATTTTATGTAATTAATATGTTTAATATTTAAAACATTAAATAGTGATATTACATACTTAACAAAGGGCTTTTGACATTTACACCCAACTACTATAATTCCTTGTATAACTATGTATCATGTCTGATCGACACCATGCCCAGCCCTTCTAGGGTAGGGTAGGTGCCTGAGCCGGAGCCTTTAGCTCACAAGACTGTCATTCCCATTTACCCCCTTGTGGCGGGGATGGCAGACCAGAGAGGCCTAGCTTGTGGCTAGGCCTGGGGACAGTTGGTCCCAAAGATGAGGAGGTACTTGTGCCTCCTCCCATGGGAGACTTAGGTCTCAGACACTCCCTAAAGAGGGAGCCAAGGCCGGGCCACCACTTGGAAAAGGCCCGGGCCGGGAGAATACCGGCTAATCTTTAATAATAATAATAATATCATGTCTAAATAAACATTACTATTATTATTATTATTATTATTATTATTATTATTATTATTATTATTATTATTATTATTATTATTATTATTATTATTATTATTATAAGGGAAACTACGTTAAAATCATTGTTGATGAGCATTAACTATTCTAATGAAGATATGACTATATTGTACTTTCTTTCCCTCAGATTTTTTTTTATAAGGATCGCAATATGTTCGAGGTGAAAGTTAATTTTTTTACCTATATTATTAGTAGCAGCTTTTTCTTATTTGACTTGTTGTTCACGATGGAAAATTTGTATTTTGAGTAACTTAATAGACTGGGCTCAGTGGGGGGAAAAAGGAGATATAAACTCCAGAATATTGCCAATACGAGGTGATATAGAGAGAGTTAAAATGACGTTTGTGTTCCGTCTCTACAACAGGTTCTCTTGTTACAGTGTTCATTATTTGACGTAGAGTGGTTCGTTCATTTCTGGCCCCTCCAACATTTTATAACTTTTTTATTACTTATCTCTTGACATGGAGTAGTACCTATAGTGGTTGTTGGATTTATTTCATTTTTCCTGGAATATTTCCATTAATAACCTGAGAGCTCATTGTTCTCTCGTCTTCAAGGTTCCAACACTGGTTAATTATAACTTAGGGAAGTTGTGATGAATGGTTTGGAAAACCGACAAGTTGAAGATTGAGACACTTATGCAACATATGGGAATCTTTATCCAGGAAACGTTTCGCCACACAGTGGCTTCATCAGTCCAATACAAAGAGGAAGGCGTAAGGAGAGGAGGAGTATGAGGTAAAATATAAAAATCTTCCCCCTGGAATACAATGTGACCTTACCCTGGTATGATGTGACCTTAGATGACCCAGAACGATGTCTTTCCTCGTTCAGGGTGAACGTCAGCTGGGCGATGAGGAACTCTAGTTACTTCCGTTGTTGCTCCGGCTTCTGCATCGACCTGCTCGTGAAGTTCTCGCAAGACTTGGGATTCTCCTACGACTTCTTCCGTGTCGAGGACGGCATCTGGGGCGCTATTGTAGTAAGTGCTACCTCCTTCACCCTCCTTCTTTGTGAGGTCTGCCTTCCTCACCCCTCCTTCTTGGTAAGTGCTGCCTCCTTCACCCTCCTTCTTGGTAAGTACTGATTCCTTCACCCTCCTTCTTCGTAAGTACTGATTCCTTCACCCTCCTTGGTAAATGCTGCCTCCTTCACCCTCTTTCTTGGTAAATGCTGCCTCCTTCACCCTCCTTGGTAAGTGCTGCCTCCTTCACCCTCCTTCTTGGTAAGTGCTGCCTCCTTCACCCTCTTTCTTGGTAAGTGTTGCCTCCTTCACCCTCCTTCTTGGTAAGTGCTGCCTCCTTCACCCTCCTTCTTGGTAAGTGCTGCCTCCTTCACCCTCCTTGGTAAGTGCGGCCTCCTTCACCCTCCTTCTTGGTAAGTGCTGCCTCCTTCACCCTCCTTCTTGGTAAGTGCTGCCTCCTTCACCCTCCTTCTTGGTAAGTGCTGCCTCCTTCACCTCCTTCTTGGTAAGTGCTGCCTCCTTCACACCTCCTTCTTGGTAAGTGCTGCCTCCTTCACCCTCCTTCTTGGTAAGTGCTGCCTCCTTCACCCTCCTTCTTGGTAAGTGCTGCCTCCTTCACCCTCCTTCTTGGTAAGTGCTGCCTCCTTCACCCTCCTCCTTGGTAAGTGCTGCCTCCTTCACCCTCCTTCTTGGTAAGTGCTGCCTCCTTCACCCTCCTTCTTGGTAAGTGCTGCCTCCTTCACCCTCCTTCTTGGTAAGTGCTGCCTCTTTCACCCTCTTTCTTGGTAAATACTGCCCCCTTCACCTTCCTTTGTAAGTACTTATTACTTCACCCTCCTCGGTAAGTACTGACACTTTCCCTCCTTACTTTAGCGATCATAGCCTCCCT
>NC_069406.1:59687058-59827058 GCF_026875155.1 Cherax quadricarinatus | reverse complement strand
AGAAAGGAAAGAATACAGGAGGCTCTTTAAAGCTCCACGTAACTTGTTTACAACCAGTCAGGGATCTGGAGGTTTATCTGGAGAGAGTCCGGGTCACGCCCCCGCGGCCCGGTCTGTGACCAGCCTCCTTAGGGCAGTGTCCCAGGATGCGACCCACAACCCGTCGACTAAAACCCAGTTACCCTTTTACTGAAAAGGGGAAAAGCAACAGGGTGGGAAAGAAACACGTCCAATGTTTCTACCTGGCTGGAATCGAACCCAGGCCCTCACCGTGTGAAGCCAGAGCGTTAACCACCAGGAAACCAGAGCCTCCTGATACTTTAATAAATAAAATAACTATTAAAGAAAATCCTTCGCAAGAGATGACTATACCTCTCTGAGTATCAAGCCGCCTTCCTCTCTCTCCTTGTGGCAGAATTTCTTGTTCCTCGCATCAGCTACACGAGCTCTTTATCTGTTTATTATCATCGTAAAGTGTCAACACTTAGCACTATATCTGTGTCTTTAATTTGTATCTTAATGTTATAATATTGACCAGGAGACAGAACAAGGGTCTCCTGTGACAGGTCTTAGACATGTACATGACTCGTTTAAGTGAAAGTACTTGTATTCTTTGGTTAGGTAAGATTCGTCAGGAAACAGGACAAGTGTTTTTCCTGACGCTCGTCTTAATCGTATGATGACCCACAGCTGGAGCTTTTGGTCATCTGACCGAGGCCTTCAACTGGCTTATCAGTCCACCACTTTAAAAAATATGATAATTATAATCATTTCTTTTTTATTTAATCAAAATTACATTATTTTATAAATCCAACTTTAATCTTTTTATATTAGTAATTACTCTTCTGATGATGGTAATCAATGGTTGCCGAAACGCTGACTAATAATAATAATAATATATATTTTAATATATATATATATATATATATATATAAATATTATATATATATATATATATATATATATATATATATATATATATATATATATATATATATATTATAAATATTATATATATATATATATATATATAATATATAAAATATATATATATATATTAAAATATATATATATATATATATATATAATATATATATATTGTTTGGAATTTTATTGATAAAATACTTGTTACTGTTGTTGCACTGTACGTGTTGCAGTCTCCTCTTGTTACTGTTGTTGCACTGTACGTGTTGTAGTCTCCTCTTTTTTGCTGTTGTTGCACTGTACGTGTTGCAGTCCCCTCTTGTTACGGGTGTTGCACTGTACGTGTTGCAGTCTCCCTTGTTACTGTTGTGCACTGTACGTGTTGTAGTCTCCTCTTGTTACTGTTGTTGAAACCTGTACGGTTGTAGTCTCCTCTTTTTTACTGTTTGTTGCACTGACGTGTTGTAGTCTCCTCTTGTTGCTGTTGTTGCACTGAAACGTTTTGCAGTCTCCTCTTGTTACTGTTTGCACTGTACGTGTTGTAGTCTCCTCTTGTTGCTGTTGTTGCACTGTACGTGTTGTAGTCTCCTCTTGTTACTGTTGATGCACTGTACGTGTTGCAGTCTCCTCTTGTTACTGTTGTTGCACTGTACGTGTTGTAGTCTCCTCTTGTTACTGTTGTTGCACTGTACGTGTTGTAGTCTCCTCTTGTTACTGTTGTTGCACTGTACGTGTTGCAGTCTCCTCTTGTTACTGTTGATGCACTGTACGTGTTGTAGTCTCCTCTTGTTACTGTTGATGCACTGTACGTGTTGCAGTCTCCTCTTGTTACTGTTGTTGCACTGTACGTGTTGCAGTCTCCTCTTGTTACTTTTTGTTGCACTGTACGTGTTGTAGCTCCTCTTGTTACTGTTGTTGCACTGTACGTTTTTGCAGTCTCCTCTTGTTACGTTGATGCACTGTACGTGTTGCGTCTCCTCTTGTTACTGTTGTTGCACTGTACGTGTTGCAGTCTCCTCTTGTTACTGTTGTTGCACTGTACGTGTTGTAGTCTCCTCTTGTTACTGTTGTTGCACTGTACGTGTTGTAGTCTCCTCTTGTTACTGTTGATGCACTGTACGTGTTGTAGTCTCCTCTTCTTACTGTTGTTGCACTGTACGTATTGTAGTCTCCTCTTGTTACTGTTGTTGCACTGTACGTGTTGTAGTCTCCTCTTGTTACTGTTGATGCACTGTACGTGTTGTAGTCTCCTCTTGTTACTTTTTGTTGCACTGTACGTGTTGTAGTCTCCTCTTGTTGCTGTTGTTGCACTGTACGTGTTGCAGTCTCCTCTTGTTACTGTTGTTGCACTGTACGTGTTGCAGTCTCCTCTTGTTACTGTTTTTTGCACTGTACGTGTTGTAGTCTCCTCTTTTTTACTGTTGTTGCACTGTACGTGTTGTAGTCTCCTCTTGTTACTGTTGTTGCACTGTACGTGTTGTAGTCTCCTCTTGTTGCTGTTGTTGCACTGTACGTGTTGCAGTCTCCTCTTGTTACTGTTGTTGCACTGTACGTGTTGTAGTCTTCTCTTGTTGCTGTTGTTGCACTGTACGGTTGTAGTCTCCTCTTGTACTGTTGATGCACTGTACGTGTTGCAGTCTCCTCTTGTTACTGTTGTTGCACTGTACGTGTTGTAGTCTCCTCTTGTTACTGTTGTTGCACTGTACGTGTTGTAGTCTCCTCTTGTTACTGTTGTTGCACTGTACGTGTTGCAGTCTCCTCTTGTTACTGTTGATGCACTGTACGTGTTGTAGTCTCCTCTTGTTACGTTGATGCACGTACGTGTTGCAGTCCTCCTCTTGTTACTGTTGTTGCACCTGTACGTGTTGCAGTCTCCTCTTGTTACGGGTTGTTGCACTGAAACGTGTTGTAGTCTCCTCTTGTTACTGTTGTTGCACTGTACGTGTTGCAGTCTCCTCTTGTTACTGTTGATGCACTGTACGTGTTGCAGTCTCCTCTTGTTACTGTTGTTGCACTGTACGTGTTGCAGTCTCCTCTTGTTACTGTTGTTGCACTGTACGTGTTGTAGTCTCCTCTTGTTACTGTTGATGCACTGTACGTGTTGCAGTCTTCTCTTGTTACTGTTGTTGCACTGTACGTGTTGTAGTCTCCTTTTGTTACTGTTTTTTGCACTGTACGTGTTGTAGTCTCCTCTTGTTATGTTGATGCACTGTACGTGTTCAGTCTCCTCTTGTTACTGTTGTTGCACTGTACGTGTTGCAGTCTCCTCTTGTTACTGTTGATGCACTGTACGTGTTGCAGTCTCCTCTTGTTACTGTTGTTGCACTGTACGTGTTGCAGTCTCCTCTTGTTACTGTTGATGCACTGTACGTGTTGCAGTCTCCTCTGTTACTGTTGATGCACTGTACGTTTGTAGTCCCTCTTGTTACTGTTGATGCACTGTACGTGTTGCAGTCTCCTCTTGTTGCTTTTTGTTGCACTGTACGTGTTGTAGTCTCCCTCTTGTTACTGTTGTGCACTGTACGTGTTGCAGTCTCCTCTTGTTGCTGTTGTTGCACTGTACGTGTTGCAGTCTCCTCTTGTTACTGTTGATGCACTGTACGTGTTGTAGTCTCCTCTTGTTACTGTTGATGCACTGTACGTGTTGCAGTCTCCTCTTGTTGCTGTTGTTGCACTGTACGTGTTGTAGTCTCCTCTTGTTACTGTTGTTGCACTGTACGTGTTGCAGTCTCCTCTTGTTGTTGTTGTTGCACTGTACGTGTTGCAGTGTTGTTGTTATATTGTCCTTGTTGCAATCTCTGTTGTTGTTGTTCCAGTCTACTGTTATTGTTGCACTCTTCTTGTTGCATTCTTTCGTTGTTTTTTCTTGCATTGTTCGTTGCTTTGTTATTTGTTCGTTGTTTCCCTAATTAGTCCTTTTTTTACAGCATTCTTACGTTTCAATTTTTAGTTCTTAAGAGAGACGATTAGATTATATTTCCATCTCGGCTTACCCAGGATGTGTCGCCTCTCTCACCTGTTTACCAGGGTTCGACTCCTCCGCTCCTCCCTCCCCTCACTACCTCACCATGCAACGTTTCGCTCACTCTGTGCTCAAGGATCGAACCGCCCGCTCAGAAAATCACCTGATTCAATACGGTATAGAGTTAGCCACTAGAATGCAGTCCGTCCCTGTGGCTATTTTCTTTCTTTCAGCAAATCGATTTTTGTGGCTAAGAGATGTTATCCTCCCTCAGCTTATTGGAAAACCCAGCCCTACACTACCATCCCCCAGGATGCCACCCATACCAGTCAACTAACACCCAGGTACCTAATTACTATTAGGTGACCAGGGGCAACAAGTGTAAGGTGACTAACACCCAGGTACCTCCTTACTGCTAGGTGAACAGTGACATCAGGTTTAAGGTGACTAACACCCAGGTACCTATTTGCTGCTAGGTAGACAGGGGCAGAAGGTATAAGGTGACTAACACCCAGGTACCTACTTAGTGCTGAGTAAACAGGGACAGCAGGTGTAAGGTGATTAACACACAGGTACCTACTTACTGCTAGGTGAACAGGGACAGCAGGTGTCAAGAAGCATACCCAACGTTTCCACCCGTGCCGGGGACTGAACCACAGACACTCAGTGTATGAGGCGAGTGTGTTGCCAACCGAGCCACGGGACTCTTATGTCACACCTCATTAAATATCTGACCCTTGAAGGTTAGTGCCGTGATGCAAGTGCAGGGCTCTTGATCCAATGAATAGTAACTATTTTAATTTTTCTTTTAAACATTATTACATAGCATTCCCCAAGAAGTGGATGACCGTCCCTTACGGGTTTACTGATTCCTCGTGATATATATATATATATATATATATATATATATATATATAGGTCCTTTCTAAAATTTTCTCTTATATGTTTAAAGATATAATTTTTTCATTTATGTTAACGTAAAAATTAATAATTTTGTACCAAAAGAACCTTAGAAAACTTACCTAACCTTATTATAACACGCGTAAATTTAATTTAGCCTAATCTAACTAAATATATTTTAGATAAGTTTACAATAATTTAATAATAAACTAACACAATGAAATATATTTTTTTCGTTAGGTTCAGAATGATTTTTACGAAATTATTGCATACACAAATGTTCGCTTGTCTTATTCGGCAAGAAGAGCATTGCTATTTAAGCCAAAATCGCAAGTTTTACCTATTCGGCACGACATATATATATTATTGGGATATCTAACTCATAATTCAAGCTCTTCAGAAAGTTTTGGATGCGAGGCGGCTGATGCATTTCTCGTGTCATCTGAGAAAAAGAAGAAAGACAGAAAAAATAAGAGATCGGGAGAGGATTCTCTGAATTCTAACTCTGAATAAAAATATTTTTTTTTTCACGATGCTAGACTCTCCCTCAGGCCAGAATTAAAATAAAAAATTGTATATATTTGAAAATGAGGCTTATTTTTAATCAATATGACGGAAATTATGTTTGAGAGAAGATGCTTGATGTTTTGAAACATTGATGGGAAGGTGGGATAGGTGGGGGGGGGGGGGACTTTGATGCAAGTGAGGGGGGCTCTTGATCCTGTGAGTGGGAGCTGATTATTCCTTTTATCTAGGGGGGTCACAGACCCCCCTAGAAAATAGGGGTAATATTAATAATGATCGGGAGACCAACTATGATCTGTGAAAGGATATTATAATTGAGTAACATATGTAGCCACTGGTTGTCAGTCCTGTGTCAGCCTTCACTGCTGACACTACACCGTGTACAAGTCAACATCATTTACCTTCCAGCATCTCGATCACCTGGAGATGACGGAGATGGGAGAGGCGACACTCTCTGGTCAGGCAGGTACAATGTTCGTCAGGAAACAGGACAAGTATTTCCTGGTCTCTCTGGTGAGAGACCACAAACCACACATTGAAATATGCGAATAAAATGTCTTCTAGATGGTAAAACCAGCTTTAATGCTATTTGCATTACTTATTAATGAAACCCCTTTGATCTTGATTTCCTTTTGAGAGCCAAGAGACTTTCCCACTACTCTGGATTCGCGTTTATTAAAAAAAAAATATTTGACCCACGTCTCCGGTAGAGACAAGTTGCTGCTCTAGTGCAGGAACCTTGATACTCATAGCTTGTTAAACACAATCACCGGGTCTGAGAGTTACTGTCACACAATCACCGGGTCTGAGAGTTACTGTCACACAGTCACCGGGTCTGAGAGTTACTGTCACACAATCACCGGGTCTGAGAGTTACTGCCACACAATCACCGGGTCTGAGAGTTACTGTCACACAATCACCGGGTCTGAGAGTTACTGTCACACAATCACCGGGTCTGAGAGTTACTGTCACACAATCACCGGGTCTGAGAGTTACTGTCACACAATCACCGGGTCTGAGAGTTACTGTCACACAATCACGGGTCTGAGAGTTACTACCACACAATCACCGGGTCTGAGAGTTACTGTCACACAATCACCGGGTCTTAGAGTTACTGCCACACAATCACCGGGTCTGAGAGTTACTGTCACACAATCACCGGGTCTGAGAGTTACTACCACACAATCACCGGGTCTGAGAGTTACTGTCACACAATCACCGGGTCTTAGAGTTACTACCACACAATCACCGGGTCTGAGAGTTACTACCACACAATCACCGGGTCTGAGAGTTACTGTCACACAATCACCGGGTCTTAGAGTTACTACCATACAATCACCGGGTCTGAGAGTTACTGTCACACAATCACCGGGTCTGAGAGTTACTGTCACACAATCACCGGGTCTGAGAGTTACTACCACACAATCACCGGGTCTGAGAGTTACTGTCACACAATCACCGGGTCTTAGAGTTACTACCACACAATCACCGGGTCTGAGAGTTACTACCACACAATCACCGGGTCTGAGAGTTACTGTCACACAATCACCGGGTCTTAGAGTTACTACCATACAATCACCGGGTCTGAGAGTTACTGTCACACAATCACCGGGTCTGAGAGTTACTGTCACACAATCACCGGGTCTGAGAGTTACTACCACACAATCACGGGTCTGAGAGTTACTGTCACACAATCACCGGGTCTTAGAGTTTACTACCACACATCACCCGGGTCTGAGAGTTACTACACACACAATCACCGGGTCTGAGAGTTACTGTCACACAATCACCCGGGTCTTAGAGTTACTACCATACAATCACCGGGTCTGAGAGTTACTGTCATACACAATCACCGGGTCTTAGAGTTACTACCACACAATCACCGGGTCTGTGGAGAGTTACTACCACACAATCACCGGGTCTGAGAGTTACTGTCACACAATCACCGGGTCTTAGAGTTACTTCCACACAATCACCGGGTCTGAGAGTTACTACCACACAATCACCGGGTCTGAGAGTTACTACCACACAATCACCGGGTCTGAGAGTTACTACCACACAATCACCGGGTCTGAGAGTTACTGCCACACAATCACCGGGTCTGAGAGTTACTGCCACACAATCACCGGGTCTGAGAATTACTACCACACAATCACCGGGTCTTAGAGTTACTACCACACAATCACAGGTCTGAGAGTTACTACCACACAATCACCGGGTCTTAGAGTTACTACCACACAATCACCGGGTCTTAGAGTTGCTACCACACAATCACCAGGTCTTAGAGTTACTACCACACAATATCCGGGTCTTAGAGTTACTACCACATAGTAAGTTAGTATTTCTCTCTTACTTAAACGGATGTCTTATATAGATCATGTCATAGGTTAAGGCCTGTTATACTTTATCCCCCTATTTCAAAGCCTAGCCCTATCTAAGGTGGAGAAATAGACACACATGCAGTAATATGTGTGATCCTTTATTGACAACGTTTCGCTCAACTTAGTCAATAAAGGCTCTCATTATATTGCATTTGTCTATTTTTCCGTCGTGTCGGTATTTTATATCATTAATTACCATCTTAAGGTTTTCTACCTTACCCTCTTCCAGGATGCCACCCACAACACTCGACTAACCCACAGGTACCTATTCACTGGTAGGGAAACAGGGGCAGTAGGTGACCTTATTCCGCCTTTCGTCCTGCCTGGGAATCGAGCCCGAGTCCTTTAGGTTATGAGTCGAGCGTTGTACCAGTGATCTATACACGGTTATGCACTGGATATTAAGCCGAAGATAATTAACAAACTAACACTGGCCGCAGAGCGAGAGCTGAATTTGGGACCGGGTGGACTGCTGGCCTGGTTACCAGGATAATAACTCAGCCTACCATAAAGCGAACTTAATTAAAATGTTGATTAGCCCCGAGTGGGTGAGTTGGTGGCATTTTGGTAATATAAACACTGATTCACTAGTTTCTTACATTGTAATGTAAACCTCACTGGTACTTCTGGAAGTTAGTTTAATATGTTTATTATGCACCCCATACCCATCCTGTGGGCGGTAGTCAAAAGATTACAGAGGTACGTAATGGGTCCAGGGACTGGGCCTCAAAGTTTTGATAGCTGAGCAAGTTACAGAGGTAATGAATTCACAATTTACAAAGGTAATGAACTCACAATTTACAAAGGTAATGAACTCCAGGTAGGTCTAGTCACAATCATGACAAGTTACAAAGGTATTTACAGATTACAGAGGTACTTCTGATAGTAAATTGAATCTCCGCTTTGTCTCGTTCATGCTTGTAGCATGTATATGTTTCTTGAAATACCAGAATGAACAATGGCTATAATCATGACCATAATTTTTAAAGGGGTGGAGGGGTAAGCCAGTGGAAGGCTTCGGTCAGATGATCAAAAGCTCCATCTGCGGGTTATCATATGACTAAGATCGGAAAAAACTTGTACGTTTCCTGACAAATCTTACCTAAGTTAACCTTGAAATTTACCAATTGCATTGTGTTAATTTGTCTATTTTAGTCTTCACTCTAATCAACTCAAATTTCTTATTATTTAATAAATCAAATAGACGATGTAATTAGTATTCTGTAATTTAGTTTAAAGATGATGAATAGGGAAAAGAAGTTGAGAGAGTGACCATTAACCTTACGACCCACGCAGAGGTGATGGTACTCACCTATTTGTGGTTGCAGAGGTCGAGTCTTAGATTCCTGGCCCCGTCTTTTCGCTAGTTACTACTAGGTCTACTCTCACTGCTCCAAGAGGCAGCCAGGGACAGTGTAACAGTCACTCTCCTTACACCTGCCTCTTAGTATTTTCCTCACCAATTACCTATTTGCAACACAGCAATTTTCATTACCCTAAAATCGGTTATAAGCAACAGGTATCCTGATTTTCACTCTCACAACCATTCAGATCCACTCGCCATACATACACTCACTCCCGTACAAATTTATGTTTCTCTTCTACAAGAATCCAAATGCTTTTCCCCTGTGGGTGCGAGATCCCTGGCTTGTCCACCCCGGGGGTGAATATAACTAGAGTACATATGTCGTTTATAACCTCCCAGAACTCTCTCTCTCTCACTCACTCATCCATTTTAGCTGCCTTTGATGACAAGAGGGATTATTAAGACAAATTATCTTTGAGATACGACTGGCCGAGACCTCAGGTGAGTCTGGGATCACCGTTGTCACCTGAGAGGAGGGGTCGTGTGTTGTTGCACCGTCAACCGTGTATGTAACCACTTATTATGGCGATGTGCGGGGAGGGATGGTCTTGGTGGTGGAGGGCTCTTGATACAAGGAACTGGCGCTATCCTCTGTTTCCATGGATAAAACATGATGACCTCACAGTTTCCCAATAATAATAATAATAATAATAATTGAATAAAGGAGTTTTTAATGACATAAAAGGGGTTGATAGAGTGTATGTAAGCGAGAATGGAATTTATACTTGATGATGTTAGTTAAAATAATAGAAAGGTAGTAGTAAACCGCAGGGACTTGAGTCCTGTAATTGGTTTTGTTAAACAGTGTACTGCACCCTGGGGTGTTTGTTAGTTTTGTGCTGTGTTTGGACAGTGTTTGTGATGGTGATGTTTTTGTTTTGTGCTGCTTTGTTGGATTTCGTGCGTGTGTATGTTAATAGTTTGTATGTGTTGCTCAAGAGATTGGAATGTGTTTGTTAGAGATTTGTTTAATAAAGTGTTGTAGTAGTACATCAGGACTTAGACTGTAATTGGTTTTCGTTTTTCAACTGTGTTTTACAGACCCTGGTGCTGTGTTTGTTAGTGTTTGTGCTGTGTTTGTTAGTGTTTGTGCTGTGTTTGTTAGTGTTTGTGCTGTTTGTTAGTGTTTGTTGCTGTGTTTGTTAATGTTTGTGTGTGTTTGTTAGTGTTTGTGCTGTGCTTGTTAGTGTTTGTGCTGTGTTTGTTAGTTTTTGTGTTGTGTTTGTTAGTGTTTGTGCTGTGTGTTGTTAGTGTTTGTGCTGTGTTTGTTAGTGTTTGTGCTGTGTTTGTTAGTGTTTGTGCTGTGTTTGTTAGTGTTTGTGTGTCGTTAGTGTTTGTGCTGTGTTTGTTAATGTTTGTGTTGTGTGTTTGTTAGTGTTTGTGCTGTGCTTGTTAGTGTTTGTGTCTGTGTTTGTTTAGTTTTTGTGTTGTGTTTTGTTAGTGTTTGTGCTGTGTTTGTTAGTGTTTGTGCTGTGTTTGTTAGTGTTTGTGCTGTGTTTGTTAGTGTTTGTGCTGTGTTTGTTAGTGTTTGTGCGTGTTTGTTAGTGTTTGTGCTGTGTTTGTTAGTGTTTGTGCTGTGTTTGTTAGTGTTTGTGCTGTTTGTTAGTGTTTGTGCTGTGTTTTTATGTTTGTGTGTGTTTGTTAGTGTTTGTGCTGTGCTTTGTTAGTGTTTGTGCTGTGTTTGTTAGTTTTGTGTTGTGTTTGTTAGTGTTTGTGCTGTGTTTGTTAGTGTTTGTGCTGTGTTTGTTAGTGTTTGTGCTGTGTTTGTTAGTGTTTGTGCTGTGTTTGGTAGTGTTTGTGCTGTGTTTGTTAGTGTTTTTGCTGTGTTTGGTAGTGTTTGTGCTGTGTTTGTTAGTGTTTGTGCTGTGTTTGGTAGTGTTTGTGCTGTGTTTGTTAATGTTTGTGTTGTGTTTGTTAGTGTTTGTGTTGTGTTTGTAATTTTTTGTGCTGTGTTTGTTAGTGTTGTGCTGTGTTTGTTAGTGTTTGTGCTGTGTTTGTTAGTGTTTGTGCTGTGTTTGTTAGTTTTTGTGCTGTGTTTGTTAGTGTTTGTGCTGTGTTTGTTAGTGTTTGTGCCGTGTTTGTTAGTGTTTGTGCTGTGTTTGTTAGTGTTTGTGCTGTGTTTGTTAGTGTTTGTGCTGTTTGTTAGTGTTTGTGCTGTGTTTGTTAATGTTTGTGTTGTGTTTGTTAGTGTTTGTGCTGTGCTTGTTAGTGTTTGTGCTGTGTTTGTTAGTTTTGTGTTGTGTTTGTTAGTGTTTGTGCTGTGTTTGTTAGTGTTTTGTGCTGTGTTTGTTAGTGTTTATGCTGTGTTTGTTATGTTTGTGCTGTGTTTGTAGTGTTTGTGCTGTGTTTGTTAGTGTTTGTGCTGTGTTTGGTTAGTGTTTGTACTGTGTTTGTTAGTGTTTGTGCTGTGTTTGGTAGTGTTTGTGCTGTGTTTGTTAATGTTTGTGTTGTGTTTGTTAGTGTTTGTGTTGTGTTTGTTAGTTTTTGTGCTGTGTTTGTTAGTGTTTGTGCTGTGTTTGTTAGTGTTTGTGCTGTGTTTGTTAGTGTTTGTGCTGTGTTTGTTAGTGTTTGTGCTGTGTTTGTTAGTGTTTGTGCTGTGTTTTGTTAGTGTTTGTGCTGTGTTTGTTAGTGTTTGTGCTGTGTTTGTTAGTGTTTGTGCTGTGTTTGTTATGTTATGTGTGTTTGTTAGTGTTTGTGCTGTGTTTGTTAGTGTTTGTGCTGTGTTTGTTAGTATGTTTGTGATGTGTTTGTTAGTGTTTGTGCTGTGTTTGTTAGTGTTTGTGCTGTGTTTGTTAGTGTTTGTGCTGTTTGTTAGTGTTTGTGTTGTGTTTTGTTAGTGTTTTGTGCTGTGTTTGTTAGTGTTTGTGCTGTGTTTGTTAGTGTTTGTGCTGTGTTAGTTTTTGTGCTGTGTTTGTTAGTGTTTGTGCTGTGTTTGTTAGTGTTATGTGCTGTGTTTGTTAGTGTTTGTGCTGTGTTTGTTTAGTGTTTGTGCTGTTTGTAGTGTTTGTGCTGTGTGTTTGTTAGTTGTGTTGTGCTTGTTTTGTTAATGTTTGTGCTGTGTTTGTTAGTTTTTGTGCTGTGTTTGTTAATGTTTGTGTTGTGTTTGTTAATGTTTGTGTTGTGTTTGTTAATGTTTGTGTTGTGTTTGTTAATGTTTTGTTGTTTGTGTTTGTTAATGTTTGTGTTGTTGTTCGTTAATGTTTTTGTGTTGTGTTTGTTAATGTTTGTGTTGTGTTTGTTAATGTTTATGTTGTGTTTGTTAATGTTTGTGTTGTGTTTGTTAGTGTTTGTGTTGTGTTTGTTAATGTTTGTGTTGTGTTTGTTTAATGTTTGTGTTGTGTTTGTTAATGTTTGTGTTGTGTTTGTTAATGTTTGTGTTGTGTTTGTTAATGTTTGTGTTGTGTTTGTTAATGTTTGTGTTGTGTTTGTTAATGTTTGTGTTGTGTTTGTTAATGTTTGTGTTGTGTTTGTTAATGTTTGTGTTGTGTTTGTTAATGTTTGTGTTGTGTTTGTTATGTTTGTGTTGTGTTTGTTAATGTTTGTGTTGTGTTTGTTAATGTTTGTGTTGTGTTTTTTGTTTAATGTTTGTGTTGTGTTTGTTAATGTTTGTGTTGTGTTTGTTAATGTTTGTGTTGTGTTTGTTTAATGTTTGTGTTGTGTTTGTTAATGTTTGTGTTGTGTTTGTTATGTTTTATGTTGTGTTTGTTAATGTTTGTGTTGTGTTTGTTAATGTTTGTGTTGTGTTTGTTAATGTTTGTGTTGTGTTAATGTTTTTCCAACAAATACTAACGTTTGTGTTGTCACAGCCAAGGTTTGTGTTGTCACAGCCAAGGTTTGTGTTGTCACCGCCAAGGTTTGTGTTGTCACAGCCAAGGTTTGTGTTGTCACAGCCAAGGTTTGTGTTGTCACAGCCAAGGTTTGTGTTGTCACAGCCAAGGTTTGTGTTGTCACAGCCAAGGTTTGTGTTGTCACAGCCAAGGTTTGTGTTGTCACACAACAAATACTGAGTAACACAACAAATACTGAGCTCATCAATTCGTTGAGTGTCTGATGGTCACTGGATGTCTACGTTCCAACAGATGCTCAGATTTAAGGCACGTACTGAGTGGCATGCACCTGATTGGCCCTAAGGTCTTGATTCTCTGAGAATTTTCTCTGGTTCTGATTGGCTGAGAGCTCTCATTGGATAGGAGATCTGATTGGCTCTGAGCTACGATTGGCTTGAGGCTCTGATTGGCTCCCGGCTCGTATTGGCTCCGTACTCTGATTGGCTCAGAGCCCAAAGGGAATCAGGCAATTTTCCACAAGGTTGCAACTGATCTCTTGATTACCTGACGATCCAGGCAACACAATTCAGGACTGTCTTGTATCATTCACAACACAATTCAACACTGTGATCATTCACAACACAGTTTTGGGAAGTATGATTTATGCATGTTGAAGATCTGTTGAATTATACTTCGGATTAATGGGATGATTTGTTAATCACTGAGTACACCTCAACACCTGTTGCATGTGCACAGTTATTGTGTGTACACGTCACACCTGCAATATGTACACATGACCCTAAGCGTCTACACCGATAATGATCTGTGGTCGTTGGGATATAGAGTTCACTATGTGTATATATATATATATATATATATATATATATATATATATATATATATATATATATATTATTATATATATATATATATTATATATATATATATATATTTGTTACGTTTAGATATATTTTCGCAGATTTATAACAAAAAAAATTCATTATACTTATTCAGCAGAGAACACCTTTGCCAAATTCACAACTAACCTACGAACTGGAAATAAATATCATCCTGCCATATTTTAGTCTTTGGACCATCATCAGATGACGACTGCTAGGCAGAAGCTACAGTACTTTCATAAGCAGAAAAACGGGCGAAACCTAGCCGCGTTCCCGAGCTAAAAACGTCAAAACGGGATTGTTTTTGAAACCAGAGAATTCGGACAACAAGGAAAATAGGGGAAATAGAATAGGTTAGATAAGGCTGGCTAATTGGAGAATTGATATACCTGGTGAACAAGCAGGTAAAAGGGGTCACACCCTCTCTTTTGTTCACCATCAGTTGGGGCGGCCACTAAGGGTACCATTGTACCCTGTTTGTTCAGTATGGAACCATGAGGTTGATGGTTGAGTGGGGAAGGGAGGAGTGTTGTCGTGGCTGAGTGTCGTAGTAGTAGTAGTAGTAGTAGTAGTAGTAGTAGTAGTGAAGTGGTGCTACCAGGCCCTGGAGCTTGAGTCCCAGTTGTTCCCTGGTGGTTATGGTTGTTCCCTAGAATCTGTAGTTATTTTCCTTCTCTTATATATATAGTTATTTTCCTTCTCTGTTATCTATAGATACTTTAGTCCCCAGTATCCGTATCTATTGTCGTGTCCCAGTATCCGTATCTATTGTCGTGTCCCAGTATCCGTATCTATTGTCGTGTCCCAGTATCCGTATCTATTGTCGTGTCCCAGTATCCGTATCTATTGTCGTGTCCCAGTATCTGTATCTATTGTCGTGTCCCAGTATCTGTAGTTAGTCGTTCCCTAGTACTTACAAGTTATAGTCGTTCTTCAGTACCCGTGGGTGTTGTCGTTTCTTCGTGCCTATAGTTATTATTCTTTAATATTATCTATAGTTACTGTTGTTGCTTAGTATCTATAGTTAGAGTCGTTCACCAAGTATCTATAGTTAATGGTCGTTCTTCGCTGTCATCTGTACATACAGGTTAGTGAACATATTTAGCATACAAGTCTCGGTAATATACGACGGAGGAGTGAGCCTTCACCAGCCCTTGTTATGTGTGTCGTCTTCTGTTGTGTCACATTACTGTGTTGTCTCCTGCTGTGTCATTTCCTGTTGTGTCATATTACTGTGCCATCTCCTGTTGTGTCATATCGCTGTGTCGTCTCCTGCTGTGTCTTTTCCTGTTGTGTCATATCACTGTGTCGTCTCCTGCTGTGTCATTTCCTGTTGTGTCATTTCCTGTTGTGTCATATCACTGTGTCGTCTCCTGCTGTGTCATATTGCTGTGTCATACTGACACTGTGTGACACCAGCCCTAGAAGAGGATAATTAAGAAAGTTAGTAATAACGTCAGTGAGGGAAATAGAATTTCTTCACAATTTTCTGACTTTAATCTTCCTATGAATCTCTGGTTTAAATCCTCTTGTCCAGTTGGTACGGTTTTGATGACCATCCTTACGGCTTTAGCGCTCTTTCACTGGACATAATAATAATAATAATAATGCTAGATTGCTAGTATTGTGTAGTGAGATTTGGGCTTTACCGCTGATCTGGAGTTAGATGCTCGGGCACACTCAGTGTTGGCACACACTTGGAGTGTTAACACACACTTGGAGTGTTAACACACGCTTGGAGTGTTAACACACACTTGGAGTGTTAACACACACTTGGAGTATTAACACACACTTGGAGTGTTAACACACACTTGGAGTATTAACACACACTTGGAGTGTTAACACACACTTGGAGTGTTAACACACACTTGGAGTGTTAACACACACTTGGAGTGTTAACACACACTTGGAGTGTTAACACACACTTGGAGTGTTAACACACACTTGGAGTGTTAACACACACTTGGAGTGCTAACACACATTTGGAGTGTTAACACACACTTGGAGTGTTAACACACACTTGGAGTATTAACACACATTTGGAGTGTTAACATACATTTGGAGTATTAACACACACTTGGAGTGCTAACACACACTTGGAGTGTTAACACACACTTGGAGTATTAACACACACTTGGAGTGCTAACACACACTTGGAGTGTTAACACACACTTGGAGTGTTAACACACACTTGGAGTGTTAACACACACTTGGAGTGCTAACACACACTTGGAGTGTTAACACACATTTGGAGTATTAACACACACTTGGAGTGTTAACACACACTTGGAGTGTTAACACACATTTGGAGTATTAACACACACTTGGAGTGTTAACACACACTTGGAGTGTTAACACACACTTGGAGTGTTAACACACACTTGGAGTGTTAACACACACTTGGACTATTAACACACACTTGGAGTGTTAACACACACTTGGAGTGTTAACACACACTTGGAGTGTTAACACACACTTGGAGTGTTAACACACACTTGGAGTGTTAACAAACACTTGGAGTGTTAACACACACTTGGAGTGTTAACACACACTTGGAGTGCTAACACACACTTGGAGTGTTAACACACACTTGGAGTATTAACACACACTTGGAGTGTTAACACACACTTGGAGTGTTAACACACACTTGGAGTGTTAACACACACTTGGAGTGTTAACACACACTTGGAGTGTTAACAAACACTTGGAGTGTTAACACACACTTGGAGTGTTAACACACACTTGGAGTGCTAACACACACTTGGAGTGTTAACACACATTTGGAGTATTAACACACACTTGGAGTGTTAACACACACTTGCAGTGTTAACACACGCTTGGAGTGTTAACACACACTTGGAGTGTTAACACACACTTGCAGTGTTAACACACACTTGGAGTGTTAACAAACACTTGGAGTGTTAACACACACTTGGAGTGTTAACACACACTTGGAGTGCTAACACACACTTGGAGTGTTAACACACATTTGGAGTATTAACACACACTTGGAGTGTTAACACACACTTGCAGTGTTAACACACGCTTGGAGTGTTAACACACACTTGGAGTGTTAACACACACTTGGAGTGTTAACACACACTTGCAGTGTTAACACACACTTGGAGTGTTAACACACACTTGGAGTGTTAACACACACTTGGAGTGTTAACACACACTTGGAGTGTTAACACACACTTGGAGTGTTAACACACACTTGGAGTGTTAACACACACTTGCAGTGTTAACACACACTTGGAGTGTTAACACACACTTGGAGTGTTAACACACACTTGGAGTGTTAACACACACTTGGAGTGTTAACACACACTTGGAGTGTTAACACACACTTGGAGTGTTAACACACACTTGGAGATATAAAAAAAATAGTGCAGCTGTATAACACAAAATGGAAGCCTAATTCAAAATAGTCAGTAGCAAAGATGTTAGTTCCCTTACACCTATTACCCACATTCACCTAGCAGTAAATAGGTACCTGGGCGATAGCTCACTCAAGCCTTCATAACCAGCTCTCTCTCTCTCTTGGCAATTTCAAGAAAACTGCAGTTGTTTTGGAGGCAATCGTAATTGTTTCTTCTCGTTAATTACAATTTGCAACGATTGCAATAGATCGGAAACTTTCAAAGGATGTTAATTACGAGTTTTTAATGAAATCGCGACGGCTCCTCCTTCTACTTACCTGTCACTTCTGGGTTCTTCAGTGCCGACAGTCACTGTAATTACTTTACCTGACGTATCAAGTGACATGATTTTTAGAAGAGAGGGGTCTTGAGGTGTTGAAAGCTGGCGAGTCGAATCCCAAGACTTCAAATAGGCTTTTCGGTATTGAAAGTTGGCGAGTAAATTCCCAATACTTATAAAATATAGTTTCTTGGGTGCTGAAAGTTGGCGAGTAAATTCCCAAGACTTTTGTAATATATTCTTTTGTGTGGGTGTTGATATCTGGGAAATGGATTCCCAAGACTTTCAGGGCACTGTTTTCTGACTTGTGAGAACTTTGTTATGATGGAGATTGGTGGGAAAATTGTAGAGTAATTAGTGGTCATAGTAGTTGATAAGTTGATTGTTGCCTGAATTATGGTAATCGGTGGGGACTGCTGCAGGGAAACAAATATTGGAACAAATTGCGATGACAGAACAGTTGTGAACTGTTGAGAGAGAATTTTTAAGCTATGATAAAGACAGGAGCCATTGACGTTAGCAAGTAAAACAACGTGAATGATGATAGTGGTCACAATTTGCTTCGTTGTGTCGTTATTACTCCTGAGGGTGACGCTGACGAGATATTTTTTTTCTCCGTTTCCCTTCGCAGAACGGCAAGTGGACGGGCCTGCCTGGTGCCATCATCAACGGCAAGGCTGACATGATTATGACTTCCATCAAGATAAACTCTCAGCGGGAGGAAGTGTTGGATTTTACTGTTCCATTTCTAGACACTGGCATCGCCATAGTGGTGGCCAAGAGGACTGGAATCATCTCTCCTACTGCCTTCCTGGGTCAGTACCAGTGTTAGTAGTAGTAATAGTAGTAGCAATAGTAGCAGTAGTAGTAGTAACAGTAGTAATAGTAGTAGCAGTGCAGTAGTAATATAATAATAATAATAATAATAATAATAATAATAATAATAATAATAATAATAATAATTATTTATTATTATTTAATTATTATTATTATTATAAATTTTTATTATTATTATTTATTTTTTTTATTGCGTTGTCCTCAGTCTTAACTTAATTACTTAATAAACGGTACATACTTACAGATCATGCCCCGCTACTGTATATACACTGCGGTGTCTCAGTCTCACTTACTTACTTTAATATCTTACCATCTTACAGTCATGCTACTTATATACACTGCGTTGTCTCAGTCCTACGTAATTACTTTCATACTGTACCATACTTAAAAGTATGCTACTTATAAACACTAACTGCGTTGGTCTCAAGACTACTTAAATTACTTTAATAGCTGTACCATACTTAACAGTCATCTACTATATACACTGCGTTGTCTCCATCTCACTTAATTAACTTATATCTGTACCATACATACAGTCCTGCTACGTATATACACTCAACTCTGCGTTGTCTCAGTCTCACTTAATTATAACTTTAATAGCTGTACCATACTTACAGTCATGCTACTTAAATACAACTCGTGTCTCCCCCATCCTTTACTTAATTACTTTAATATTGTAACCATACTACTGTCACAACATATATACACTGCGTGTCTCACAGTCTCCCACTTAATTACTTTAATATCTGTACCAAATACAGTCATGCTACTTATATACACTTGCGTTGTCTCAGTCTTACCTTAATTACTTTAATATCTGTCCCATCTTACAGTCATGCTACTTATCTACACTAGCTTGTCTCCAAAGGTTTTTCCTTACTTAATGCTTAATATCTGTACCATACATACAGTCATGCTACTTATAAACACTGCCGTTGTCTCATCTACTTAATTACTTTAATATCTTACCATACTTACAGTCATGCTACTTATATACACTGCGTTGTCTCAGTCCCTTACTTAATTACTTTAATATCTGTACCATACTTACAGTCATGCTACTTAATATACACTGAATACACTGCGTTTGATCCTCAGTCTCACGTTAATACTTTAATAACTGTACCATACTTACCGTCAGCTACTTAAATACAACTGCGTTGTCTTCAGGCCTAACTTAATTACTTTAATATCTGTACCATAACTTACAGTCATGCACTTATATACACTGCGTGTCTCAGTCCTTACTTAATACTTTTAATATCTGTACCATACTTTACAGTCATGCTACTTATATACACTGCGTTTCCTCAGTCTCACTTACTTAATTACTTTAATATCGGACCATACTTACAGTCATGCCTTACGTATATACACCTGCGTAGTCTCATCTTACTTAATTAACTTAATATCGTACTATACTTACAGTCATGCTACTTATATACAACAGCGGTTGTCTCAGTCATACTTAATTACTTATATCTGTACCATACTTACAGTCATGCTACATATAATACACTGCGTTTGTCCCCTCAGTCCTTACCCTTAATAGACTTTAATATCTGTACCATACTTTACAGTCATGCTACTTATATACACTCGGTGTCTCAGTCTTACTTAATACTTTAATACTGTACCATACTTTTACAGTCAGCTACTTATAACACCTGCGTTGTCCTCATCCTCACTTAATTACTTTAATATCAGTACCAAAACTTACAGTCCATGCCTACTTAAATACAACTTGCGTTGACTCAGTCTTACCTTAATTACTTTAATATCTGTACCATAACTTACAGCCATGATACTTATATACATGCGTTTGTCTCATCTTACGTAATATACTTAATATCTGTACCAATAACTTACAGTCATGCACTTATATACACTGCGTTTGGCTCCAGTCCTCACTTAATTACTTTAATATCAGTACCATACTTTCAGTCATATGGCTACTTATATACCACTGCGTTGTCTCAGTCTTTTACTTAAGTACTTTAATATCTGTTACCATACTTACAGTCAAGCTACTTATATACACTGCGTTTCTCAGTCTAACTTAATTACTTTAAAATCTGTAGCCAACTTACAGTCAAGCTACTTATTACACGGCGTTTGTCCAGTCTTATTAATTACTTTAATATCTGTAGCATACTTACAGTCATCTACTGTATATACACTGCGTTGTCTCAGTCTTACTTAATTACTTTAATATCTGTACCATACTTACAGTCCTGCTACTTATATAACACTGCGTTTCTCAGTCTTACTAAATTACTATTAATATCTGTAACATACTTACAGTCATGCTACTTAGATACACTGGGCGTTGCTCAATTCTTAATTAATTACTTTAATATCTTGTACCTACTTACAGTCTGCTACTTATAAACACTTTGCGTTTCACAGTCTACTTAATTACTTTAATATCTGTACCATACTTACAGTCATGCTACTTATATACACTGCGTTGTCTCAGTCTTACTTAATTACTTTAAATATCTGTACCATACTTTACAGTCATGCTACTTATATACATCTTGCGTTGTCTCAGTCTTTACTTAATTACTTTAAACTATCTGTACCATACTTACAGACATGCTACTTATATACACTGCGTTGTCTCAGTCTTACTTAATTAAAACTTTAATATCTGTACCATACTTAACAGTCATGCTACGTATATACACTGCGTTGTCCTCAGTCTTTACTTAATTACTTAATATCTGACCATACATACAGTCAATGCCGTAGAAGTACCTGTGTTCTAGTAGACAGGCCTGTGTTTCTTGTAGACATAACCAGTGTTTCTTGTAACAGAACCGTGTTTCTTGGTAGACAGTACCTGTGTTTCTTGTAGACAGTACCTGTTTCTTGTAGACAGTACCTGTGTTTCTTGTAGACAGTACCTGTGTTTCTTGTAGACAGTACCTGTGTTTCTTGTAGACAGTACCTGTGTTTCTTGTAGACAGTACCTGTGTTTCTTTAGACATGCCTGTGTTTCTTGTAGACAGTACCTGTGTTTCTTGTAGACAGTACCTGTGTTTCTTGTAGACAGTACCTGTGTTTCTTGTAGACAGTACCTGTGTTTCTTGTAGACAGTACCTGTGTTTCTTGTAGACAGTACCTGTGTTTCTTGTAGACAGTACCTGTGTTTCTTGTAGACAGTTACCTGGTTTCGTGTAGACAGTACCTGTGTTTCTTAGACAGTACCTTGGTTTCATGTAGGGACAGTGCATGTGTTTTCTTGTAGACAGTACCTGTGTATTCTTGTAGACAGTGCCCTGTGTGTCCATTGTAGACAGTAACCTGTGTTTCTTTTAGACAGTACCAGTGATTCCTCGTAAACAGTGCCTGATGTTCTTGTAAGACAGTACCTGTGTATATACTGGTAGACAGTGCCACTGGTTTTCTTGTAGACATACCTGTGTTTCTTGTAGACAGTACCTGTCTCTTGTAACGACCTGTGTTATTCTTGTAGACAGTACCCTAGCATTTCTTGTAGACAGTACCTGTGTTTCTTGTAGACAGTACCTGTTTTCTTGTCACAGTACCTGTGTTATCGTGTAAGACAGTCCTGTGGGTTTCTTGTAGAACATGCCTGTGTTTCTTGTAGACAGGTACTGTTTTCTTGTAGACAGTCCTGTGGTTTCCATTTAGACAGTACCTTGTTTCTTGTAGACATTATCCTATTTATCTTGTAGCCAGTACCGGTGTTTCTTGTAGACAGTACCTGTGTTTCTTGTAGACAGTTACCCTGTTTTTCTTGTAGACAGTACCTGTGTTTCTTGTAGACAGTACCTGTGTTTCTTGTAGACAGTACCTGTGTTTCTTGTAGACAGTACCTGTGTTTCTTGTAGACAGTACCTGTGTTTCTTGTAGACAGTACCTGTGTTTCTTGTAGACAGTACCTGTGTTTCTTGTAGACATTACCTGTTTTTCTTGTAGACAGTACCTGTGTTTCTTGTAGACAGTACCTGTGTTTCTTGTAGACAGTACCTGTGTTATCCTTGTAAAAGTACCTGTTTTTCTTGTAGACTGTACCTGGGGTTTTCTTGTAGGCAGCACCTTGTTTTCTTATTAGACTGCCTGTGGTTTCTTGTAGACCAGTACCTGTGTTTCCTGTAGAACGTACCTGTGTTTCATGTAGAAATTACCTGTTTTTCCTTGTAGACAGTACCTGTTCTTGTAGACAGAAACCAAGTGTTTCGTGTAGACATACCTGTTTTTCTTGTAGATCAGTACCTGTGTTTCTTGTAGACAGTACTGTGATTCTTGTAAACCAATACCTGTGTTTCCAGTACATACCTGTGTTCTTGCAGACAGACCTGTTTTCTTGTAGACAGTACCTGTGTTTCTTGTAGACCATTACCTGTTTTTTCTTGTAGACAGTAACCTCTGGTTTCTTGTAGACAGTACCTGTTTTTTTGTATGACAGTACCTGTGTTTCTTGTAGAAAGTAAATCTGTATTTTCTGTAGACAGTACCTGTGTTATCTTGCAGACAGACCTGTTTTTCTTGTTAACAGTACCGTGTTTCTTTTAGACATTACACTGTTTTTCTTGTAGACAGTACCTGTGGTTTCTTGTAGAACAGTTACCTGTGTTTTTTTGTAGACAGAACCTGTGTTTCTTGTAGAAAGTACTGTTTTTTTTCTTGAGACAGTACCTGGGTTTCTGTAAACAGCACCTGTTTTTCTTGTAGAACAGTACCTGTGTTTTCTTGGTAACCGATACCTGAGTGTCCTTTAGACAGTACCTGTGTGTCTTGTAGACAGTACCTGTGTTTCTTGTAGACAGTACCTGTGTTTCTTGTAGAAAGTACCTGTTTTTCTTGTAGACAGTACCTGTGTTTCTTGTAGACAGTACCTGTGTTTCTTGTAGGCAGTACCTGTGTTTCTTCTTGTAAAAAGTACCTGTTTTTTACTTGTAGAACAGTACCTGTGTTTCTTGGTAGACAGACCTGTGTTTTTCTAGTAGACAATTACCTGTGTTTCTTGTAGACAGTACCTGTATTCCTTGTAGACATTACCTGTGTTTCTTTTAGACAGTACCTGTGTTTCTTGTAGACATTACCTGTGTTTCTTGTAGACAGTACCTGTTTTTATTGTAGACAGTACTGGGTTTTTCTTGTAGCATTAACTGTGTTGCTTGTAGACAGTACCTGTGTTTCTAGTAGACAGTACCTGTGTTTCTTGTTAGACATAACCTGTGTTTTCTTAGTAACATACCTGTTTCTTGTAGACAGTACCTGTTTCTTTGTTAGACAGTACCTTTTTTTTTGTAGACAGTACCTGTGTTTCTTGTAGACATTACCTGTGTTTCTTGTAGACAGTACCTGTTTTTCTTGTAGACAGTACCTGTGTTTCTTGTAGACATTACCTTGTTTCTTGTAGACAGTACCTGTTTCTTGTAGACAGTACCTGTTTTTCTTGTAGACAGTACCTGTGTTTCTTGTAGAACAGTACCTGTGGATTCTTAAGACAGTAACCTGTGGTTGTTGTAGACAGTAACCTTGTGTTTCTTGTAGACATAACCTGTGTTTCTTGTAAGACAGTGCCTGTGTTTTCTGTAGACAGCACCTGTGTTTCTTGTAGACGGGGCAGTACCTGTGTTCTTGTAGACAGTACCTGTGTTTCTTGTAGACAGTACCTGTGTTTCTTGTAGACAGTTTCTCGTAGACAGTTGAATGTTACGACATATATATGTGTTTGTTAAATATCATGACCACTTTACCTGGTACCATGACCACCTTACCTGGTACAATTACCACGACCACCCTTGGTCGGGGTGGTACCAGACCACCTTGTCTGGTACCATGACCACCTTGTCTGGTACCATGACCACCTTGTCTGGTACCATGACCACCTTGTCTGGTACCATGACCACCTTGTCTGTTACCAGAACCACCTTTATCCTGGTACCAGACCACCTGTGATGGTACCATGACCACCTTGTCTGTACCAGAACACCTTGCCTGGTACCATGACCACCTTACCTGGCACCATGACCACCTTGTCTGGTACCATGACCACCTTTTCTGGTACCATGACCACCTTGTCTGGTACCATGACCACCAGGCCGGATGGTGTAATTTAAGAGATGGACACTACTGCCAACACAGGAACCAATTTCAAGGCGTGTTGTGTCTGTTGTGTCCAGTCGTAACTAAAGTTGTCAGTCAAAGAGAAGCCAGATAGTCAAAGACACGACAAACACTGGGAGGTTAGTTTCTTTTTTTCTCTTTATCCTGGTCACGGACCAGGCCACGGGGGCGTTGACCCCCCGAAACCCTCTCCAGGTATACTCCAGGTATATCGCTTCACCGAAATTTATAAAGTATTTACAGTGGTAGTATAACAAGTCAGGTAGCAGAATAATAGTAATAATAATAATAGTAACTCCCGTAAAGTGCTAAACCCATGTGAGTCATGCAGTGTTAAGATGGTGAGGCTCGATCCTGATTCTCAGCCGAGAGCCGATACCGCTCATAAGAGCGATTACACCTCAGGGTAGAAGAGAGAGTACAAGTGTACCAGACCAGCTTTTGTGAGCGTCTGACCCCACAACCGGCAGGTCAACACAACGTCCACCTCGGTTGGAAGAGCCAGCTCTCACGCTATTGGTTGGCTGTACTGGACAATGAATAGAGCAGTGGGGCCCCAGAACTGCTATATTCTGAGCTGGTGCTATAGTCGGAGACCGGTGCTGCGACCGTGGTGCCACCTTAACTGAAACTCCTCTTAAAGCCTGAGCTTAAAGGCTGAGCTTAAAAGCTCAGCTTAAAGGCTCCGATTAACGACAAACGCAACGAAAAGACCTCTCGCTTAAGACACACATCACACAAACCTTTACCCCAAAATTGTGGACGCGGCGGCGCCCTCGAGGCTGCTTACCGTCTCTCAGCCGCCGCTGCTCCTGCCCAAGTCTGGAAGATTCAGCCTGAGGCAGACTTAGCCAGGTAATCAACGACAGTGACAGCAGAAATGAACCAGACTGAAGGTGTGGGGGGACCAGTCATACCCAGAGACATGTACGACGCATGTCTCACCTCCCATCACTACCCACCTATCGTCACTATCTTCACCCCATCACCATCACCCTTGCTATCTACATATTGTTTGGGGCTGACATATAATACACTGATGATATCGTCGAAGCGTCTTAGATTACATGAAAGAAACGACCTCACCCTACTCTCTCTCTCTCTCTCTCCTTCTCTCTCCGCTCTCTCTCTCTCTCACACAGTGGATACTAGTTCTTAAGCAGAATTTCTATGAATCCACGTTACTACACAGTTACCACACAGTTACACACAGTTACTAACATTTACTAAACAGTTACCCACAGTTTTACCACACAGTTACACACAGTTGCCCTACACAGTATAACCACAACAGTTACTACCAGTTACTAACAGTTACCAACAATACCACCACAGATATACCACACAGCTGCTACACAGTTACCACACAGTTACCACACAGTTACCACACAGTTACCACACAGTTACCACACAGTTACCACACAGTTACTACACAGTTACTACAGTTACTACACAGTTACCACACAGTTACTACACAGTTACTACACAGTTACCAACAGTTACCACACAGTTACCACACAGCTGCAACACAGTTACCACACAGTTAACCACACAGTTACCAACACAGTTACTCACACAGTTACGACACAGTTACTACACAGTTTACCACACAGTTACTACCCAGTTTTACTAACACAGTTACCAACAGTTACCACACAGTTACCACACAGTTACCACACAGTTACCAAACAGTTACCACACAGTTACCACACAGTTACTACACAGTTAACACACAGTTACTACATAGGGGGGGTTCAGTTACTACACAGTTACACACAGTTACTACACAGTTACCACACAAGTTTACTCCACCTTTAACACACAGTTTACCACACAGGTACCACACAGTTACAACACATTACTACACAGTTACCACACAGTTACCAAACAGTTACCACACAGTTACCACACAGTTTACTACACATTACTACACCAGTTACCACACAGTTACCACACAGTTACTAACAGCAGTTACTACACAGTTGCCACACAGTTACCACACACTTACTACATAGTTACTACACAGTTAAAACACAGTTACCACACAGTTACCACACAGTTACTACACAGTTACTACACAGTTACCACACAGTTACCACACAGTTACCACACAGTTACTACACAGTTACCACACAGTTACTACACAGTTACTACACAGTTACCACACAGTTACCACACACTACTATACACAGTTACTACTCAGTTTTACCACACAGTTATACCACACAGTTTACTACACAGTTTACTACACAGTTCCACACAGTTACCACACGTTACTACACAGTTACCACACAGTTTACCACACAGATTACTCACAGTCCACACAGTTACCACACAGATACTACACAATTATCACACAGTTACTACACAGTTACCACACAGTTACTACACAGTTACCACACAGTTACCACACAGTCACCACATCAGTTTACCACACAGTTACACACCAGTTACACTCAGTTACACACAGTTACTACACAGTTACCACAAGTTACGGCACAGTTACCACACAGTTACTACACAGTTACTAAACAGTTACCACACAGTTACCACCCAGTTACCGCAGTTACCACACAGTTACCACACAGTTACTACACAGTTACCACACAGCTACCACACAGTTACCACACAGTTACCACACATTACCACTCAGTTTACTACCCAGTTTACCACACAGTTACCACACAGTTACCACACGTTTACTACACAGTTACCACACAGTTACCACACAGTTACTACACAGTTACCAGACAGTTACCACACAGTTACCACACAGTTACTACACAGTTACCACACAGTTACCACACAGTTACTACACAGTTTATCTACCAATTAACCACACAGTTCACCACAGTTATACTACACAGTTTACCACACTGTTACTACACATTTATTACACACTTACCACACAGTTACCACACAGTTACCACACAGTTACCCCACGTTACCTCACAGTTACAAACAGTTACACACCTTACCACACAGTTACTACACAGTTACTAAACAAGTTACCACACATTTAACCACCCAGTTACCGCAGTTACCACACAGTTACCACACAGTTACTACACAGTTACCACACAGTTACCACACAGTTACCACACAGTTACCACACAGTTACCACACAGTTACCACACAGTTACTACACAGATACCAACAAAAAAAACAAAAAGTTACCACCAAGTTACCACACGTTTACTACACAGTTACCACACAGTTACCACACAGTTACTACACAGTTACCAGACAGTTACCACACAGTTACCACACAGTTACTACACAGTTACACACATTACCACACAGTTCCACACAGTTACCACACAGAATAACCACACAGTTACCACAGTTACTACACAAGTTCACCACACAGTTACTACACAGTTAACTACACAATTACCACACAGATTTACCATCAGTTACTACACAGTACCACCCAGTTACTACACATTACTACACAGTTACCACACAGTTACCCCCCAGTTACCACACAGTTTTAACCACACAAGGTTACCACCAGTTACTCACAGTTACCACACAGTTAACCACACAGTTACCCACACAGTTAACCACGCAGTTACTACACAATTACCCACAGTTACTACACAGTTTAACCACTCAGTTACTACACAGTTACCACCCGGGGGGGCACAGTTACCCACCACAGTTACTACCCAATTACCACACCAGTTACTACACATTACCACTCAGTACCAACAGTACACACAGTTACGACACCAATTACCACACAGTTCCTACCCAGTTTTACTACACAATTACCACACAGTTACCACAGTTACTACACCATTACCACACCGGGTTACTACACAGTTACTACACAGTTCACTACACAGTTACCCACAGTAAAACCAAGTTAGACACATTAACCACCAGTTACTACACAGTTACCACCAGTTACTACCAGTTTATTACCACAGTTTACTACACTTACCAACCGTTACTACACAGTTACCACACAGTTACCATACAGTTACTACACAGTTACCACACAGTTACCACAGTTACTACACAGTTACCACACAGTTACTGCACAGTTACCACACAGTTACTACACAGTTACCACACAGTTACTACACATTACCACAAGTTACTCTACAACAGTTACCAAACAGTTACCCAACAGTTACTACACGTTTACCCACACAGTTACTACACAGCTACCACACAGTTTACTACCACAGTAACCACCCAGTTATACCACAGTTACTACACATTACCACACATTTACTACACAGTTACCACACAATACTACACAGTTACTACACACAAACCACACAGTTACTACAAAGCTACTACAAACAGATACCACCAGTACTACAACACAGTTACCACACAGTTTACTACAACCAGTTTTTACCACACAGTTACTACCAAGCTACTACACAGTTACCACACAGTTATCTACACAGTTACCACACGTTACCAACAGTTCCTACAAAGCCTACTACACAGTTACACACAGTTACCACACATTACCACATATAACTACACAGTTACCACACAGTGACTCCACAGCTACTACAACATTACCACAACAGTTTTACTACACAGTTAACACACAGTTACCCATACAGTTAACTAACAAAGCTACTACACAGTTACGCACACAGTTAACCACCCATTACCACAACAGTTACTACCAGATACCCACACAGTTACCTACATCAGTTACCACACAGTTACCACGCAGTTACACACAGCTACTACCAGTTACCACACAGTACCACACAGTTACTACCACGCTACAACACAGTTACCACACAGTTACCACACAGTTTACCACCCAAGTATTTTTACTACACAGTTACCACACAGTTACTACACAGCTACTACACAGTTACCACACAGTTACCACACAGTTACCACACAGTTACTACACAGTTACCACACAGTTACTACACAGTTACTACACAGTTACCACACAGTTACCACACAGTTACTACACAGTTACCATACAGTTACAACCCAGCTAATACACAGTTAACCAACACAGGTTACCACTCAGGTTTACTACACAGTTACCACACAGTTACCACACAGTTACTACACAGTTACCACACAGTTACTACACAGTTACCACACAGTTACCACACAGTTACTACACAGTTACTACACAGTTACCACACAGTTACCACACAGTTACCACACAGTTACCACACAGTTACTACACAATTACTACACAGTTACTACACAGTTACCACACAGTTACCACACAGTTACTACACTGTAACTCACCTGGAATTGTATGTTAATTAACTAGAATCATCCCCTCATTTGAATTTCAATGAATTGCTAATTTTCCTGTGTGTGTACATACATACATATACATACATACATACATACATACATACATACATACATACATACATACATACATACATACATACATACAAATATAAATACATACATATATACATACATATACATACATACATACAAACAGACAAACATACATAACTACAAAGCATACATTAACATACAAACATACATAAATACATACATACAAACATGCATACATACATACTATATATATACATACAACATACATACATACATACAATACCTACATACATACATACATACATACATACAACCTACATACATACATACTACATACTCTAACATACAAAAATACTTACCTACCTACATACATACATCATACATACATCCATTACATACATCATAAACATACATACATACATACATACATACATACATACATACATCATACATACATACATAAACATACATACAAACATACAACATACATACTACATACCTACATACCATAAATATACATACATACATACATACATACACCATACATACAAACATACATATACATCCATACATACCAACATACATACATTACAAACTACATACATACATACCTACATACATACATACTACATACATACATACTACATATACATACATACATACAACATACCATACATATACATACATACATACATACATACATACATACATACATACATACATATATACATGCATACTACAAACATACATACATACATGCATACATACATACATACATACATACTACATACATACATACATACATACAACATACATACATACATATTACATGCAGACGTACAATACATACATACATACATATAATACATGCATACATACAAACATACATACATAATACATACATACATACCTACATACATACATACATACATACAGACAACTTTACAGACATACATACTACATAATACAGACATTACATACATACATACATAACATATACAACATACATACATACATACATACATACAGACATACATACATACATATATACATGCATACAACATACATACATTACATACATGCATACATTCATACATACAGACATACATACATTCATATATACATACATACATACATACATACATACATACATACATAAATACATGCATACAACTACATACATAACATACATATAATACAGCATACATACTACAACATACATACATACATACATACATAACATACATACATACATACATACATACATACATACATACTACGTACGTTCCATAAGTACGTACGTACATACGTCCCGAACGAGCATACGTCCGACGTGCAATACGTCGTACGTGCATACGTCCGTACGTACATAACGTACGTTACGTGCATACGTCCGTACTTGCGATACTTCCCGTACGTACATACGTCCGTACGTGCATACGTCCGTACGTGCATACGACCGACTGCATACTCCCGTACGTCAATACGTCAGGACGTGCAATACGTCCGTGTACGTGCAATACTCGGTACGTGCATACTTACTATCGTACCTACGTACGTACGATACATATTTTACTGTGTTGTAAAATAATTATTAATAAAATCATCAGGTATAAATAATATTTTAATTCCATTAAAAAGTTAATCAAGAACAAAATTATTTAGGTATTAAAATATAACATTGATGAGAAGACGCGATTGTCTCAGTCCTTACATAATAACTTTTAATATCTGTACCATACTTACATCATGCTACTTATATACACTGCGTTGGTCTCAGTCGTACTTAATTACTTTAATATTTTCTGTACATACTGTACATCATGCTACTTATATATACACTGCGTTGTCTCAGTCCTTACTTAATTACTTTAATATCGGTACCATACTTACAGTATGCTACTTATATACACAGCGTTTGTCATCAGTCTACTTATTTACGTTAATATCTGTACCATACTTACATTCATGCTACTATATACACTGCGTTGTCTCAGTCCTTACTTATTACTTTAATATCATGGTAACCATACTTACAAGTCATGCTACTTATATAACCACTGCGTGTTGTACTCAGTCTTACTAATTACTTTAATATCTGTAAACCAGACTTACAGTCATGCTACTTATATACATCACTGCGTTGTCTCAGTCTTACTTATTACTTTTAATATCTGTCTCACTTAGAGTCCATGGCTACTTAAACACTGCGGTGTCCAGTCTAACTTAATTACTTTAAATATCTGTACCAGACTTACCTCATGCTCCTTATATCACTGCGTTGTCCAGTCTTACTTAATTACTTAATAACTGTACCATACTTACAGTCATGCACTTATATACACTGCTTGTCTCAGTACTTACTTAATACTTTAATATCTGTACCATACTTACAGTCATGAACTTATAACACTCGTTGACTCAGTCTTACTTAATTAACTTTTAAATAACTGTAACATCATACTTACAGTCATGATACTTTTATATACACTGCGTTGTCACACATCTACTTAATACTGTAATATCTGTACCATACTTAAGTCCATGCTAACTTATAACACTGCGTTGTCTCAGTCTTACGTAATTACTTTGAATATCTGACCACATACATTACAGTCATGAAACTTATATACAACTGCGTTGTCTCAGCCTTACTTAATTACTTAAATCTGTACCATACTACAGTCAGGCTACTTATATACACAGCGTGTCTCCAGTCTTACTTAATTACTTTAATATCTGTACCTATACTTACAGTCCCATGCTACTTATAACACCGCGTTGTCTCAGTCCATACTTAATCTACTTATATCTGTACCATACTTACAGTCATCTACTTTATATACACTGCTTGTCCTCAGTCCTACTTAATTACTTTAATATCGTACATAATACTTATCAGTCATCTACTTATATACACTGCGATTGTCCTCAGTCTAAACTTAATTACTTTAAAATAAATATCTTACCATACTTACAGTCATGCTACGTATCGACACTGCGTTGTCTCATCTTACTTAATTACTTTAATAGCTGACCATACTTACAGACAATGCTACTATATACACTGACTTCGTTGTCCAGTCTTACTTAATTACTTTTCATATCTGACCATACTTTACAGTCCATGCTACTTATATACACCGCGTTGGTCTCAGTCCTTACTTAATTACTTTAATATCTGTACCCACATACTTAACAGTCATGCAACTTATATACACTGCGTTGCTCAGTCTTACTTAATTTAACTTTAATATCTGTACCATACTACATCATGCTACTTATATACACTGCGTTGTCTCAGTCTTACTTAATTACTTTACTTCTGTACCAAACTTACAGTCATGCTACTTAAATATACCCTGCGTTGTCTCAGTCTTACTATAATTAGACTTTAATATCTGGGTACCATACTTACAGTCATGCTACGTATAGACACCGCGTTGTCCCTCAGTCCACTTAATTACTTTATATATCCAGGACCATACTTTACAGTCATGCTACTTATATACACTGCGGTTGTCTCAGTCTCACTTAATTACGTAATACTGGTACCAACTTACAGTCATGCAACATATAGACACTGCGTTTGTCTCAATCTTACTTAATTACTATTACTATCTGTACCATACTTAATACAGATCATGCTACTTATATACCACACGCGTTGTCTCAGTCCTTTACTATAATTACTTAGATATCTGTACCATACTTACAGTCATGCTACTTACTTATATACACCGCGCGTGGCCTCAGCTTACTTAATAACTTTAAATCTGTACCATACTTACGAGTCATGCTACTTTTATATACACGCGTTGCTCACAGTCAGTACTTCATTACTTTAATTATCCGTAACCATACTTACAGTCCCATGTCTACTTTATAAACACTGCTTGTCTCAGTCTACGTAATACTTTAATATCAACCATACTTACGAGTCATGCTACTTATATACACTGCGATGGTCACAGTCTTTACGTAATTACTTAATATATGTACCATACTTACAGTCCATGCTACTTATAATACACTGCGTTGTCTCAGTCTTACATAAATTCCTTAATATCTGTACCATACTTACAGTCAGCACTATATACACTGCCGTTGTCTCAGATCTTACTATTCTTTAATATCTGTTACCATACTTACAGTCAAGGCTACTGTATAACACTGCGTTGTCTCACTCTTACGTAATGACTTTAATATCTGTACCATACTTACAGGGTCATGCTACTTAGATACCAACTTGGTGTCTCAGTCTTACTAATTACTTAAATAACTGACCATACTTACAGTCATGCTACTTATATACAACTGCGTTTGTCTCAGTCTTACTTAATTACTTTAATATCCTTGGTACTCATACTTACAGTCATGCATACTTATATACACTGCTTGTTCTCCGTCTTACTTAAGACATTAATACTTTACCATACTACATTCATGCGACTGATAGACACTGCGTTGACTCATTCTACTAATTACTTGAAATACTGTACATACTTACAGTTCATGCAACTTATATACTACTGCGTTGTCTCAGGTCTTACTTAATTACTATTACTTTAATAGCTTACCAAACTTACATCATGCTACTTATATACACTGCGTTGTCTCCAGTCTTACTTAATTACTTTAATATCTGTACCTACATACAGTCATCACTTTTAGACACTTGCGTTTTGATCACAGTCTTTTAACTTAATTACTTTAATATCGTGTACCAGACTTACAGTCATGCTACTTATATACACTCGTTTGTCTCTGTCTTACTTAAGTATCTTTAATATCGTACCATACTTTACAGTCATGCTACTTATATACACTGCGTTGTCTCAGTCTTACTTAATTACTTTATAATTAGCTGTACCAACTTACAGTCATGCTACTTAATATACAATCCAACTGCGTGTCTCAGTCTTACTTAATTACTTAAGATCTGTACCATAATTACAGTCAAGCTACTTATATACCTGCTTGTCATCAGTCTTAACATAATTACTTTAATATCTGGACCATACTTACCAGCCTGCAACATATATAACACGCGTTTTGTCTCAGTCCTAACTTAATTACTTTAATATCTGTACCATACTTACAGTCATGCTACTATATACACTGCGTTGTCTCAGCCTTACGTAATTACTTTAATATCTGTACATACTACAGTCATGCACTTAGCTACATTGCGTTGTCCTCAGTCTTAACTTAATTACTTAATAAACGGTACATACTTACAGATCATGCCCCGCTACTGTATATACACTGCGGTGTCTCAGTCTCACTTACTTACTTTAATATCTTACCATCTTACAGTCATGCTACTTATATACACTGCGTTGTCTCAGTCCTACGTAATTACTTTCATACTGTACCATACTTAAAAGTATGCTACTTATAAACACTAACTGCGTTGGTCTCAAGACTACTTAAATTACTTTAATAGCTGTACCATACTTAACAGTCATCTACTATATACACTGCGTTGTCTCCATCTCACTTAATTAACTTATATCTGTACCATACATACAGTCCTGCTACGTATATACACTCAACTCTGCGTTGTCTCAGTCTCACTTAATTATAACTTTAATAGCTGTACCATACTTACAGTCATGCTACTTAAATACAACTCGTGTCTCCCCCATCCTTTACTTAATTACTTTAATATTGTAACCATACTACTGTCACAACATATATACACTGCGTGTCTCACAGTCTCCCACTTAATTACTTTAATATCTGTACCAAATACAGTCATGCTACTTATATACACTTGCGTTGTCTCAGTCTTACCTTAATTACTTTAATATCTGTCCCATCTTACAGTCATGCTACTTATCTACACTAGCTTGTCTCCAAAGGTTTTTCCTTACTTAATGCTTAATATCTGTACCATACATACAGTCATGCTACTTATAAACACTGCCGTTGTCTCATCTACTTAATTACTTTAATATCTTACCATACTTACAGTCATGCTACTTATATACACTGCGTTGTCTCAGTCCCTTACTTAATTACTTTAATATCTGTACCATACTTACAGTCATGCTACTTAATATACACTGAATACACTGCGTTTGATCCTCAGTCTCACGTTAATACTTTAATAACTGTACCATACTTACCGTCAGCTACTTAAATACAACTGCGTTGTCTTCAGGCCTAACTTAATTACTTTAATATCTGTACCATAACTTACAGTCATGCACTTATATACACTGCGTGTCTCAGTCCTTACTTAATACTTTTAATATCTGTACCATACTTTACAGTCATGCTACTTATATACACTGCGTTTCCTCAGTCTCACTTACTTAATTACTTTAATATCGGACCATACTTACAGTCATGCCTTACGTATATACACCTGCGTAGTCTCATCTTACTTAATTAACTTAATATCGTACTATACTTACAGTCATGCTACTTATATACAACAGCGGTTGTCTCAGTCATACTTAATTACTTATATCTGTACCATACTTACAGTCATGCTACATATAATACACTGCGTTTGTCCCCTCAGTCCTTACCCTTAATAGACTTTAATATCTGTACCATACTTTACAGTCATGCTACTTATATACACTCGGTGTCTCAGTCTTACTTAATACTTTAATACTGTACCATACTTTTACAGTCAGCTACTTATAACACCTGCGTTGTCCTCATCCTCACTTAATTACTTTAATATCAGTACCAAAACTTACAGTCCATGCCTACTTAAATACAACTTGCGTTGACTCAGTCTTACCTTAATTACTTTAATATCTGTACCATAACTTACAGCCATGATACTTATATACATGCGTTTGTCTCATCTTACGTAATATACTTAATATCTGTACCAATAACTTACAGTCATGCACTTATATACACTGCGTTTGGCTCCAGTCCTCACTTAATTACTTTAATATCAGTACCATACTTTCAGTCATATGGCTACTTATATACCACTGCGTTGTCTCAGTCTTTTACTTAAGTACTTTAATATCTGTTACCATACTTACAGTCAAGCTACTTATATACACTGCGTTTCTCAGTCTAACTTAATTACTTTAAAATCTGTAGCCAACTTACAGTCAAGCTACTTATTACACGGCGTTTGTCCAGTCTTATTAATTACTTTAATATCTGTAGCATACTTACAGTCATCTACTGTATATACACTGCGTTGTCTCAGTCTTACTTAATTACTTTAATATCTGTACCATACTTACAGTCCTGCTACTTATATAACACTGCGTTTCTCAGTCTTACTAAATTACTATTAATATCTGTAACATACTTACAGTCATGCTACTTAGATACACTGGGCGTTGCTCAATTCTTAATTAATTACTTTAATATCTTGTACCTACTTACAGTCTGCTACTTATAAACACTTTGCGTTTCTCAGTCTACTTAATTACTTTAATATCTGTACCATACTTACAGTCATGCTACTTATATACACTGCGTTGTCTCAGTCTTACTTAATTACTTTAATATCTGTACCATACTTACAGTCATGCTACTTATATACACTGCGTTGTCTCAGTCTTACTTAATTACTTTAATATCTGTACCATACTTACAGTCATGCTACTTATATACACTGCGTTGTCTCAGTCTTACTTAATTACTTTAATATCTGGTCCCATACTTACAGTCATGCTACTTATATACACTGCGTTGCCCTCAGTCTTACTTAATTACTTTAATATCTGTACCATACTTACAGTCATGCTTACTTATATCACTGCGTTGTCTAAAGTCTTACTTAATTACTTTAATTATCGAACTACTTACAGTCATTTTTTTTTTTTTTTTTTTTTTTTTTTTTTTTTTTTTTTTTTTTTTTTTTTTTTTTTTTTTTTTTTTTTTTTTTTTTTTTTTTTTTTTTTTTTTTTTTTTTTTTTTTTTTTTTTTTTTTTTTTTTTTTTTTTTTTTTTTTTTTTTTTTTTTTTTTTTTTTTTTTTTTTTTTTTTTTTTTTTTTTTTTTTTTTTTTTTTTTTTTTTTTTTTTTTTTTTTTTTTTTTTTTTTTTTTTTTTTTTTTTTTTTTTTTTTTTTTTTTTTTTTTTTTTTTTTTTTTTTTTTTTTTTTTTTTTTTTTTTTTTTTTTTTTTTTTTTTTTTTTTTTTTTTTTTTTTTTTTTTTTTTTTTTTTTTTTTTTTTTTTTTTTTTTTTTTTTTTTTTTTTATCTGTACCATACTTCAGTCATGTATTATAACACTGCGTTGCTCAGTTATTATTACTTTATATCGTCCATACTTACGTCTGTACTTTTACACTGCTTTTCAGTCTTCTTAATTACTTAATATCTGTACCTACTTACAGTCATGCTACTTTTACACTGCTTGTCTAGTCTTACTTAATTACTTATACTCCATACTTAGTCATGTACTATACCCCCCCCCCCCCCCCCCCCCCCCCCCCCCCCCCCCCCCCCCCCCCCCCCCCCCCCCCCCCCCCCCCCCCCCCCCCCCCCCCCCCCCCCCCCCCCCCCCCCCCCCCCCCCCCCCCCCCCCCCCCCCCCCCCCCCCCCCCCCCCCCCCCCCCTTTTTTTTTTTTTTTTTTTTTTTTTTTTTTTTTTTTTTTTTTTTTTTTTTTTTTTTTTTTTTTTTTTTTTTTTTTTTTTTTTTTTTTTTTTTTTTTTTTTTTTTTTTTTTTTTTTTTTTTTTTTTTTTTTTTTTTTTTTTTTTTTTTTTTTTTTTTTTTTTTTTTTTTTTTTTTTTTTTTTTTTTTTTTTTTTTTTTTTTTTTTTTTTTTTTTTTTTTTTTTTTTTTTTTTTTTTTTTTTTTTTTTTTTTTTTTTTTTTTTTTTTTTTTTTTTTTTTTTTTTTTTTTTTTTTTTTTTTTTTTTTTTTTTTTTTTTTTTTTTTTTTTTTTTTTTTTTTTTTTTTTTTTTTTTTTTTTTTTTTTTTTCTTATTAATTCTTTTTCTTCCTACTTAATCATTATTTATTAAACCCCTTTTATTTTTAAAAATTACAATATCTCCCTAATACATTTGTCTTTTTCAGGGTTTTCCTTTTTAAATTATTTAAAATTTCCTTCCATCAAAATTTTAACCCCGTTGTCTCAGTCTTTAAAATTATTTAAACGACCTTACTAACGCTTTTTAAATTTTTTCTATCTACTTTTTATTTATACTTCCCCATTTTACTATCATTTTTTCACTCTTTTTACTTTTAATTACAATTCGTACCCAACTTAACATGCATTTATCACTGGTTTTATCTTAATTTAATTTTTTAAATTTTTCCATCTTTTTTTATTAATAATCTTTTTCGTCTTTTTATATTTTTATATCACTTCTTCACCTCTATTTTTTTAAATTTTTTCCTCTCATTAATTACTTAAACCCCCTTCTAGTACTTAATCCCTTTTCGTCCATCTATTTAATTATTTTAAAACGTCCTTACAAAAATTTCAAACTTATAAACTGCTTTTTCATTTCAAAATTATTTTAATCGTTCAATTTTTATTTTTAAACCGTTTCTCGTTTAACTTAAATCGTCCTATTTTTTTTTTAAAAATCTTTCTCAGTCCATTTAATTTTCCCTTTTTCGTCCCATACTTATTTTCTATTTACCGCTTTCCATTTCCTCAAATTTACTTTTTATTTTACTTTTTAATAATCTTTTAAACTTCGTTTTTTTTCCTTATTAAAATTTTTTTCGTCCTTAACTAGTCTTTTTACATGGTTTTTTTTACATTTTAAAAAAACTTTTTTTTTTAAACTTTTTTCTTTTCTTTAATTTCATGCCTTTTTGGGGGTTTTTAATTTAAAAAAAATTTTGAAAAATTTTTTTTAAAAATACACCCAAAAATTTATTTCCCCCCAAAAATTTTTAAAAAACTTTAAAAAATATTTCCCAATTTAAAAACAGTTTTTTTTTAAAAAATAAAAAAAAAAGCTTTTGTTCCCCAAAAATTTTTAATTAAAAATTTTTTTAAAAAATTTTTGAAAAAAAAAAAAATTTTTTTAAAAAAAAACCCCAAACAAAAAATTTAATTAAACCCTGCGTTGCCCAAAAAATTTTAAAAAATAAAAAAAAAAAGGGGTCCAAAATTCCCAAAAAATTTTTTCTTTTTAAACCCTGCTTTTCTCGGGCCCCCTTTTAAATTCAAAAAATTTCGAAAAAATTTTCCAAACAAAAAAAAAGGGACAAAAACAAAACCCTTCGCCCCCAAAAAAAATTTTTAAAAATTTTTTTCCGGTTGTTTTTTTTATTAAAATTCCCTTCCTCCCCTAATTTTTTTCCCCCCTCCATTAAATTTTTAAATTAAACTCTCCCCCTTTTTTAAATTTTTATTTTTTTTTACATGTTTTAAAATTTTTTTCTCATTTATTTTAATACAACCCTTATTCAGTTTTCCCTTAAAAACTTTTCTACAATTTAAATTTCTTTTATTTTACCCTTCAGCCCTTACAATCATTTTTTCCATTTTACTTATTACTTAAACTTTTTCTTCAGTCTCCCTTAAATAATTTTGTCCTCTAAAAAATTATTTTAATATTTTACCTTTTAAAACAGTCTTAAATATAAACTTTTCCAGTTTTACTTATTATTTAAAACTGTCCATTTTAAACCCTTTTCTTTTATACGGTTTTCTCAGTCTTTTAATTTTTTAAATCGCCTTTCCAGCTTAATCCCTCTTTTTCTTTTAAATTAATTTAAAAAATTTCCCCCTTTTTTGGGTCATTATTTTTAAAAACTGCTTTTTCAGTCATAATATTTAAATATTTCCCTTTAAGTCTCTATTTTAAAACTCCCTCCTTTTTTTTTATTTTTAATTTGTCCATACTTAAATATTTTTTAAAACCCTTTCCTCTACTTAAAAACTTTTATCTTCCCAATTTATCTACATTACATTGCTTTCTCATCTTCTTTTTTTAATATTTTTCCCTATATCTTTTTTTAAACCTTTTCCACTTTACTTAATTTTTTAAAATTTCTGTACCATATTTACGTCATGCATTTATATACCCTTGTTGTCCTTTAATTATTTTATTTCCCATATTTACAGTCATCTACTTAAACACTGCTTTTGCCCTTTTATTAAATTACTTTAATTTTTTTTCCCTTACGTCGCTACTTTATACACGCTTGCTCGTCTTACTTAATTATTTTTAAATTCTGTACCCTTTATTTTCCAGTCATGCTACTTTTATTCACGGGTTTTGTCTCAGTCTTATTTAAAAAATTTATTTTAAATTTGGTTCCCCAAATTTTTTACATTCATGCTCCCTTAAATATACACGGGGTTTTTCAGTCTTCCTTAATTACTTTAATATCTTTTTAAACCATACTTACACCCCCGGGTTTATTTAAAAATTACACTGCGTTGTCTCGTCTTATTTAAATTATTTTAAATTTTTATCTTAACTTACAGCCCTGCAACTTATATACACTGCGTTGTCTCAGTCTCACTTAATTATTTTAAAGATCGCCCATACTTACAGTCAGGCTACTTATTTTTACACTGGGGTTTGCCCAGTCTCATTAAAATTTTATTTTAATATCTGTACCATAACTTACGGGTTCAGGGCTACTTTTTAAAACACTGCGTTGTTTCGGGGTCCCCCTTTTAATTTTATTTTAAATATCTGAAAACCATACTTACAGTATGTTTATTTTATATACATGCGTTGTCTCGGTCTCATTTAAATTATTTTAATTTTCGTACCTTTAAACTTACAGTCTTGCATTATTTACACTGCGTTGCCCTCAGTCTACTTAATTATTTTTATATCTGTACCATATTTTACACCCAGGGCTATTTATTTACACTGCGTTTTCTCAGTCTCACTTAATTATTTTAAAAAATTCCCTGAAACCGTACTTCCCAGTAAATGCTATTTATATACACGGCTTTTGGCCCCTAAAAGTCTTACTTAATTATTTTTAATTCCTGAAAGCGAACTTACATCATGCTACTTAATATAAACTGGGGTTGTCTCGGGGGTCTTACTTAAAGTTTCTTTAAAAATGGGGGGTTCCATACTTTACGGGTTTTGTTTTACCAAAATTTCTTTGAACACTTAGAGTGGTGGTGTGGTTCAGAAGGAAGAATTTACAAGTGCAGCCTGGGGCCAGGACTAAACCCCCGGGGGCCGAAACACTAACTTTGGGGGGGGGAGTACCCCCTCAACCCCCACACACCACACACACACACACACACACCCCACACACACACCCCAACACACCACACCACACACACACACAAAACCACACACACACAGAGTCAAAAAATTACGGGTTAAACACTAACATAAGGAGGAAAATTGTCTAACTTCAAAAATTTACATCACTTCTAAAGGGAACCCATACCCCTTAAGATAAATGATTTTTTTACACACTTTTTAAAAATATATCTAGGGGGAAGGGGGGGATGGATCGTCTGTGTATTGTTAAATTTTTTTTATATCTTTGACGTGGGAAACTTTTTCCCAATTAACGGAAACCTTGGAAAAAATGCGGTAAGAGGAGATATTCAGGGGAAAAATCCCCTTTAAAAACAATAGAACAAAAAAGAGGTGAAAAATTGACACATTTTGGCGACATCGGGGTTATCTTTAACTGTGGGACGTTTCGCCAGCCAGTAAATTTATCATTAAAATTCTAGGACATAATTTTAAAGAGCACCGTAGTTGTTTTCCAGTCATGTACAACAAAGAGATGAAGTTCAGGATGGGAGAAGTGTTTTCTGGGCCCACAAGGAAAATTTCCTTGGGGCCCTTTTCTTTTCCTGATGTGTAAAAAATTCCCGGGGTTACAGATTTACCCCTAAAAGATTTTTTTTGGGGAGATGCCCCAAATAAGGGAGAAAAATTCCAAGTAAAGAAATTAAAAGGAGACGGTAGGAAACGGGGTTAAAATTAAAGGGAATATCGGATAAATATTTTCGGGGAATTAACCCAAAAAGATGAGATTTGGAAAGGGGGAAACATGATTAACAGTTTAAAATTTTTAGGAGGGGAAAATTTATGGAAAACTTTACGTTAATTAAAGAAATGAAACCCTGGAATAAAAATTTACCAAAAACTGTTGAGGCGCACTGTAGAGGTTCACCTCCCCCGTGGAAAACCCCTTCTTCCAAGACAGAAAATGAAATTTGTAAGTTTACAAAGAAACCACAACTTCGCCGAAGAAAAGGATTTACCTCCTGGAAAAGAAAATTGAAAAAGGGGATGGGTTTCGACAAAAAAAACTTCCAAGGAAAGTCTTGCCCAAGTCAAGACCGGGGACTGACGCACCGACAACAATTTACCCCGGGTTTTGCCGTGTGAAGTTAATTGGAAGATCAATATAACACTCCTCCCCCGCTAATTCCCCCTCAAGTTAAATGGGAAAGGGTATTAAATGGGCAACACAAAGGGAATGCAAGAAGAGGTTGTCTGGGGTTTTTTTGGGAACCATTTTGGGAAAAAAGGATGTGCATACATCCCCCGCGGGGTCACCCCCAGACGAGGGTCAGACCACGCGGGTCACTACCAACCCGGTGTACACCACACGGGTCAACACAGGCCTTTCAGCACCACAGGGGGTATCAACCACAAGGTCACCAGCACACGGGCCCCCAAAAAACCCCAGGTCCCCAAACACCCCAGGTCACCAAAAAACACACCAGCACCAACACACCGGGTTTCCCCCCCTTCACCAGATCCCAACAAAAAGGACACCAAAACACTGGGTCCCAAACACACCAGGTACAACACACCAGGTCACCAACACCCAGGTCACCATCTCACCAGGTCCCCAAAACAAAAAGGGACACCATAACACCGGTCACCAAACACACCAAGTCACCCACACCAGGTCCCCAACACACCAGGTCATCAAAAAAGGTCACCTTCACAAAAGGTCCCATCACACCAGTCCAACCACCATCAAAACAACGGTCACAAACACCAGGTCACAACCACCAGGTTCACAACACCAGGTCAAAACACACCAGGTCCCCAAACACAAAGTCACCAAAACCAGGTCACAACACACCGGTCACCAACACCCAGTTCCCACACAAAGGCCACCTTCAAAAAGGGGCACAAACACCGGGGTCACTAAAACCCCGGGGGTCACAACACCCCAGGTACTACATCACAACACCCCAGGTAAAAAAACACATGGCCAAAAACCGGTCCACCACCAGGTCCAAAAACACACCGGGGTCATTACGGTCACAACCACCAGGTCCCACAACAATCAGTCCAACACACCAGGTCACAACACCCCAGGTCACAACCACCGGGGTCACAACACCCCAGGTCACAACACACCAGGTCACAACACACCAGGTCACAACACACCAGGTCACAACACACCAGGTCACAACACACCAGGTCACAACACACCAGGTCACAACACACCAGGTCACAACACACCAGGTCACAACACACCAGGTCACTACAGGTCACAACACACCAGGTCACAACACACCAGGTCACAACACACCAGGTCACAACACACCAGGTCACCCCACAATTTTCGACACTCACCTGAAGCCAAAATTCTGAATTGCCAGTCAAAATTTTTTTGCCTCTTCCCCATCACTATTAAAAAAATACTGAATTATGTCGATTTTAATTTTGGATCTACACATTAATATATATAAAATATATATATATATATATATATATATATATATATATATATATATATATATATATATATATTATATAATATATATATATAATATATATTTTAAAATATATATATATATATATGCTCGTATATTTTTACGTATCAGATATCCTTGAAAAAATTTACATACTCATTCGAACAAAAAAAAAATTTTTTTTGTTTATTTGTGTGGAATTGTTGGATATAAATCATAGAAATTGTGAGAATTTACATATATATGGGAAAAATATACAACGGGAGTTTTTTTTGGGTGTGTCTGAAGCGATGTTGATTTACGTAAATTATGAGCAGTAGGCCTTCTGCAGTGTTCCTCCATTCTTATGTTCTTATGAAGCTGTTTAACCTATGTATTATTATAGGTGAGGTTAGGATTAAAAAACAGGAAGGCTCTGCCATTGTCCACTGATAGGAATAATGAGTAAGTAAAGACAGTGACGTAGGGATGCGTCGTGTCGGTGACCTGTGTGTCTTCTAACTTACCTTACGTGGGAAAATCTCCAATAGGGGGCAACGAGGGGGCTAAGCGCCCCCTCTCTACTTTTCCCACACTGGCAAGGGGGCAGGTAAAAGCAAGGGAGGTCAACACACAAAACCCACACACAAAAACCACAAACCACCCCAACACCCACACACCAACCACCCCCACCACACACCCCACCCCACAAACACCCCCACACACACAACAACCCACACAAAAAAAAAGGGGGGGGGGAAGAGAGCGGGAAAGAGGAGAGAGGGAGGAGAAACGCAAAGGAGAAAAAAACTAAAGAAACCGAAATGCAATCACAAAAAAACTTAAAAATTTTGTTTGACAAAGGAGTCCCCTCCGTGTCCCAAACCCTTATTTTTAACAAAATGTCCCCCAACATCAAAATTAATTTTTAAATTAAAAAAAATTTATATTATAAATCCGTTAAAGGAGGGCCCCGAAAAAAAAAATTTTTAAATATTAATAATGTTTCCCAAAAGGGGGTTTAATAAAATTTTTTAAATGAACCATTAAAACCCCCCTTTTTAATTTTAACTTACTTCCCACTAAAGACTAAGTGGTGCCTTTCCCCCTGAATTTCCTTTTATTGAACCCCAGCCTTAATTTAAAACCAGGGAAATCATTATAAACCCCTAGATTTGAAGAACCCTGAAAAAACCCCCCTTTACCCCCCTAATTTGGGGAAAAACCCCTACCCCGCCCCCCTTCCATAAGACATCAATCGATCTTTCGTTGCCCATTTTTTACATTCCGACCATAACCCCCTTTCAGCCCCTCAATTTTTTGGGTCCCCCCCAAAATTTTAATTCCAAACACTTTCCTGCAATAAACCACACATGTAAAGAATCCCACGGGCCTAGTTTTTTGCCCCCTCATCCCCCACGTTAACCCCCCCTATTATTATTATTTTTTATAAATTTATTATTAAAAAATTTATTTAAAATAAAAAATTAATATTATTTTTTAAAAAAAATAAAATCTAAGATGCAAAGGATAAATTTAAATGAAAAGGCAGAATTTGGTCCTTTTTACCATCCTGTTTGTTAAAAAATTTTATTTATTTAAAAAATTTTAAATGGGGGTTAGTTTATGGTGAAAAATGAAAGAAGTAAAAAAATGTGAGAGGAATGTAAAACATGGGGATAGAATTGGGTATCAAAAAAATCCGAAGCGTTAGCCATAAAACCCAAATCGTGTCTTAAGTTGTGATCAAATAAGGGGTTTGAATGCAAAAGAATTGAAATATTACCTTGTTGGGGGCTTAATGGAAACCCACTTTTATTGGTTTTCCCCCCCGAAGGGGCTATTTTTTGTGCCCTCATAAACCTCCCTGTGGATGGTAGGGGCTATTTATTTCACCTCAAAACCATCCTGGGAGGTAGTGGCTAGTTTATTGGTACCTCATAACCTCCTGGGGAGGGTGTGGCAGTTTATTGTGTACCTCATAACCATCCTGGGGATGGTATGGCTAGTTTATTGTGTACCTCATAACCACCGGGGTGGTAGGGCTATTTATTTTTACCCCAAACCCCCGGGAGGTAGGGGCTAGTTTATTGTGTCTCATAACCACCCTGTGGAGGGAGTGGCATTTTTGTGCCCTCAAACCCATCCTGTGGATGGTAGTGGCTATTTTTTTGGGGTTTCCTCAAAACCATCCGTGGTTATGGCTTTTTTTATTGGTACCCAAACCACCCGGGGATTAGTGGCTATTTTTTGTGTACCTCACACCACCCGGGATGTAGTGGCTAGTTTTTGTGTACCTCATAACCACCCTTTGGGGGTGGTAGTGGCAGTTTATTGGTCCCCAAAAAACCACCTTTTTGGATGGTGGGCTAGTTTTGGGTTTTACCTCATAACCACCCCTGTGGATGGTATTCTAGTTTATTGTGTACCTCATAACCCCTTGGAGGGGTATGGCTATTTTATTGTTCCTCAAAACCATCCTGGGGGAGGTAGGGGCTATTTTTATTGTGTACCCTAACCCACCTTTTGGAGGGTAGTGCTATTTTTTTACCTAAAAACCATCCGGGATGGTAGTGGCATTTTATTTGTGTACCTCATAACCATCCTGTGAGGGGGCTTTTATTGTGCACCTCAATCCACCCGGGGATGGTATGGCTAGTTTATTGTGTACCTCAACCCCCTGTGGATGGTAGTGGCTTTTTTTATTGGACCTCAAAACCACCTGTGGATGGATGGCTAGTTTATTGTGACCTCAAAACCATCCGTGGAGGTATGGCTAGTTTTTTTGTGTACCTCTAACCATCCTGTGGATGTAGGGCTATTTAAATTTACCTCATTCCATCCTGGGGATGGTGGGCAGTTTTTTTTGTGTACCTCTTCCTCCGTGGATGGTAGGGGGCTATTTTTTGTGACCTCATAAAAATCCTGTGGAGGATGCTATTTTATGTGCCCCTCAAAACCATCCTGGGAAAGGGAGGGGCTAGTTTATTGTGTACCCATAAAAACCTGTGGATGGAGGGCTTTTTTTATTGTGTCCTCAAAACCATCCTGTGGATGGAAGGGGCTATTTATTGTGTACCTCATAACCACCTTGGAGGGTAGTGGCTAGTTTATTGTGACCCAAAATTTCCACCTTGGATGGTAGTGGCTAGTTTTTGTGTACCCAAAACCATCCGGGATGAGTGGCTAGTTTTTTTGTGTACCTCATACCACCTGTGGATTAGTGGCTAGTTTATTGTGTACCTCTATCCAAACCTGGGGAGGTAGGGGCTAGTTTATTGTTACCTAAAAACCATCCGTGGATGGTATGCTAGTTTTGTTACCTCAATAACCTGTGGAGGTAGTGCTTTTTTATTGTGTCCTCATAACCATCCTGGATGGAAAGTGGCTATTTTTTAGTGTACCTCAAAAACCACCTGGGGAAAGGGTTTTGGGGCATTTTTTTGAACCTCAACCATCCTGGGAGGGTATGGCTAGTTTATTTGACCCAAATTCCTGTGATGGTTGGCTAGTTTTTTTGTGCCCTCATACCATCCTGTGGATGGTAGGGGCTTTTTAAATTGTGTACCTCAAACCATCCTTGGAGGGAGTGGCTAGTTTTTTGTGTACCCCCCATCCACCGTGGTGGTAGGGGCTAGTTTAGGTACCCATAACCATCCTTGGATGGAGTGGCTATTTTTTTTGTGACCTCAATCCATTCCGTGGAGGGTAGGGGCTTTTTATTGTGTACCCAAAACCCCCGTGGATGAGTGGGCTAGTTTATTGTTACCTCAAAACCATCCTGTGGGGGGTATGGCTATTTTTGGTACCCATACCCCCTGGGGATGGTAGTGGCTATTATTGTGTACCCAAAACCATCCTTTGGAGGGTAGTGGCTATTTATTGTGTACCCAATCCACCTGTGGGGGGGAGGGGGCAGTTTATTGTGTACCTCAACCATCCTGGGGATGGAGTGGCTAGTTTTTGTTACCTCAACCAACCTTTTGGGATGGTATGGCTATTATTGTGTACCCATACCATCCTGTGGATGGTAGGGGCAAATTATTGTTACCCATAACCCAAAACCGGGATGGTAGTGGTTTATTTTATTGTGTCCTCAACCCACCTGTGGATTAGTGGGCTAGTTTTTGTGTACCTCAAACCACCTTGGATGGTAGTGGCTAGTTTATTGGTACCTCACACCACCTGGGGATGGTATTGGCTAGTTTATTGTGTCCTCAACCCACCCCTGTGGATGGAGTGGTATTTTATTGTGACCTCATACCATCCTGTGGAGGTATGGCTAGTTTATGTGTACCCCAATCCATCCTGGTGGAAGGGGCTAGTTTTTATTTTAAAACCTCAAAACCCATCTTGGATGTAGGGCTAGTTTATTGGTACCCACACCCACCTGGATGGTAGTGGCAGTTATTGTGAACCTCAAACCATCCTGGGGGAGGGTAGGGGCTAGTTTATTGTGTCCTCAAAACCATCCTGTGGTGGTGTGCTAGTTTATTGTGTACCCTATCCACCTGTGGATGGAGGGGCATTTATTGTGTACCCAAACCATCCTGTGGTGGTAGGGCAGTTTTTGTGTACCTCAATCCACCTGTGGGGGTAGTGGCTATTTTTTGTGTACCCAACCAAACCTGGGATGGTATGGCTAGTTTATTGTGTACCTCCACCATCCTGTGGATGGTAGTGGTATTTATTGGTACCTCAATCCATCCTGTGGAGGTATGGCTATTTTTTGTGTACCTCAAAACCCCCTTGGAGGTAGTGGCTAGTTTATTTTGAACCCACACCCATCCTGGGGATGGTAGTGGTAGTTTATTGTGTCCCCCCATACCCCCCCTGTGGAGGTAGGGCTAGTTTTTTGTGTACCTCAACCCCCGGGGATGGTAGTGGCAGTTTTATTGGACCTCAACCATCCTGTGGGGGGAGTGGCTAGTTATTGGGTTACCTCATATCCATCCTGGGAGGGGGGGCTAGTTTATTGTGTACCTCAAACCCTGTGGAGGTAGTGGTTTTTTTTTGGTACCTCAAAAACCACCTGGGGATGGTATGGCAGTTTTTGTGTACCTCATACCATCCTGGGGAGGGTAGTGGCTAGTTTATTTGTACCTCAAACCTCCTGTGGAGGGTATGGCAGTTTATTTGTACCTCAATCCACCGTGGAGGGGTAGGGGCATTTAAAATTGTGTACCTCAAAAAACCTGGGGAGGGTGGGGGCTAGTTTATTTGACCTCATAACCCCTGTGGAGGGTAGGGGCTAGTTTTATTGTGTACCTCATAACCATCCTTGGAGGGTAGTGGTAGTTTATTTGTGTACCTCAACCAAACCTGGGGATGGTATGGCTAGTTTATTGGTCCCTCATAACCATCCTTGGAGGGTAGTGGCTATTTTTTGGGGTGTCCTATATCCATCCTGTGGATGGTAGTGGCTGTTTATTGGTACCCAAAAACCACCTGTGGAGGGTAGGGGGCTATTTTTATTGGACCTAAAAACACCGTGGGGGGTATGGCTAGTTTATTGTTACCTCAACCATCCTGTGGATGGTATGGCTAGTTTATTGTGTACCCAAACCATCCTTGATGGTATGGCTATTTTATTGTGTACCTCATACCACCCGTGGATTTATGCTATTTTTATTGTGTACCCTAACCCCCCGGGATGGTAGTGGCTAGTTTTTTGGACCTCAATCCATCCTGTGGAGGTAGGGGCTATTTTTATTGTGTCCTCAACCACCTGTGGATGGTAGGGCTATTTAGTGTACCTCACATCCATCCTGGGGAGGGTAGTGCATTTATTGTGACCTCATACCACCCGTGGATTGGTATGGCTATTTTATGTGTACCTCAAAAACCCCTGTGGATGGTAGGCTAGTTTTTATTGTGTACCCAACCACCTGGGATGGTATGGCAGTTTTTGTGTACCTCATCCCATCCTTTGGAGGGTAGGGGCTTTTTTATTGTGTACCCACACCCACCCTTGGAGGTAGGGCTATTTATTTGTCCTCAACCACCTGTGATGGTAGTGGCAGTTTTTTGTGTCCCAACCATCCGGGTTGTATGGCTATTTTATTGTGTACCCTACCTTCCGTGGAGGTTTGGCTATTTATTGTGACCTCAAAACCATCCTTGGAGGGGTTGGTATTTTATTGGACCCAATCCCCCCTGTGGAGGTAGGGCTAGTTTATTGTGTACCCAAAAAAATCCGGGGGGGGGGGTAGTGGCAGTTTATTGTGACCCAAACCTCCTGTGGTGGTAGGGGGCTAGTTTTTTTGGTACCTTTTCCACCCTGTGGAGGTAGGGGCTATTTATTTGTGTACCTCTAACCACCTGGGGGGTGGGCTGTTTAGTGTACCTCTATCCATCCTGTGGATGGTAGGGGGCTGTTTTATTGTGTACCCATAAAAACCCTGGGGAGGGTAGTCTATTTATTGTGACCCCATAAATCCCGGGGAGGGTAGTGGCAGTTTATGTGTACCTCATAACCATCCTGGGGATGGAGTGGCTATTTTTTATGTGACCTAAACCCCCATCCTTGGAGGTAGTGCTATTTTATTGTGTACCTCAAAACCAAACCTTGAGGGTAGGGGCAGTTTTTTGTGTCCCTCATACCACCCCTGGGATGGTAGGGCATTTAGTGTACCCAAAACCATCCGGGGGATGGTAGTGGCTAGTTTATTTTTACCTCATAACCACCTGTGGAGGGAAAAGGGCTAGTTTTTTGGTACCTCAAATCCATCCTGTGATGGTAGTGGCTTTTATTGTTCCCAAAAACATCCTGGGGATGGTAGTGCTAGTTTTATGTGAAACCTCAATCCACCTTTTGATGGTATGGCATTTTTTTTTGAACCTCAAAAACCACCCTTTTGGGAGGTAGTGGCAGTTTTTTGTGTACCCATATCCACCTGGGGATGGTGGGGGCAGTTTATTGTGTACCTCAAACCACCTGTGGAGGGTAGGGTATTTTTGGTACCTCAATCCATCCTGGGATGTATGCTAGTTTATTGTGACCTCATATCCATCCTGTGGATGGTAGTGGCTATTTTATTGTGTACCTCATACCACCTGTGGATGTAGGGGGCTATTTATTGTGTACCTCAATCCACCTTTTGGGAGGAGTGGCTATTTTATTGTGTACCCAAACCATCCTGTATGGTAGGGCTAGTTTATGTGTCCCAAATCCATCCTGGGGATGTATGGCTATTTTATTGTCCTCAATCCATCCTTGGATGGTAGGCTAGTTTATTGTGAACCTCAACCAACCTGGGGATGTTGGCTATTTTATTGTTACCCATAACCATCCTGGGATGGTAGGGGCTAGTTTTTGGTACCTCCATCCATCCTGGGAGGGTAGGGCAGTTTTTTGTTTACCTCAACCACCTGGGGAGGTAGGGCTATTTTATTGTGTACCTAAAAACCATACTGTGGAGGGAAAAGGGGCGTTTATTGTGACCTCAAAACCCATCCTGTGGATGGAGGGGGTTTTATTGTAACCTCTAACCATCCTGTGGATGTAGGGCTATTTTATTGTGACCCATAACCATCGGGAGGTAGGGTTTTTTAGTTTTATTTGTGTACCTAAAAACCATATGTGGATGGTAGGGCTAGTTTTATTGTGACCTCAAACCCAAACCGGGATGGTAGGGGGCTAATTGTGTACCCAAACCATCCTGTGGAGGTAGGGCAAGTTTTGTGTACCTCATAACCACCTGTGGATGGTATGGCTATTTTTGGACCCCATAACATCCTGGGGATGGTAGTGCAGTTTATTGGACCCAAACCCACCCTTTGGGGAGGTAGTGGCTAGTTTATTGTGACCTATAACCACCCTTTGGGGATGGTAGTGGCTAGTTTATGTGCCTCATAACCATCCTGGGGATGGAGTGGCTAGTTTATTGTTACCTCATAACCATCCGGGATTTTGGGGCATTTTTTTGTGTACCTCATAACCATCCGGGGAAAGTATCTATTTTTTTGTGTCCCTCATAACCCATCCTGGGGAGGGTAGTGGCTATTTTTGTGACCTCATAACCATCCTGGGGATGGTAGGGGCTATTTTAAATTGGACCTAAATCCATCCTAGGGAGGGTAGCACAAAGCATAGGATACACAAAAGCCTAGGAACAGGGCCCAAAAGGGGTTAACGGTGTACACGGGATATATGCTACAGTTTATTTATATTTTACAAGGAATTTAGGAAGCTTTTTTGAATAAACGGGTATCTTATTTTCTTTTAATAATTCACATGGAGACAGAAACTGGGAAAAATTAAATTTGGTCTGTATATTTTCGACCTCCTTCGGGGGCCCCCTTTTGGGCAGAAAATTAGATATTTAGGGGAAATTTATTACAAATTAAAGTAAAAAAAAACCTCAGTGGAACACCGGGTTAAGAGCATGATGAACCCATTTGGGGGGGGGGGGGGGGGAGACAAAAAAATACAACTCAAAGAAGGTAAAAGTTTTTTCCTTTACTTAGTACACAAAAGCGGCTCGGGGGTGCTAAGCCTCCCAAAAACTTTTTGGGCTTCCCCCGAAAAAATCTTAAAACTAAACGAAAAGTTCCCAGTCTTTCATCTTATTTATTTTAATTTGTTCTTTGAACGATTAAGCTTTTTTTTGGCTGATCTAAATGTTGAGTTAGCCTTGAGAAATCAAGTGTCAACGGGTTTTTAAAAACCCCCAATTAACTATCAGAATTCTTTTATTTTCTGTGTAGGGTGTGTACACAAACCTGTGTTCATAATACATTCGACCTCAGTAATATTATAATCGCTGCCATCATCTTAGAGTTTAATTTATTCTTGTTTCTACTTGTACAGAACCGTTCGACACAGCATCGTGGATGTTAGTGGCGCTGGTGGCCATACAGGTGGCTGCTGTCTCTATCTTCCTCTTTGAGTGGCTTAGTCCATCTGGCTTCAATATGAAGGTGAGACACCCCCACTGTCCTTACAGTCTAACACCGGGAGCATTCTTGTAGGCCTACTGACTCATGATAGGCCAGTAGGCCTATGATATTCACACTCAAGACTGCTGTAGGCCTACTGGTCTATGATAGGCAAGTCAACTCACACTCAAGATTGCTGTCGGCCTACTGGCCCATGATAAGCCAGTAAACCTATGATATTTACACTCAAGACTGGTGTAGGCCTACTGGCCCATGATACGCAGCTTCATCACACTACAATTCTCAATCATATAACCTGTCAACTTAATTAAATTTTCTTTAGTATTAGCTGTAGTAAAGCAAATTGATAGTTTCTTCATTATTTCATCTACATCGTTATTGCTGACTTTTCACTTACCCGTTTTTAATTCATTGTTGCCAGTTGTATTTTCATTCGATATTTTAAACACCTCATTTGTATTCCCTTTATTTATGTCTGTCTCCTGTCTGTGCGGTTCAGTCACCTCCCTCTTAACTCTACGATAATTGAAGAAAGTGTTGGATCAGTATCTGTAATACGTCTTGGAGACGAAGGGTTCCTGATACAGGGATGTAATTCTGTCATCTTCCCATGCTTTCCTGTGTTGTTGTGCCCATTCTGTATATGGAGACCAGAGCTATGTTGCATAATCTGAATGAGGCCTTACAGCCCTGTACTGTACGAAGCTGTAGTATAACCGTGGGGTTTTAATGTCATTTCCTTCTTGATATAAATCGAGGAATCATATTTCTGCAATCCAGAACTCTGTTTGTGTGTGGTTTAAATATTTTCAGTAATATTTAGTTTATAAGTGAGGTGCGTGTCACTTTTCCAACCAAAACATCAACTTACCTAATGGTCTAAAAGCTTAATACCAGAATTTTCTTGTCGACCTCTGTAACGTCATCTAGTCTATGTCGATATTTATTAACTTAAGTTTCTTCGTGTAAATTACGAAGAACAATGGGGGGCGACACTGATCCCTGCGGTATGCCACTTATGAATGGTCCCCGTTATTAACAAGATTCATCTGGAAACAATTCCGACACGAATCAGTCTTTTCGACGACGAGGTCGTTATTGATTTCTCCCCATTCAAGCAACTCCTTCAGTGCCAGCGGTCAGTGGTGCCTCTGTCCGGGAGACACAGACAGAGAGAACTTATTCAGCGATACCATGTTCAGCAACTTTCTTCATCTCCTGTGTTGAACTTTATCTTACTTCCAGTCGTTCAGGATGCAGAGTGAAGGTGAGTCTCCCTCACTCTCATCACCTTCCCACTGGTCATGTTCTTTTGCTCAGTCACCTCCTCTTCACTCACTTTCACTCGTCTTTTCAAGCAGTTACACTCAGGATTTTTTCCACTCTTGTGAATGATTTTATGAGCAATAATATTGTTTTTTTCCACTCACCTTTTAACTCACATGTTTCACTCAGCCTTTTACTCACACTTTAGCACAGGCTTTCACTCACACTTTAGCACAGGCTTTCACTCACACTTTAGCACAGGCTTTCACTCACACTTTAGCACAGGCTTTCACTCATACTTTAACACAGGCTTTCACTCACACTTTAGCACAGGCTTTCACTCACACTTTAGCACAGGCTTTCACTCACACTTTAGCACAGGCTTTCACTCATACTTTAGCACAGGCTTTCACTCACACTTTAGCACAGGCTTTCACTCACACTTTCACTCAAATTTAATACCAGTCATTTTTAATAGAAATCTGATTCTGAATGGATTAGTGGGTTGGATTTATGGATTTAATAGCCTCAGAATTTGAATTGGATTTATTGGTTGGATTAATGGATTTAATACCGTATTTTTCTAATATAAATCAAATTTTGAATAAATTAATAGGTTGGATTTATAGATTATTGATTGTAATATCATCCATTTTTTTGGTACCAGAAGTCGGATTTTAAATGGATTAGTGGCATAAATCCATCTCGCTTGGGGATTTAAATACCTCATATTATGTAAGAGAATTGAGTTTTGAAAAGGGGGGGGTTGATACGTGGAGGCGTGAGGGGGAATAATCGCTTATATGGAAAGTATAACAGTTGTGTACAAGGTGTGGTGGAGCAAGCCTCCACCACACCGTGTACAACACACGGTGTACAACACACGGTGTACAACACACGGTGTACGGTGACGTAACGTGTGTATGTGTGTGTGAATGTGTACTCATCTTGCTGCTCGCAGATGCAGCCTCCCAACAGCCACCGCTTCTCGCTGTTTCGCACACTGTGGATGGTGTGGGCGATACTGTTCCAGGCGGCCGTCAACGTCGACTGTCCCAGAGGCTACACCGCCAGGTAGGTAGGTTCACCAGGCTGTGGTGTCTGGCATTCTGCGTCAAAAGCGTGGGTTGGTCAGACCTTGACGACATATATGGTATAAACACACACACACACACACACACACACACACACACACACACACACACACACACACACACACACACACACACACACACACACACACACATACACACACACACACACACACACACACACACACACACACACACACACACACACCTCACACACACACACACACACACACACACACATATATATACACACACACACACACACACACACACATACACACACACACACACACACACACACACACACACACACACACACACACACACACACACACACACACACACACACACACACACATGCTATGTACACAGCAAAACTCCATTTGTACACCACGTTTCTAAGTAGAGCCCTAAATAGAGCTTTATATAGCCATTGCTTTGGTTAAAGCTCTAGGAGAGCCTTTAAATTAACTTTATAAAGCAAGAGCTCTATGAAGAATTTTATATAATCAGAGCTTTAAGGCTCTAGATAAAGCTCTATCAAACCAGAGCTCTGCATAAGAGTTCTAGGTAGTGCCGTAAGTCGATCTCTAAGTAATGATCTAAGTAAATCACATAGATACTGCTCTAAGTCTAGCTTTAACTATAGAGAGCTCTAGTTTGAGCGAAGCGTTACCTGTAAAGAGCTCTGCTGTGCCCGTTACAGCTTTGTACCCATAACAGTGTGATGGAAGGTGTTCTTCAAGAACAACTTTTTGAACAAGTTCTTGGAGATCACCTGGATTATGTCCTTTATTTTACAGGGAAAGTATAGACTATGTTCTTCAAGAACAATTGTTCTTGTTTCTAGGTTCATAGGCAACGTGTGGGCCATGTTCTTCAACTAATAACTGTGCATGTTCCCCAGGTTCATGGGTAACGTGTGGGCCATGTTCTTCAACTAATAACTGTGCATGTTCCCCAGGTTCATGGGTAACGTGTGGGCCATGTTCTTCAACTAATAACTGTGCATGTTCCCCAGGTTCATGGGTAACGTGTGGGCCATGTTCGCACTCATCTTCCTGGCCATCTACACGGCCAACTTGGCCGCCTTCATGATCACTCGGGAGGAATTTTATGACCTCTCAGGCATCGAGGACAAGCGAGTAAGTGTACACCAACTCTTATCTGAGGTCTCTGTCACTTAACTGAGGTCTCTGTCACTTATCTGAGGTCTCTGTCACTTATCTGAGGTCTCTGTCATTTATCTGAAGTCATTGTCACATGTGTGTGTGTGTGTGTGTGTGTGTGTGTGTGTGTGTGTGTGTGTGTGTGTGTGTGTGTGTGTGTGTGTGTGTGTGTTTGTGTGTGTGTGTGTGTGTGTGTGATATCATCTGCAGCGTAGATAGATTATCAAGATCTTTATCGTGGTCGCCTTTATCGTTGGAAAATGTGTACCATCTTCATGGATTATAACCACAGCATCGCTATCTTAAATGTCAACCAGGCTTCCTTCTGGAGCAGCCTGCCGAGGTCTCCTCTAACACTTCAGCTGAGATTAAATCTTGCAGAGATATTGCCGCTGACACTGCTCTCTCACATTAATTTGCTGCCTCAGTCCTTTGGTTTTCCAGGTGATCTGTCTGCTGCTGAGGTGATTTATTCTCGGCATGCAGATCACCAGCTACCATGCCATTTCCAGTATCCTCCACACATTCACCGCGAGGACTGGTGTCTCACGGATATCTGCCGAAAGGATAGTGGTGAGCGCAGCGTCGATGAAGATATATCCTCGTGAGCAAGTCTTCCCAGGCATAATGTGGATCGCTGTACTTTCGGCATAAACCACCTCAAGACCCCTTTTAAATCCGAGTCAGTCATTAGATGTCCAATACTACCACAAAAGTTCATTTCCATGTGCAACTGTCTCAGACAACACAATATTTCTGACATCACTGCTTTCGGGGTTGAGACTGGAATATTTTGAGTGCCTTCCAGTAGAAAGGTTGGCTGAACATTAGAACTGCAATAATCCTACGTTACTGACTTATTCGAAGACAAAGTCGGGGGTGGAATAGATACAGAAAAGATAGTTTGGGTGAGTAGCAAACGGAAGACTTTCCTGGAAAGTGACCAGTTTGTATTATGTGAATAAACCTAGACCATACTGGACAAAGATATAGCAGAGATGACTGCCACAGAATACCCAGGGAAACTGTAAAATCATCAATAAATATGTCACGAGAAGGTTCGTAGACAAGAGAAAGAGCACTTACTGACTTCCTAAAATACTGAATATTGATCTGACCCACTTTTGCAATGTCCTCAACTAACACCTGGACTTTATTTATTAACCTTCATGAAGTTTTAACCCTGGTGTTATTGCAGCTGTAATACCCAGTCTGTAGAATGTCCCGGTTCTATCAGTAGTTGCTACATTGTACTCTATGTTACCTGCACTCTACTGCATATGTTGCTGCTCTTTAACGTATACAGTTGTAATAGTTTCACTAGTAATAGCAGCACAGCAGCACCTCGCTCATACTTCTCTGTAGGTAGAAAAAAAACCCATGTTCATGGAGGGTGTTCACTAAATATTGTGAAGCAATGTGATGGTACATCTGAATACCAGGACTAGGTTGCAGAGGAGCAAGGAGAGCCCTTCGAGCGAACTGTCTGCATTATATCTTGCCCAGTTTATGCTACTTTTAGGTCTGTATTCTTCCCAGTAAATGTACTTTTAAAGAAGATCAGTAATATCAGTGGAAGGCAGTCCAGGTTTGATTCAATGCTGCCAGTGTCATCGCTCGTATGATGCCCGTGTGTACCACTTTCCAAGGATTTTTTCACTGACAATAAACTTGGCATCTGTTTCCATTATAGTCATTTTCTCATCTTCAGGATCCTTATATTTTGACTGTTGGTGGAGGGAATACAGGATGGAATCTGCTGCAATCACAGACTGCTTCAAGAGGTTAAGTGTTACGATGATATAGTCACCTACAGTTCCTTCTTATATTAAGCTCTATATTCTTCCAGCTTCTGTACTGGATGATTTACTATGTGAAAGGTTTCAGTTTTTGTCTTATCTGACGGATGCCTCTCTTCTTAAAATTACTGCTGCACTGCTGATAGTATACCTCATCAGCTGCATGAAGATCATTGAGAGAGACTGAATGACCAGATACATCTTCAAACCACTGCTCTAAGACGGCACTGTTCCAGCAGGCTGCCCTGGAAGTCCTTAGCCCTTACTTTAAAACCCAATTAACCAAGAGAACCATATACGCAATCACCTCATTTATCAATCATTCTTCAAAGACAAATTCGATATTTTCACCCCTGGATTCACTTCTTCCTCGATTTCCTACCGTAGCCTCGTGTTGGCTTACTGTTGATACTAGGATATTTCTCTATCAACACACTCGTATATGTGTACGTGTGTTAGAGGTGCTCCTGAATTAATATTATAACCCTGAGATACCCCTCACCCTTGTGTGTGTGTGTGTGATCATGCACCCATCACTACCTGAGACTGGTGACACTAGTAGTGACACTCCCATCCCAGGTGACACTGGTAGTGACACTCCCATCCCATGTGAAACTGGTAGTGACACTCCCATCCCAGGTGACACACACACACTGTGGCACACACACACTGTGGCACACACACTGTGGCACACACACACTGTGGCACACACACACTGTGGCACACACACACTGTGGCACACACACACTGTGGCACACACACACTTGCACACACACACCTGTGGACACACACACTGTGGATCACACACACTGTTGGCACACAACACTGTGGCACACACACACTGTGGCACAAACACTGTGGCACAAACACACTGTGGCACACACTACACTGTGGCACACACACACTGTGGCACACACACTGTGGCACACACAACTGTGGCACACACACACTGTGGCATCACACACACTGTGGCACACACACACTGTGGCACCACACACTGTGGCAACACACACTTGGCACACACACACTGTGGCACACATCACACATGTGGCACCACACATGTGGCACACACACACTTGGGCACACACACTGTGGCACACACACATGTGGCAACATCACATTTCTCCTTGTTTTCCCATCATCACGTTGACACTTGCAAATATTAAGCCACATTGTATTGCTCTGCTCCGATGCTTATCATTATTATTATTATCGTTATATAATATTTATATACAATAGTTATTATTATATTATTATTATTATATAATTATTATTGTTGTTATATTATTATTGTTATTATATAATTATTATAATTGTTACATTATTATTTTAAGAAAAGACCTGGGCCGGGAGAATACCGGCGAATATTTTATTTATGTATATATATATAAACTCATTTTAGTATCTAACAACAACAACAATAACAAAATAAACCTGCCAGAAATATATTACCATCTTTTTTGTTTCATTTTTTAAGCGATCATCCCAGATATTTTTTTAAGGGGGGGTAATTCTAAAAAAAAAAAAATATGTATAGTATATATATATTTTCCCCTTTTCTGACAGCTACAGAACCCGACAACAATGAAGCCAGCGTTCAAGTTCGCCACGACACTGCACGGTAACACAGACGTTCTGATGAAGAAGTCGTTCCCGGTGATGCACGCGTACATGCGGCAGTTTAACCAATCCAGTCCCATCGAGGGCATCAAGGCTGTCAAGAAGGGGTGAGTCATGTCACCAGAAGGAAAAAAGGGAGGTGGGGGGAACTTAAGTTTTTGTTTTGTATGCTAGTTCGACGCCTCGCTCTCAGTAGAGGTTTTATCAGGTCGTGAAGTGGTGTATGTGTATACTGGGGCAGAGGGAACTGTATATGCGTAATATATACACCGAGAGGTGCATGTCTGTTAGTGTATGTATACTGAGAGGTGTATGTCTCTCAGTGTATGTATGCTGAGAGGTGTATGTCTCTCAGTGTATGTATGCTGAGAGGTGCATGTCTCTCACTGTATGTAACTGAGAGGTGCATGTCTGTCATTTTATGTATATTGAGAGGTGCATGTCTCTCAATGTATGTAACTGAGAGGTGCATGTCTCTCAGTGTATGTAACTGAGAGGTCCACGTCTCTCAGTGTATGTATGCTGAGAGGTGTATGTCTCTCAGTGTATGTATGCTGAGAGGTGCATGTCTCTCACTGTATGTAACTGAGAGGTGCATGTCTGTCAGTTTATGTATATTGAGAGGTGCATGTCTCTCAATGTATGTAACTGAGAGGTGCATGTCTCTCAGTGTATGTAACTGAGAGGTGCACGTCTCTCAGTGTATGTAACTGAGAGGTGCATGTCTCTCAGTGTATGTATACTGAGAAGTGCATGTAACTCAGTGTATGTATAGCTGAGAGGTGTATGTCTCAGTGTTATGTATATGACAGGTGCATGTCTCTAATGTATAACTGAGAGGTGATTTCTCAGTGTGTGTATACTTAGAGGTGCATGTCTCTCAGTGTATGTAACTGAGAGGTGCATGTCTCTCAGTGTATGTATACTGAGAAGTGCATGTAACTCAGTGTATGTATGCTGAGAGGTGTATGTCTCAGTGTATGTATACTGACAGGTGCATGTCAGTATATGTATACTGAGAGGTGTATTTCTCAGTGTGTGTATACTGAGAGGTGCATGTCTCTCAGTGTATGTATACTGAGAGGTGCATGTCTCTCAGTGTATGTATACTGAGAGGTGCATTTCTCGTGATGTATGAGGGTGCATGTCTCTCAGTGTATGTATACTGAGAATTTGCGTTAATCCCAATTCTAGGGATTAAAATATCTTAGAATGATGGTGAGGAGATTACAGGCAGCCTTAATGACCCTCGTGTAGCCGATAGGCTTTGAAACCCATTAACCAGCGTCTGGCAAGGCGGCTTGCGAGGGGCAAAACAAAAAATTAGGAAACGTGGAATGGTAAACGTGTCTGTGTGAGATTGGGCTGAATCCAGATACTGATAGAATGAATGGGAACAATTTAGAGAACCCCGAATTTCACAAGTTCCCCCCTAAACTGAGTCAATCTCATTTTCTTGTCGGGGTGGAAGGGGGGAGGGGGCAGCGGGTGGATTCTAAGAGTCGACTTTATGAACTAAGAGTCCAACTCTTTCTTTGGTTTGCTTACCGGGGATATTTCCTCGTTGAGTTTAAGTTTAGTGCATGACCTCCCTAGTGGCTTTCAGTGCTTTTTCATGAATAAAATAAATAAGTAATGTCAGCCTCAAGGAGGCGGTATCAGTAGGAGGCGAGAATGTTGATGAGAGATCCGTATAACGCAGAGTAAAGGTGAAGCCAGGAGATCTGGAGGACAGTGGGAGACCAGGAGACCTGGAGGACAGTGGGAGACCAGGAGATCTGGAGGACAGTGGGAGACCAGGAGACCTGGAGGACAGTGGGAGACCAGGAGACCTGGAGGACAGTGGGAGACCAGGAGACCTGGAGGACAGTGGGAGACCAGGAGACCTGGAGGACAGTGGGAGACCAGGAGATCTGGAGGACAGTGGGAGACCAGGAGATCTGGAGGACAGTGGGAGACCAGGAGATCTGGAGGACAGTGGGAGACCAGGAGATCTGGAGGACAGTGGGAGACCAGGAGATCTGGAGGACAGTGGGAGACCAGGAGATCTGGAGGACAGTGGGAGACCAGGAGATCTGGAGGACAGTGGGAGACCAGGAGATCTGGAGGACAGTGGGAGACCAGGAGATCTGGAGGACAGTGGGAGACCAGGAGATCTGGAGGACAGTGGGAGACCAGGAGATCTGGAGGACAGTGGGAGACCAGGAGATCTGGAGGACAGTGGGAGACCAGGAGACATGGAGGACAGTGGGAGACCAGGAGACCTGGAGGACAGTGGGAGACCAGGAGACCTGGAGGACAGTGGGAGACCAGGAGACCTGGAGGACAGTGGGAGACCAGGAGACATGGAGGACAGTGGGAGACCAGAGACAGTAAGCCAGGAGACCTGAAGGATGGTGGGAGACCAGAGACAGCAAGCCATGAGACGAGGAACTGGAGAACAGTGGGAGGTCAGGGACAGCAAGCCATGAGACGAGGAACTGGAGAACAGTGGGAGACCAGGGAGAGCAAGCCATGAGACGAGGAACTGGAGAACATTGGGAGACCAGGGACAGCAAGCCAGGAGACGGTAAAGTTTAGCGTCAGCCTTGGAAGGAGCTTAGTGCATCCTCGTATAATGGAAGCCTTTCCATCATGCTAGCCGGGGGTTTTAAGTCAGCTCTTCTTCCTCCTTCTTCTCCCTCTTTACCCTAGATGGAAATCAAGCTTTATAAGCAGGGAACCTCTCGTGCATTTTCTGTTACCTTGACGATCCGAGTTCGTTGAGTCCGTGAGTGTAAAACGGAAGCCTGTAATTGTTTTACATGATGGTAGGATTGCTGGTGTCTTTTTGTCTGTCTCATAAACATGCAAGATTTCAGGTACGTCTTGCTACTTCTACTTACACTTAGGTCACACTACACATACATGTACAAGCATATATATACACACACTCTCTGGATTTTCTTCTATTTTCTTACTAGTTCTTGTTCTTGTTTATTTCCTCTTATCTCCATGGGGAAGTGAAACAGAATTCTTCCTCCGTAAGCCATGCGTGTCGCAAGAGGCAACTAAAATGCCGGGACAAGGGGCTAGTAACCCCTTCTCCTGTATATATTACTAAAGTTAAAAAGAGGAACTTTTTTCTTCTTTTTGGGCCACCCTACCTCGGTGGGATACTGCCGATTTGCTGAAAAAAGATTAATAATAATGATAATAAATTAGCTAATCGTCATCTTTAGGATCAATTGACATGAATGATCTTAGGAGGTAGTGACTTGCATGTCACCTTGCGCGCGCGCGCGCGCGTGTGTGTGTGTGTGTGTGTGTGTTGTGTGTGCTGGCTAGTAACTACACACTGCTACACTTGTCACTGTCTCCAGCACTGAGGGAGATGATGGGGTGGCGGCTCACATTACCTGACCTGCTTGGTGACGCTGGTGGTGCTTGTTGGTGGTGACGCTGGTGGTGCTTGTTGGTGGTGACATTGATGGTGCTCATTAGTGAGGTTGGTGGTGCTCGTTAGTGAGGTTGGTGGTGCTCGTTAGTGAGGTTGGTGGTGCTCGTTAGTGAGGTTGGTGGTGCTCGTTAGTGAGGTTGGTGGTGCTCGTTAGTGAGGTTGGTGGTGCTCGTTAGTGAGGTTGGTGGTGCTCGTTAGTGAGGTTGGTGGTGCTCGTTAGTGAGGTTGGTGGTGCTCGTTAGTGAGGTTGGTGGTGCTCGTTAGTGAGGTTGGTGGTTCTTGTTGAACTCACTATTTTTAATATACGGGATTCGAAGCAAAAATCCAAAATATCATTTAGTTCACAAGACAAACTTAGCAGAAAATTAACGGCAGGTGGTTGTAAATAAGAGTAATTATTGGCCGTCACTGCAGCTGGTTGGTCGTCACGGCAGCTGGTTGGGCGTCACGGCAGCTGGTTGGGCGTCACGGCAGCTGGTTGGGCGTCACAGCAGCTGGTTGGGCGTCACGGCAGCTGGCTCTGACAGCAGCGAGAAAAGTGTTGGGTGACGGGTAGAGAGGAAGTAATAAGCGTCGGGGCTCATCAGTGTTAATCACACAGACGTTAACCGTCACATTATTGTGCCTGTCAGTCCCCAACCCTTCCCTTCTCCCTCCCTCCTTCAACACAACTCAGCCATTCCCCCCACTCCTACCATCTCCCCCAGCCAGCCCCGCCTATGCAGGTCACATGACTTCCCTTCTCTCATTCATAAAAATAACAATAAAATCTTCAGTTCAACATGTACAAGGTATACAGACCATAGCTCACATCAATGACATACTACTCTGTAGAAAGCTGCTTGTTATGCTGAGCATTTCCCGCAAATTAAGTCAATTTTGTCCCAGGATGCGACCCACACAAAGTCGACTAACACCCAGGATGCAGCCCACACCAGTCCACTAACACCCAGGATGCGATCCACACAAAGTCGACTAACACCCAGGATGCGACCTACACCAGTCGACTAACACCCAGGATGCGACTCACACCAGTCCACTAACACCCAGGATGCGACCCACACCAGTCGACTAACACCCAGGATGCGACCTACATCAGTCCACTAACACCCAGGATGCGACCCACACCGGTCCACTAACACCCAGGATGCGACCACATCAGTCCACTAACACCCAGGATGCGACCACACCAGTCCACTAACACCCAGGATGCGACCCACACCGGTCCACTAACACCCAGGATGCGACCACATCAGTCCACTAACACCCAGGATGCGACCACACCAGTCCACTAACACCCAGGATGCGACCCACACCGGTCCACTAACACCCAGGATGCGACCACATCAGTCCACTAACACCCAGGATGCGACCACACCAGTCCACTAACACCCAGGATGCGACCCACACCAGTCCACTTACACCCAGGATGCGACCACATCAGTCCACTAACACCCAGGATGCGACCACACCAGTCCACTAACACCCAGGATGCGACCCACACCAGTCCACTACACCCAGGATGCGACCACACCAGTCCACTAACACCCAGGATGCGACCACACCAGTCCACTAACACCCAGGATGCGACCACACCAGTCCACTAACACCCAGGATGCGACCACACCAGTCCACTAACACCCAGGATACGACCCACCAGTCCACTAACACCCAGGATGCGACCACACCAGTCCACTAACACCCAGGATGCGACCACACCAGTCCACTAACACCCAGGATGCGACCACACCAGTCCACTAACACCCAGGATGCGACCACACCAGTCCACTAACACCCAGGATGCGACCACACCAGTCCACTAACACACCCAGGATGCGACCACACCAGTCCACTAACACCCAGGATGCGACCACACCAGTCCACTAACACCCAGGATGCGACCACACCAGTCCACTAACACCCAGGATGCGACCACACCAGTCCACTAACACCCAGGATGCGACCACACCAGTCCACTAACACCCAGGATGCGACCACATCAGTCCACTAACACCCAGGATGCGACCCACACCAGTCCACTAACACCCCAGGATGCGACCACACCAGTCCACTAACACCCAGGATGCGACCCACACCAGTCCACTAACACCCAGGATGCGACCACACCATCCACTTACACCCAGGATGCGACCACACCAGTCCACTAACACCCAGGATGCGACCACATCAGTCCACTAACACCCAGGATGCGACCACACCAGTCCACTATACACCCAGGATCGACCACATCAGTCCACTAACACCCAGGATGCGACCACACCAGTCCACTACACCCAGGATGCGACCACACCAGTCCACTAACACCCAGGATGCGACCACACCAGTCCACTAACACCCAGGATGCGACCACACCAGTCCACTAACACCCAGGATGCGACCACACCAGTCCACTAACACCCAGGATGCGACCACACCAGTCCACTAACACCCAGGATGCGACCACACCAGTCCACTAACACCCAGGATAACGACCACACCAGTCCACTAACACCCAGGATGCGACCACACCAGTCCACTACACCCAGGATGCGACCACATCAGTCCACTAACACCCAGGATGCGACCACACCAGTCCACTAACACCCAGGATGCGACCACACCAGTCCACTAACACCCAGGATGCGACCTACACCAGTCCACTAACACCCAGGATGCGACCACACCGGTCCACTAAACACCCAGGATGCGACCACACCAGTCCACTAACTCCAGGATGCGACCTACACCGAGTCCACTAACACCCAGGATGCGACCCACACCAGTCCACTAACACCCAGGATGCGACCACACCAGTCCACTAACACCCAGGATGCGACCCACACCAGTCCACTAACACCCAGGATGCGACCACATCAGTCCACTAACACCCAGGATGCGACCACACCAGTCCACTAACACCCAGGATGCGACCACATCAGTCGACTAACACCCAGGATGCGACCTACACCAGTCCACTAATACCCAGGATGCGACCACACCAGTCCACTAACACCCAGGATGCGACCACACCAGTCCACTAACACCCAGGATGCGACCACACCAGTCCACTAACACCCAGGATGCGACCACACCAGTCCACTAACACCCAGGATGCGACCACATCAGTCCACTAACACCCAGGATGCGACCACACCAGTCCACTAACACCCAGGATGCGACCCACACCGGTCCACTAACACCCAGGATGCGACCACATCAGTCCACTAACACCCAGGATGCGACCACACCAGTCCACTAACACCCAGGATGCGACCCACACCAGTCCACTTACACCCAGGATGCGACCACATCAGTCCACTAACACCCAGGATGCGACCACACCAGTCCACTAACACCCAGGATGCGACCACACCAGTCCACTAACACCCAGGATGCGACCACACCAGTCCACTAACACCCAGGATGCGACCACACCAGTCCACTAACACCCAGGATGCGACCACACCAGTCCACTAACACCCAGGATGCGACCACACCAGTCCACTAACACCCAGGATGCGACCACACCAGTCCACTAACACCCAGGATGCGACCACACAGTCCACTAACACCCAGGATGCGACCACACCAGTCCACTAACACCCAGGATGCGACCACACCAGTCCACTAACACCCAGGATGCGACCACACCAGTCCACTAACACCCAGGATGCAAACCACACCAGTCCACTAACACCCAGGATGCGACCACACCAGTCCACTAACACCCAGGATGCGACCACACACCAGTCCACTAACACCCAGGATGCGACCACACCAGTCCACTAACACCCAGGATGCGACCACATCAGTCCACTAACACCCAGGATGCGACCCACACCAGTCCACTAACACCCAGGATGCGACCACACCAGTCCACTAACACCCAGGATGCGACCACACCAGTCCACTAACACCCAGGATGCGACCACACCAGTCCACTTACACCCAGGATGCGACCACACAGTCCACTAACACCCAGGATGCGACCACATCAGTCCACTAACACCCAGGATGCGACCACACCAGTCCACTTACACCCAGGATGCGACCACATCAGTCCACTAACACCCAGGATGCGACCACACCAGTCCACTAACACCCAGGATGCGACCACACCAGTCCACTTACACCCAGGATGCGACCACACCAGTCCACTAACACCCAGGATGCGACCACACCAGTCCACTAACACCCAGGATGCGACCACACCAGTCCACTAACACCCAGGATGCGACCTCACCAGTCCACTAACACCCAGGATGCGACCACACCAGTCCACTAACACCCAGGATACGACCACACCAGTCCACTAACACCCAGGATGCGACCACACCAGTCCACTTACACCCAGGATGCGACCACATCAGTCCACTAACACCCAGGAATGCGACCACACCAGTCCACTAACACCCAGGATGCGACCACACAGTCCACTAACAACCCAGGATGCGACCACACCAGTCCACTTACACCCAGGATGCGACCACACCAGTCCACTAACACCCAGGATGCGCCACACCAGTCCCACTAACACCCAGGATGCGACCACACCAGTCCACTAACACCCAGGATGCGACCACACCAGTCCACTAACACCCAGGATGCGACCACACCAGTCCACTAACACCCAGGATACGACCACACCAGTCCACTAACACCCAGGATGCGACCACACCAGTCCACTTACACCCAGGAATGCGACCACATCAGTCACTAACACCCAGGATGCGACCACACCAGTCCACTAACACCCAGGATGCGACCACACCAGTCCACTAACACCCAGGATGCGACCTACACCAGTCCACTAACACCCAGGATGCGACCACACCGGTCCACTAACACCCAGGATGCGACCACACCAGTCCACTAACTCCCAGGATGCGACCTACACCAGTCCACTAACACCCAGGATGCGACCCACACCAGTCCACTAACACCCAGGATGCGACCACACCAGTCCACTAACACCCAGGATGCGACCACACCAGTCCACTAACACCCAGGATGCGACCACATCAGTCCACTAACACCCAGGATGCGACCACACCAGTCCACTAACACCCAGGATGCGACCACATCAGTCGACTAACACCCAGGATGCGACCTACACCAGTCCACTAATACCCAGGATGCGACCACACCAGTCCACTAACACCAGGATGCGACCACACCAGTCCACTAACACCCAGGATGCGACCACACCAGTCCACTAACACCCAGGATGCGACCACACCAGTCCACTAACACCCAGGATGCGACCACATCATCCACTAACACCCAGGATGCGACCACACCAGTCCACTAACACCCAGGATGCGACCCACACCGGTCCACTAACACCCAGGATGCGACCACACCAGTCCACTAACACCCAGGATGCGACCCACACCAGTCCACTTACACCCAGGATGCGACCACATCAGTCACTAACACCCAGGATGCGACCACACCAGTCCACTAACACCCAGGATGCGACCACACCAGTCCACTAACACCCAGGATGCGACCACACCAGTCCACTAACACCAGGATGCGACCACACCAGTCCACTAACACCCAGGATGCGACCCACACCAGTCCACTAACACCCAGGATGCGACCACACCAGTCCACTAACACCCAGGATGCGACCACACCAGTCCACTAACACCCAGGATGCGACCACACCAGTCCACTAACACCCAGGATGCGACCACACCAGTCCACTAACACCCAGGATGCGACCACACCAGTCCACTAACACCCAGGATGCGACCACACCAGTCCACTAACACCCAGGATGCGACCACACCAGTCCACTAACACCCAGGATGCGACCACACCAGTCCACTAACACCCAGGATGCGACCACACCAGTCCACTAACACCCAGGATGCGACCACACCAGTCCACTAACACCCAGGATGCGACCACACCAGTCCACTAACACCCAGGATGCGACCACACCAGTCCACTAACACCCAGGATGCGACCACATCAGTCCACTAACACCCAGGATGCGACCCACACCAGTCCACTAACACCCAGGATGCGACCACACCAGTCCACTAACACCCAGGATGCGACCACACCAGTCCATAACACCCAGGATGCGACCACACCAGTCCACTTACACCCAGGATGCGACCACACCAGTCCACTAACACCCAGGATGCGACCACATCAGTCCACTAACACCCAGGATGCGACCACACCAGTCCACTTACACCCAGGATGCGACCACATCAGTCCACTAACACCCAGGATGCGACCACACCAGTCCACTAACACCCAGGATGCGACCACACCAGTCCACTTACACCCAGGATGCGACCACACCAGTCCACTAACACCCAGGATGCGACCACACCAGTCCACTAACACCCAGATGCGACCACACCAGTCCACTAACACCCAGGATGCGACCTCACCAGTCCACTAACACCCAGGATGCGACCACACCAGTCCACTAACACCCAGGATACGACCACACCAGTCCACTAACACCCAGGATGCGACCACACCAGTCCACTTACACCCAGGATGCGACCACATCAGTCCACTAACACCCAGGATGCGACCACACCAGTCCACTAACACCCAGGATGCGACCACACCAGTCCACTAACACCCAGGATGCGACCTACACCAGTCCACTAACACCCAGGATGCGACCACACCGGTCCACTAACACCCAGGATGCGACCACACCAGTCCACTAACTCCCAGGATGCGACCTACACCAGTCCACTAACACCCAGGATGCGACCCACACCAGTCCACTAACACCCAGGATGCGACCACACCAGTCCACTAACACCCAGGATGCGACCCACAACCAGTCCACTAACACCCAGGATGCGACCACATCAGTCCACTAACACCCAGGATGCGACCACACCAGTCCACTAACACCCAGGATGCGACCACATCAGTCGACTAACACCCAGGATGCGACCTACACCAGTCCACTAACACCCAGGATGCGACCACACCAGTCCACTAACACCCAGGATGCGACCACACCAGTCCACTAACACCCAGGATGCGACCACACCAGTCCACTAACACCCAGGATGCGACCACACCAGTCCACTAACACCCAGGATGCGACCACACCAGTCCACTAACACCCAGGATGCGACCCACACCAGTCCACTAACACCCAGGTACCCATTTTACTGATTTGTGAACATGGACAACACGTGTCTTAAGGTAACAACAGAGTTGAAGAATTTGAAGCCTGTCTCATCAGGCTTTCTTAAATTATCAACCATTTGAAGGTACCTTTCAGGGAATAATAAAAATGATAATAATAATAATAATAATAATAATAATAATAATAATAATAATAATAATAATAATAATAATAATAATGGTTGTTGGGCAGGGGAGGTGAGGTCAGTGGGACGCACCTTCAGTAGTGTTTATACGTCAGTATCAACACTGGCTGGAGTGCCTTTGATGTGGAAATTGCCAGTGCAACTGGTGTTGATGGCGGCGCCAGTAAATGTATCTTTGAGGAGCTCATTTATGTGATTGATGAGACAGAGGGAGAGAGGGAGAGAGACGGAGCAAGGAAGAGAGACACTCAGGGGTCAGTCGCAAAACACTTTAGTTAATGAGTGCACTGGATACCGGCACTACGGTATAGACGGATGCTGGTATACAGAAACACTGCATACAAGAAACCTCATCAGTAAACACATCTAACTGTGTTTCTTTCACCATTACGGCTGTTCAAGACACGAGTGAACGCTGACCAGTGACGTGGCTCACACTACCTGGTCGGTAGATCGAACCTCCACTACTGCTTCGTGATAAATATTTAAATTAGGTACAAAGCTTCGGTTTATTCAGTAAAGCGATGGAGAAGAATTATAACACCAAATAAAAAAACTCTCGAAAATAGTTTACCCTCAAAAATATTGGTAATAAATTAGAAATATAGAATAGTATATAGATGTCCTGTCTAAGGGCAATGTGTGGTGTAAATATTATGCAGAAAATTTGGAGTGTGGAAATTAGGAGAAGGCGTGGAGTTAATAAAAGTATTAGTCAGAGGGCTGAAGAGGGGTTGTTGAGGTGGTTTGGTCATTTAGAGAGAATGGATCAAAGTAGAATGACATGGAGAGCGTATAAATCTGTAGAAGGAAGGCGGGGTAGGGGTCGTCCTTGAAAAGGTTGGAAGGGGTAAGGGAGGTTTTGTGGGCGAGGGGCTTGGACTTCCAGCAAGCGCACGTGAGCGTGTTCGATAGGAGTGAATGGAGACGAATGATATTTGGGACCTGACGATCTGTTGGAGTGTGAGCAGGGTAATATTTAGTGAAGGGATTCAGGGAAACCGGTTATTTTCATATAGTCGGACTTGAGTCCTGGAAATGGGAAGTACAATGCCTGCACTTTAAAGGAGGGGTTTGAGATATTGGCAGTTTGGAGGGATATGTTTTGTATCTTTATACGTATATGCTTCTAAACTGTTGTGTTCTGAGCACCTCTGCAAAAACAGTGATAATGCGTGAGTGAGGTGAAAGTGTTGAATAATGATGAAAGTATTTTCTTTTTAGGGATTTTCTTTCTTTTTGGGCCATCCTGCCTCGGTGGGAGACGGCCGGCTTGTTAATATATATATATATATATATATATATATATATATATATATATATATATATATATATATATATATATATATATATATATATATATATATATATATATATATGTACAATGATAATAAAGAACAATACAAAATATGTTGATTGCAACACGAAAAGCCAAGAGCTATGACTCAACCTCCCCTGTGGTTGTTGTGTGTGTGTGTGTGTGTGTGTGTGTGTGTGTGTGTGTGTGTGTGTGTGTGTGTGTGTGTGTGTGTGCGTGTGTGTGTGTGTGTGTGTGTGTGTGTGTGTGTGTTACAACAATCTATGACCTTATAGCATCTGTCTGCTGACGATGGTCTGACACTAGTCTCTCTCCCTGCTGCAGGAAGCTGGATGCCTTCCTGTACGACGCGACGGTGATGGAGTACCTGGTAGGTCAGGATGACGAGTGTAAGCTGCTGACGGTGGGTTCCTGGTATGCCCTTACAGGTTACGGCGTGGCCTTCGCCAGGAAGTCCAAGTATCTGGAGATGTTTAACGAGCAGATTATGAAGTACAGAGAAAACGGTGAGTAGGGAGGAGGTGACCCCCAGTGGTGTGTTGCTGGGTCCCCAGTGGTTTATTGCTGGGACCCCAGTGGTGGTTCAGCGTGTTGCTGGAACCCCAGTGGTGGTTCAGTGTGTTGCTGGAACACCAGTGGTGGTTCAGCATGTTGCTGGAACCCCAGTGGTGGTTTATTGCGTTGCTGGGACCCAGGTGGTGGAGCAATTATCAAGTTCACGTAACCTGTGACCAAAGTTATTGAACATATTACCCAGAATCCTGGAATGGCTCAGATATCTTCCAGAATCCTCAGTGGCGTAGCTTCAATCGCTCAAGAAAGCTACCGCAAAATACGGCGCTGGTGGAGAGTACAAGTCAAGCTTGTTGATGCTACATTTTCGACGATTAATGTGTAAAATAGTCACATTTCTATTGCCTTTAAATCACGATAAATAAATTCCAGTCTTCCTCTTTACGAACGACTTCAGTGTTTAATGGCTGATGCATCTTAGTGCCAGGAGGATTCTTGCTGAACTTTGAATTTCGTGAAGCAGTAAAATTGCAAGCAAAACAAGAGCTTGGAATCGTTGGAATCAATGCTACAGCTGGTCGGCTTGAAATTTTGTCACCACTGGCGTGGTTTGCTGAAGATAAACCACGCCAGTCCAGGCATTGCATTGGCAAGGCTCAAAGCGAGCGAAACGTTGAATTAATACATGTTCTAATGGTGCATGTGTCTCATCCACATTGACGTTGGTATTTAACACCATCTTGCAGCCAAGACAATTTCTCTTGCCTTGCTCAAATGCTTCTTCAGTCGTTTTAATTTCTGATTATATTTTATGTCTGCAGTGCAGCCTTGTATGGCTGCAACAAGTTATATGAAACACGGTTTTAACCAACAAAAAAAGTTAGAATATTTTTTAACATCAGACAATGTGTTGCACAATGAATGGTGACACCTGACATTACGACATCGACTCCCACCTATCACCACCTACACTTACCAGTCTCTCATATGCGAAGGAGAGTGTAATGTCATGTCCCACTGGAATGTACTCTGGCCACTTGAGTCCATCACGGGTAAAGCCAGTGGTCGTTGCTACCCTCAACTACCCGATCTTCACTTCTTAGACAAGGTGTTGCCACGACACCGTCAGTGTGTCGTGGCTCTACTGAACCTCTCATGAAAAGATTTGTTTTCTAGATTTTGCCACCGAAGTGGCTAGTTTATTGTGCACCCCATATCCATCCTGTGGACGGTAGCGCAAGAACATATGGATATACAAAAGGCCTAGGAACTAGGCCTCAAAGGGTTAACAGGAGAACATCTGGATTTATATGAACAGTTCATTTATATGTTACAAGCAAATTTAGGAAATTTGCTTAATATATCTGGTATCTTATTTGCCAAAGGCCCGCGTTACGTGATTTTTACGCTAAACTAACAGAAACAGCTCAGTAAAACTCACACTTTAACAAGAAAAGTGGCTGGTATAATAAAGGCAATTTGCGTGTTGTTTTCTTACGGTGATTCCTGCGCCACCTGACGCTTCTCTCTTCTCCATTATGTAAGGATAAATGAAGAATATTTTCAGTGTTCGTTTTTTCATGGTATGAATTATATTTTATCACGTACCCATCATTGATCTTCATTACCACCATCGTTCATCATTTTCAAAATTTGCTAATGCCAATCATCATGATAACAGTAAAGAAACTGCCGAGATAGCGGAACTGAGACGGTGTTTATGGTTAACGTTAATGAAAGATGGACGGTGTGTAAGTGGCTGTGAGTTGGAACCTGTGTGAAAATAAGACACTAGATGTGGGTTATGGCATTTATTATGATGTTTTGTCTACGTATCAAAGACTTCATCAACACACAAGACATCTTCACAATAAAATGTCATAACTCGCATCTTGCATATTATTTAAATGTTGTTAGTACAGTCTACCATTGTATCACCGTGAATTGTACCTGTCTAGTATGGGCCAATATACCTAGTAAGGTCCTGTATGCCGAGTGCAGTGGTTAGTTGTGAGTTGAACCTGCTTACTATGGGCCAGGTGCATAAGTTTTCTTGTGTTATTATCACAGTCAAGATTAACATTACCTTGGCTGGTAGGTGACCTGGAGAGAATCGCACGCTTCTGGTTCACCGGGGCTTGTAAACCCAACAAGCAACACAAGTCTTCCAGCAAACCACTGGCTCTGGAGCAGTTTATGTCGACCTTCCTGCTGCTGGGATGCGGCATCCTGTTGGCGCTACTGCTGCTGGGTCTGGAACATCTGTACTTCAAGTATATCAGACAGTATATGGCTAGATCTGAGAAGGGTAACTGCTGCTCCCTTCTTAGTATGGTGAGTGTTCCTCTTCTTCCTCGTCCTGCTTCTCTCAGAATGGTGTACTGTGTTTTATTGACTGTATAGGAATGTTGAATTTTATTAATGGGTGGGAAGAAGTGATACATCTTACATTGATGACTGGTGAATGAATGATGTCTAACATTGATGACTGGTGAAGGAAAAACTTCTTACATTGATGACTGGTGAAGGAATGACGTCTAACATTGATGACTGGTGAAGGAATAATGTCTTACATTGATGACTGGTGAAGGAAAAACTTCTTACATTGATGACTGGTGAAGGAATGACGTCTAACATTGATGACTAGTGAAGGAATAATGTCTAACACTGATGACTGGGGGCGGAAAACACGTATTGATTTACTGGGAGGAGCAACCTTCAAATGTTTTAGGAAAGTGGAACACTTAAATGTATTTTGGGCAAGAACTGGCACTTTAAAAGGCATTGCTGGTGAATAAAAGAGAGACACGTTTGGAAAGACTAGAGGAAGGCAGAGGGAAGGGATGAGTGCACCCCAACCCTGGCTGGATATACGCTCCCTGGGGGACTCACTCCCAATCACCCACGACAAAGTTAATCAGGGCGCTAGGCTAACCTGACCTGAGTCTCCATGGTTTTCGGAATAGTCAGGGTTAGGGAGCCCTTTTGGGGAGGGGCCTTTTGTGTGTCCCTCGTATCTCTTCGTAGCGGCTAGAGTGCAGGTCACAAGGGCCCAAGAGCTAGCTTCTAATGCCTTCCGACGAGATTAAGTAATCGCAGACATCTCGACACGTCGTGGTCTGCCTCAGGGACGCATCTGGTGACACAACTTCGATATGAGGTTTTGTGATTACTTGGCTAGGTGTGCTAAATTAATCTGTAGAGCTGAGAGTGTTATCAGATGCTGCTGCCCTGGCACCATGGTAGAGCTGAGAGTGTTATCAGATGCTGCTGCGCTGGCACCATGGTAGAGCTGAGAGTGTTATCAGATGCTGCTGCGCTGGCACCATGGTAGAGCTGAGAGTGTTATCAGATGCTGCTGCCCTGGTACCATGGTAGAGCTGAGAGTGTTATCAGATGCTGCTGCCCTGGTACCATGGTAGAGCTGAGAGTGTTATCAGATGTTGCTGCCCTGGCACCATGGTAGAGCTGAGAGTGTTTTTCAGATGCTGCTGCCCTGGCACCATGGTAGAGCTGAGAGTGTTATCAGATGCTGCTGCCCTGGTACCATGGTAGAGCTGAGAGTGTTATCAGATGTTGCTGCCCTGGCACCATGGTAGAGCTGAGAGTGTTATCAGATGCTGCTGCCCTGGCACCATGGTAGAGCTGAGAGTGTTATCAGATGCTGCTGCCACTGGTACCATGGTAGAGCTGAGAGTGTTATCAGATGTTGCTGCCCTGGCACCATGGTAGAGCTGAGAGTGTTATCAGATGCTGCTGCCCTGGCACCATGGTAGAGCTGAGAGTGTTATCAGATGCTGCTGCCCTGGTACCATGGTAGAGCTGAGAGTGTTATCAGATGTTGCTGCCCTGGCACCATGGTAGAGCTGAGAGTGTTATCAGATGCTGCTGCCCTGGCACCATGGTAGAGCTGAGAGTGTTATCAGATGCTGCTGCCCTGGTACCATGGTAGAGCTGAGAGTGTTATCAGATGTTGCTGCCCTGGCACCATGGTAGAGCTGAGAGTGTTATCAGATGCTGCTGCCCTGGTACCATGGTAGAGCTGAGAGTGTTATCAGATGTTGCTGCCCTGGCACCATGGTAGAGCTGAGAGTGTTATCAGATGCTGCTGCCCTGGCACCATGGTAGAGCTGAGAGTGTTATCAGATGCTGCTGCCCTGGCACACATTTGGGAGAGCTGAGAGTGTTATCAGATGCTGCTGCCTGGTACCATGGTTTGAGCTGAGAGTGTTATCAGATGTTGCTGCCCTGGCACCATGGTAGAGCTGAGAGTGTTATCAGATGCTGCTGCCCTGGCCCATGGTAGAGTGAGAATGTTATCAGATGCTGCTGCCCTGGCACCATGGTTTGAGCTGAGAGTGTTATCAGATGCTGCTGCCCTGGCACCATGGTAGAGCTGAGAGTGTTATCAGATGCTGCTGCCCTGGCACCATGGTAGAGCTGAGAGTGTTATCAGATGCTGCTGCCCTGGCACCATGGTAGAGCTGAGAGTGTTATCAGATGCTGCTGCCCTGGCACCATGGTAGAGCTGAGAGTGTTATCAGATGCTGCTGCCCTGGCACCATGGTAGAGCTGAGAGTGTTATCAGATGCTGCTGCCCTGGTACCATGGTAGAGCTGAGAGTGTTATCAGATGCTGCTGCCCTGGCACCATGGTAGAGCTGAGAGTGTTATCAGATGCTGCTGCCCTGGCACCATGGTAGAGCTGAGAGTGTTATCAGATGTTGCTGCCCTGGCACCATGGTAGAGCTGAGAGTGTTATCAGATGCTGCTGCCCTGGCACCATGGTAGAGCTGAGAGTGTTATCAGATGTTGCTGCCTGGCACCATGGTAGAGCTGAGAGTGTTATCAGATGTTGCTGCCCTGGCCCCATGGTAGGGGTGAGAGTTTTTCAGATGTTGCTGCCCGGGCCCACCATGGTAGAGTGGGGAGTGTTATCAGATGCTGCTCCCCTGGCCCCCTTTTTGGGGTTGAGCTGAGATTTGTTATCAGATGCTGCTCCCCTGGCACCAGGGTAGGCTGAGAGTGTTATCAGTTTGCTCCCCTGCCCTTTCCCTGGGGTTTTAAACCCCCTTTTGGCACCTTTGAGAATGGATTTATCAAATCCTGCTCCCCTTTACTGAAACTTTTTTTGCTGTCCCCTGGCCTGGTCCTTTTTCAATCTCTCCTCCCTTTTCCATTTAAAATTTCTTCACCATTTCTTGTTATCAATTCCCCCAATTCTTTTTTCGGTTTCTCCCTCCCCTTCCGTTTTTAGTTTTTTCTGCCCCAAGGAACCATTGGGGGAAGGAGGAAACTGTTATCTTCTAGTCACCAAACCCTGGGTTTTAAGACCCGCTCCCAAAGGGGGTTTTAAAAACCCGTCCCAAACGGGCGTTTTTAGACCCCCCCCTTCCTGGAAAATTTTAAACCCCAAGGCCCCCTAACCCTGGTTTTTTAAAACCCACCCCCCCCCAAAACCCCCTTTTTGGTTTTTTTGGCCCCTACCCCCTTTTTAAAAAACCCACCCCCAAAAACTTGTTATTATCCCCACCCGCTCCCAAACCCGGTTTTTTTTTTTTGCCCCCCAAAACAACCGTTCCCAAGGAAAGAGGGCCCAGGGTTACTTTGATACCCAAAACCGGGTTTTAAAGACAGGCCCCCAAACCGGGTTTTTGGCCCCGCCCCCCGGTTTTAAGAAGCCCCAAAAGGGTTATTAAGACCCCCCAACCCGGTTATTAAAAAGGGCCCCCCGGTTATTAAGACCCCTCCCCCCCGGTTATTAGCCCGGCCCCAAAAGGGTTTATTAAGACCCCCCCAAACGGTTTTGGCCAATTCCCGGGGCCTGGTGAACAAACTGCCTGGGGGGGGCCGGTCTACTGTGTTTGGACCCACGGTGTCCCTTTAGAGTGGTCCAGGTTTCTGTGATGACCCACGGTTTTCCTAGAGTGGTCCAGGTCTACTGTGATGACCCACGGTGTACCTAAGTGGTCAGGTCTTGTGATGACCTCACGGTGTCCCCTAGAGTGGTCCGGTCTACTGTGATGCCCAACGGTTTGATGAGTGGTCCAGGTCTACTGTGTGACCTCCTTTTGTCCTTTGGGTGGCCCGGGTTTCTACTGTGATGACCCACGGTGTCCTAAAAGGGGCCCAGGTCAAACTGTAAAGGACCCAGGGGTTTTGTACCTAGAGGGGGCCCGGTCTACTGTGATGCCCCTAGGGTTTGTCCTAAGTGGTCCAGGTTACTGGGGTACCTCCGGTTGCCCTAGAGTGGCCCGGGTCTACTGTGTGACCTCACGGTGTCCCTAGAGTGGCCCAGGTCAAACTGTGATGACCCCGGTTGTCCTGAGTGGTCCAGGTTACTTGATGACCCAGGGTTTGTACCTTTAGATTTGGCCCAAAGGTTACTGTGTTGCCCCAGGGTGTCCCTTTGGAGGGGTTCCGGGTTATTTTGGAGGGCCCCACGGTGTCCCTGATTCCAAATTATTTAAAACCCCAAATTTTTTGGTTTCCCGGTTACTGTGATGACCCCCCTTTTGTCCTGGGAGTGGCCCAGGGTCTACTGTGAGCCCGCAGGGTTTGTCCCTAGATTGGAGGATTCACGGTGTCCTATTGGTGGTTTCGGATCCTCTGCCTATTCCCCGGATGTACCCCCGGGGTTGGAAAGTGGCCCCAGGTTTTTTAGTGATGACCGCCGGTGTCCTAAAATGTAGGTTTTTTCCAGGTGTATTAGTTTTCCTCTTGTGATGACCTAGGGTTTTTTGTCCCCAATGGCCAGGTCATTAATACCGACTAAAAAACAGAGGGGCCCCGGTTATTAAACCCCAGGGTTTGAAACCCTTATGGGGGGCGGAGGACCCAGGGTTTTTGTCTCCCCACTGATGGTCCAGGCACAACCCCGGGTCCCTAGAGTAGTCCGGGTTTACTGGGGAGGGCCCCCGCACGGTGTTACCTTTGGAGGGGTTTCCAGGTCTACTGGGATGCCCACGGGTGTACCTAGGGTGGTCCAGGTCTACTGTGGGGGGGATCCGACGGGGGCCCTAGAGTGGTCCGGGTCTACTGTGATGACCCCCCGGGGTCCCTTTAGAGTGGTCAGGTTTTCTGTGATGCCCGGGAACGGTTTGCCTGAGTGGCCCAGGTTACGTGAGGGAACCGAAGGGTGTCCCCGGGTAGTCCGGTTTCTACTGTGATGCCGCCGGGTTTTTTACCTAGAGTGGCCCAAGGTCATGTGTGACCTACGGTGAAACCTAGAGTGGTCCAGGTTTTCTGTGATGCCCTCACGGTTTACCTAGAGGGGTTCCGGGGTCTCTGTGATGACCCCCAGGGTTTGAAACCTAGAGTGGTCCAGGTTTTCTTTTGATGCCCGCAGGGTTTTGGCCTGGGAGGGGTTTCCGGGGTCTACTTTTGATGCCCGCACGGTGTGCCTGATGTCCAGGTTACTGTGATGCCCCGCCCCGGGGTTTTTCCTGGAGTGGTCCAGGTTACTTTGAGGGACCCACGGTGTCCCTAGAGGGGTTTCCAGGTTACTTTTGTTTGACCCCCACGGGGGCCCCTAGAGGGGTTTCCAAAGGTCTACTGTAATGCCCTCACGGTGTACCTAGAGTGGTCCAGGTTACTGTGATGACCCCCACGGTGTGCCTGGGAGGGGGCCCAGGTCTACTGTGATAACCTAAAGGTGTCCCTAGAGTGGTCCAGGTCTACTGTGAGACCCCCACTTTTTGTACCTAGAGTGGCCAGGTCTACTGTGATGACCCCCGGGTTTTGTGCCTGGTGGCCCGGTCACTGTGATGACCCACGGTGTGCCTGGGAGTGGGCCAGGTTTATGGAGGGACCGCATTTTTGTGCCTAGAGTGGTCCGGGTTTACTGTGATGCCTCACGGTGTCCCTGAGTGGTCCAGGTCTACTGGGATGACCCACGGTGTGCCTGAGTGGCCCGGGGTCTACTGTGAAAAACCTCAGGGTGTGCCTAGATGGCCCAGGTTTTTTTGGGGGGAAAGGGCCTCACGGTTTTTTCCAAAGGGGGAAACCATCTCTGTGATGACCCCACGCTGAAATAGAGGGCCCGGTCTACTGGGGAATGACCGCACGGTGTGCCTAGATTGGTCCAGGTCTACTGTGATAAACCCGCACGGGGGTCCCTTTGGTCCCCCAGGTCTACTGTGATGACCTCACGGGGGGCCCCTAGGGGGGTTTTCCAGGTCTACTGTGATAAACCCACGGTGTGCCTGGGGGGCCCAGGTCTACTGGTTGATGACGCACGGTGTACCTAGAGGGGTTTCCAGGTCTACTGTGATGGACCGCACGGTGTACCTAGAGGGGGTCCAGGTTATGTGTGACCTCAGGGTTTTTTGGTACCTAGAGGGGTTTCCGGGTTTTACTGTGATGACCCCCGGGTTTGGTGCCTAGAGTGGGCCAGGCTATGTGATGACCTCCGGTGTGCCTAGAGTGGTCCAGGTCTACTGTGATAAACCGCAGGGTTGTGCCTAGAGTGGTCCGGTTACTGTGATGCCCTCAGGGTTTGTGCCTAGATTAGCCCGGGTTACTGTGAGGGAAGGGCCACGGGTCCCTGGGTTTTGGTCCAGGTTTACGTGATGACCGCAGGGTTTTCCCCTGAGTAGCCCAGGTTTTCGTGAGGGCCCGGCACGGTGTGCCTAGAGGGGGCCCGGTTTACTGTGATGACCTCACGGTGTCCCCTGAGGGGGCCCGGGGCCCTACTGTGGGACCTCACGGGGGGCCTAGAGTAGTCCAGGTTACTGTGATGACCGCACGGTTCCCTAGAGGGGTTTCGGGGTTACTGTAAATGACCGCACGGTGTGCCTAGAGGGGCCAGGTCCCCTGTGATGCCCGCACGGCTGGGGGCCTGGGAGTGGTAGGTCTACTGTGATGACCGCACGGTGTCCCCTGAGTGGTCCAGGTCTACTGTAAAGGACCGCCGGTGTGCCTGAGTAGTCCAGGTTATTTTGGGGGCCCCGAACGGTTGTCCCCTGAGTGGCCCGGTTTCTCTGTGTTAAACCCCCACGGTTTTGGCCTTTAGAGTAGTCCAGGTTATTGGGGAGGGGCCCGGCACGGTGTCCCTGGGAGTGGTCCGGTTTCCCCCTGGGGATGCCCGCACGGTGTCCCTGGGAGGGTCCAGGTCTACTGTGATAACCTCACGGGTCCCTTAAAGTAGTCCAGGCTACTGTGATGACCGCCCCCGGTGTGCCTAGGTGGTCCAGGTCTACGGGGATGACCGCACGGGTTTTTTAGAGTGTCCAGGTTACTGTTGAGACCGCACGGGGGGCCCTTAGAGGGGTTCGGGTCTACTGTGATGACCCCCGGGTTTTCCCCTAGAGTAGTCCAGGTCTACTGTTTTTGGACCGCACGGTGTGCCTAGGTGGTCCCGGTCTACTTTTTGATAAAAACCCCGAGGGTGTACCTAGATTTGGTCCAGGTCTACTGTGATGACCTCACGGTGTCCCTAGGGGTTAGTCCGGTTACTGTGATGACCGCACGGTGTCCCTTTAGAGTGGTCCAGGTTCTTGATGGGGCACGGTGTGGGGGTTTAGAGTGGTCCAGGTCTACGTGAGGGACCTCAGGGTTTGTCCCCTAGAGTGGCCCGGGTTTAAAATGTGTGACCGCAGGGTTTTGGCCTAAGAGTAGCCCAGGTCACTTTGATGGACCCCCAGGGGTGGGGCCTAGAGTAGTCCGGTTACTGTGAGGGCGCCCCGGTGTGCCTAGAGTGGTCCATTTTAAAACTTTTGGAGGACCCCCGGTTGTCCCTAGGTGGTCCGGGGTTACTGTGAGGGAACCCCCACGGTGTGCCTAGAGTGGTCCAGGTCTACTGTGAGGGCCCGCACGGTTTTTCCCTAGGTGGGCCCAGGTCTACTGTGATGACCCCCCGGGTTTGTGGCCTAGAGTGGTCCAGGTCAACTTTTGATGACCGCACGGTGTCCCTAGGGTAGTCCGGGGTCTATTTTGTGACCGCCCCGGTTTTTCCTAGAGGGGTTTCCAGGTCTACTGGGGATACCGCCCGGGTTTGTCCCTTAGGGGGTTTAAGGTTTTTACTGTGATGCCCGCACGGTGTGCCTAGAGGGGGTCCAGGTCTACTGTGATGACCGCACGGTGTGGCCTAGAGTGGTCCAGGTTTTTACTGTGTGACGCAGGGTTTGTCCCCTTAGAGTGGTCCGGGGTTTTCTTGTAAACCCGCAGGGTTTTGTCCCTAGAGTGGCCGGGTTACTGGATGACCGCCGGTGTGCCTAGAGTGGCCCCAGGTCTACGGGTGATGCCCGCACGGTGTGCCTGGGGGGGCCCAAAGGGTCTACTTTTGATGACGCAGGGTGTGCCTAGAGTGGCCCAGGTCTACTGTGAGGGACCGCAGGGGTTTTTGGCCTAGAGTGGTCCGGGTTTCTACTGTGAGGGACCGCCGGGTGCCTAGAGTGGTCCGGTTTAAAGTGATGACCGCAGGGTCTTGTACCCTAGAGGGGGCCAGGTCTACTGTGATGACCGCACGGTGTGCCTAGAGTGGTCCGGTTTAAATGTAATGACCGCAGGGGTTACCTGAGTGGTCCAGGTCTACTGTGTTTGACCTAGGGTTTGTCCCTTAAAAGTGGGCCGGGGTCTATGTGAGGGACCGCCCGGTGTGCCTAGAGGGGGCCCCAGGTCAATTTTGGAGGGCCCGCCGGTGTTTTCCTGGGGGCCCGGGGTTACGGGTTAGGGACCCCGGGTGTCCCAAAGAGTTTTTCCAGGTTACTGTAGATGCCCCCAACGGTGTCCCCTAGGGGGGCCAGGTCTACTTGTTGCCCCTCACGGTGTGCCTAGAGTAGTCCAGGTCTACTGTGATGCCCTCACGGTGTGTTTTGAGTAGTCCGGGGTCTACGTGAGGGACCGCACGGTTTGTGCCTAGGGGGTTTCCAGGTTTTACTGTGATAAACCCTAACGGGGGCCCTTTAGATAGTCCAGGTTCGGGGGATGACCGCAGGTTTGCCTAGGGCCCCCAGGTTTTAATGTGATGCCCCGAGGGTTTTGTGCCTAGAGTGGGTGGGGTCTACTGTGATGACCTCACGGTGTGCCAAAGAGTAGTCCGGGGTCTACTGTGTTTGCCCCCAACGGTTTTTGCCTAGAGGGGGCCGGTCTACTGTGTTTGACCTCCGGTGTGCCTAGAGGGGTTTAAGATCTACTGTGATGACCTCAGGGTTTTGCCCTTAGGGGGGTTTCTAGATCTACGTGATGCCTCCCCGGTGGGGCCTAGAGTGGTCCGGTCTTTTGTGATGACCGCCCGGTGTACCTAGAGTGGTCAGTTTCTCTGGGGGAGGGACCGCACGGGTGCCTAGAGGGCCCGGGTCTACTGTGAGCCCGCACGTGTCCCAAGAGTGGCCCAGGTCAACTGTGAGGGAGGGCCGGTTTTGGCTAGAGGGGGTCCAGACCTGCTGTGAGGGACCGAAAGGGGGGCAGTGGGGCTTCCTGGGGGGGATGAACACAAAACCCGCCCCCCCATTTTTCTCTTCCCCCCGCATCTCCTCCTCCGTAGTTTTTAAATTCTAGCTGTGTGTGGAGGTCCCGGGGGGCCAGGGGGATTTAAAAGTTCAGGAAAATTATAAACCCAAAAGTTCACCTGAAAGTTGGGGCTGCCTCTGGGAGCCTAAAAGTGGCCCCTATTCTTTTGTTTGGGGCACTCGGGGCCCCCCTCGCCACCACCTCCTCCGCCTCTCCCATCATCGTTAGATGAAAAACTCAATAAGATTGCAAAATTGTGTTAATCCAGATTTTACCTGTTTGGGGGGTGGGAGGCAGGGCTGTGTGTGTGTGTGGTGTGTGGTGTGTGTGTGTGTTGTGTGTTGTGGTGTGTGTTTTGGTGTGTGTAGTGTGGGGTGTGTGTGTGTGAAAACTCCCCTAGTTGTATCCCCTAGTTGAGGGGGCGGGGGTCGAGTCCGGTTGGGCCCCCCGCCTCTTCACTGATCGTACTAGGTCACTCCCCCTGACCCGTGAGCTTTAAAATACCTTGTTTAAACCCAAGTATGGATCCTGCCCCACTACTTTCGTTTTCCCAAACTTTTCCCCACTTTACTGATATCTGTGGCTGAAGAAATATTTCCCCAAACCTCCCTGTGATTCATCGGTGTCTTCGTTTTTAACTGGCCCCCTTTTCGTGCCCAAATTTCTCTGGAACATCCTGCCCTTTGCCCCCTTTGTCAATTCCTTCAGTATTTTGTATGTCTTTTATCAGGGCCCCCCCTATCTCTCCTGTCCCCCAAAGTGTCGTGGGGTTGTTTTCCCCTTTAAACCTTCCTCTTTAGGACAAAACCTCTTGGCTCTGGATTAAGTCTTGTTGCAAACTTTGCATTTCTCTGTTTTTTTCCCGTGTTGGCAAAGGTGTGGGTTAAAAATGGTGCCGCTTTCCCCAAATAGGGCCTAACGTACCACGGTGTACAGGGTCCTAAAATGTTTCCCTTTTTAAAGATGTCGGAAGGGCTGTTCTGGGGTTTTTGCTAGGCGCCCATATTGCTGCAGCATTTATTTGGTTTGTTGTGCGCTTAAAGGGAGATTTTGGCCTGGTGTTATACCCCCCCAAGATCTTTTTCTTAAAGGTGAGGTTTGTAGTTTTCTGACCCCCTAGACTTTTAACCCCCGGGTGCGGCCTTTTCCCCCTTCCCCAAAATCTTCATGACTTTGCACTTGGGGGATTAAACTCCAGGAGCCAATTCTGGACCAGGTCTGCAGCCTGTCCAGATCCCTTTGTAGTTCTGCCTGGTCTTCGATCGAGTGAATTCTTCTCATCAACTTCACGTCATCTGCAAACAGGGACACCTCAGAGTCTATTCCTTCCGTCATGTCGTTCACAAATACCAGAAACAGCACTGGTCCTAGGACTGACCCTGTGGGACCCCGCTGGTCACAGGTGCCCACTCTGACACCTCGCCACACGTGTATGTGTGTGTGTGTGTGTGTGTGTGTGTGTGTGTGTGTGTGTGTGTGTGTGTGTGTGTGTGTGTGATGTGTGTGTGTGTGTATGTGTACGCTCGAGACCGACCGGTGATATGCTACGTGTAATGTTTACCCCTAGATCATTTTCTTTCGTCTGCTTCTGGGAGTCATTATGTTTCCCGTCTTTGATCTTCGCTCACATTTTTTTAAGGTGCGGACACCATACCACTGCTGCACATGCAAATTTTGGGCTAACACGTTTCACCAGTCATTGTAACCTCAGTCAGTGTTGTCCAGGAGTGGTGGTCTCACGGGACTATTAACGTTAGACTGTGTGAAAGAAAATTGGTCGTGAGAACCTCTTCCTTCCGCGTTATACACACACAAAGAAATGTATATAATTTCATACCCTTTCTGGCAGTTCAGTTATAAAATTTACATAAATCTACAAATAACCCGCACATGAGAGAAAGATTAGTGTCTAGTCATTGATTCAAATTGGACCGAAACATCCTGTAAGATTCTTTCTCCTATGTCCGGGTTGTGTATTGTTCAAGTCACGGTATTGTGCCTTTTTGTTCTCTATATAAATTATTATTGAAAAATTCAAATACTTTATATCTGTCCATGGAAATGGACATGAGGGAGTCGCCTCCCTGTACCAGCTTGTCCATGTAAACAAGAGTGGTGTTTATGTCTGCCTTGCAGAGTATGGGCAAGTCGTTGAGTTTCCGTGGTGCAGTGTTGGAGGCGCAGGACGTGTTAAGGACCCACCGCTGCCAGGACCCACTCTGTGATACCCACCTGTGGAAGGTCAAGCACGAACTCGACATGGCTCGCCTCAGGATACACCACCTGGAGAAGCAGCTGGTTACCCATGGCCTAAGACCTCCCAAAAAGTTAGTTCCTCATCTGCTCTACTTCCCTCCCGCATCCACCTCCTTATAGCCACAAACTTACGCCGAACAAGCTAATATTACATTCAAAAAATCTACCCAATACCTCTTCGACCTCATAACAATATATATACATTAAAAGATTGAGTCTCACTGTGTGCGTGTGTATGTATTAACAGAACTACGGCTTGGCCAAGACTCGATCCTGCGTTCCCATGCCCAGCCCTGTGACTATGCCCATGACCCATACCCAGCTCCATGACCACAAATGTCATTACATCAGGGATAACACGCTCAGTACTGCTGGGTACCTGGTGTTTAAGGATGGTGGTCCAACGGAGAGAGTGATGCGTACTTTGGTCAGTTCACACAAGGCTGGGCATGGGGAACGCAGGATCGAGTCTTGGCCAAGCCGCAGTTTCTGTTAATAATTCAAAATCACACACACACACACACAACACACACACAATATATATATTATATATATATATATATATATATATATATATATATATATATATATGAATATATATATATATATATATATATATTCACTGTGGTATTTTTACATATTTGCAATCATGCATTTTATTGTGATTTCTTCCATACTCGTTATATAGGAGAGGATATGCTGGAGGTGCACTAACGTGTGACCTGCCTCCTCCAGTCTTTAATTAACAAGAACAGCGAGAGAGAGAGAGAGAGAGAGAGAGAGAGAGAGAGAGAGAGAGAGAGAGAATCTAACGATGGCTGCAAGCGTGATCTGGAATACATTCTGTGCACTCAAGAGTTGTACATTCATATGTATATACTCTTGTATCTCTCTCTCTCTCTCTCTCTAACTTTCTCTTCCTTTCCTTGTCCTAAATAAAATACAAAACCCCTATTCACCACTTTTTTTATATGGCTCTCGTGTCCCTTCTCCGCTTCCATCCACTTTATTTATCGTCAACTTCGAGGAGACGGAATGTTATCTGGGTCACTTCGACTCGATTACAGATGTTGTCACGGGACACTGCGTTGTCACGGGACACTCTGTGTTGTCACGGGACACTTTGAGTTGTCACGGGACACTTTGAGTTGTCACGGGACACTTTGAGTTGTCACGGGACACTTTGCGTTGTCACGGGACACTTTGAATTGTCACGGGACACTTTGAGTTGTCACGGGACACTTTGAGTTGTCACGGGACACTTTGTGTTGTCACGGGACACTTTGAGTTGTCACGGGACACTTTGAGTTGTCACGGGACACTTTGAGTTGTCACGGGACACTTTGAGTTGTCACGGGACACTTTGAGTTGTCACGGGACACTTTGCGTTGTCACGGGACACTTTGTGTTGTCACGGGACACTTTGTGTTGTCACGGGACACTTTGAGTTGTCACGGGACACTTTGCGTTGTCACGGGACACTTTGAGTTGTCACGGGACACTTTGAGTTGTCACGGGACACTTTGCGTTGTCACGGGACACTTTGTGTTGTCACGGGACACTTTGAGTTGTCACGGGACACTTTGAGTTGTCACGGGACACTTTGAGTTGTCACGGGACACTTTGCGTTGTCACGGGACACTTTGTGTTGTCACGGGACACTTTGAGTTGTCACGGGACACTTTGAGTTGTCACGGGACACTTTGAGTTGTCACGGACACTTGCGTTGTCACGGGACACTTTGAGTTGTCACGGGACACTTTGTGTGTCACGGGACACTTTGAGTTGTCACGGGACACATTTGAGTTGTCACGGGTACACTTTGTGTTGTCACGGGACACTTTGTGTTGTCACGGGACACTTTGAGTTGTCACGGGACACTTTGAGTTGTCACGGGACACTGCGTATTGCCTTTTCTAACATCAAGGATGGACACATTTCCTTCGAGATTATGAGTTGCACAATAAACATTCCCGTAGGTTGCTTTATAAGTTTGGTCTGAGACCTTTATTATATAACTCTTGACCCATGGTGTGGGTAGTGGTCACCCCAGACCCTTGGTGTGGGCAGTAGTCACCCTAGACCCATGGTGTGGGTAGTAGTCACCCCAGACCCTTGGTGTGGGTAGTAGTCACCCTAGACCCTTGGTGCGGGTAGTAGTCACCCTAGACCCATGGTGTGGGTAGTAGTAACCCCAGACCCTTGGTGTGGGTAGTAGTCACCCCAGACCCATGGTGTGTGTGGTAGTCACCCCAGACCCTTGGTGTGGGTAGTAGTCACCCCAGACCCTTTGTGTGGGCAGTAGTCACCCTAGACCCATGGTGTAAGTAGTAGTCACCCCAGACCCTTGGTGTGGGTAGTAGTCACCCTAGACCCTGGTGTGGGTAGTATTCACCCCAGACCCATGGTGTGGGCAGTAGTCACCCTAGACCCATGGTGAGGGTAGTAGTCACCCCAGACCCTTGGTGTGGGTAGTAGTCACCCTAGACCCATGGTGTGGGCAGTAGTCACCCTAGACCCATGGTGTGGGTAGTAGTCACCCCAGACCCTTGGTGTGGGCAGTAGTCACCCTAGACCCATGGTGTGGGTAGTAGTCACCCCAGACCCTTGGTGTGGGTAGTAGTCACCCTAGACCCTTGGTGCGGGTAGTAGTCACCCTAGACCCATGGTGTGGGTAGTAGTAACCCCAGACCCTTGGTGTGGGTAGTAGTCACCCCAGACCCATGGTGTGTGTGGTAGTCACCCCAGACCCTTGGTGTGGGTAGTAGTCACCCCAGACCCTTTGTGTGGGCAGTAGTCACCCTAGACCCATGGTGTAAGTAGTAGTCACCCCAGACCCTTGGTGTGGGTAGTAGTCACCCTAGACCCATGGTGTGGGTAGTAGTCACCCCAGACCCATGGTGTGGGCAGTAGTCACCCTAGACCCATGGTGTGGGTAGTAGTCACCCCAGACCCTTGGTGTGGGCAGTAGTCACCCTAGACCCATGGTGTGAGTAGTAGTCACCCCAGACCCTTGGTTTGGGTAGTAGTCACCCTAGAACCATGGTGTGGGTAGTAGTCACCCCAGACCCATGGTGTGGGTAGTAGTCACCCCAGACCCTTTGTGTGGGTAGTAGTCACCCCAGACTCATGGTGTGGGTAGTAGTCACCCCAGACCATTGGTGTGGGTAGTAGTCACCCCAGACCCTTTGTGTGGGCAGTAGTCACCCTAGACCCATGGTGTAAGTAGTAGTCACCCCATACCCTTGCTGTAGGTAGTAGTCACCCCAGACCCATGGTGTGGGTGGTAGTCACCCCAGACCCTTGGTGTGGGTAGTAGTCACCCTAGACCCATGGTGTGGGTAGTAGTCACCCCAGACCCATGGTGTGGGCAGTAGTCACCCTAGACCCATGGTGTGGGTAGTAGTCACCCCAGACCCTTGCTGTGGGCAGTAGTCACCCTAGACCCATGGTGTGGGTAGTAGTCACCCCAGACCCTTGGTGTGGGCAGTAGTCACCCTAGACCGATGGTGTGGGTAATAGTCACCCCAGACCCTTGGTGTGGGTAGTAGTCACCCTAGACCCTTGGTGCGGGTAGTAGTCACCCTAGACCCATGGTGTGGGTAGTAGTCACCCCAGACAATTGGTGTGGGTAGTAGTCACCCCAGACCCATGGTGTGGGTAGTAGTCACCCCAGACCCTTGGTGTGGGTAGTAGTCACCCCAGACCCTTTGTGTGGGCAGTAGTCACCCTAGACCCATGGTGTAAGTAGTAGTCACCCCAGACCCTTGGTGTGGGTAGTAGTCACCCCAGACCCTTGGTGTGGGTGGTAGTCACCCCAGACCCTTGGTGTGGGCAGTAGTCACCCTAGACCCATGGTGTGGGTAGTAGTCACCCCAGACCCTTGGTGTGGGCAGTAGTCACCCTAGACCCATGGTGTGGGCAGTAGTCACCCTAGACCCATGGTGTGGGTAGTAGTCACCCCAGACCCTTGGTGTGGGTAGTAGTCACGCTAGACCCTTGGTGTGGGAAGTAGTCACCCTAGACTTATGGTGTGGGTAGTAGTCACCCCAGACCCTTGGTGTGGGTAGTAGTCACCCCAGACCCTTGATGTGGGCAGTAGTCACCCTAGACCCATCGTGTGGGTAGTAGTCACCCCTGACCCTTGGTGTGGGTAGTAGTCACCCCAGACCCTTTGTGTGGGTAGTAGTCACCCCAGACCCTTGGTGTGGGCAGTAGTCACCCTAGACCCATGGTGTGGGTAGTAGTCACCCCAGACCCTTGGTGTTGGTAATAGTCACCCCAGACCCTTTGTGTGGGCAGTAGTCACCCTAGACCCATGGTGTGGGTAGTAGTCACCCCAGACCCTTGGTGTGGGTAGTAGTCACCCCAGACCCTTGGTGTGGGTAGTAGTCACCCCAGACCCATGGTGTGGGTAGTAGTCACTCCAGACCCATGCTGTTGGTTGTAGTCACCCCAGACTCATGGGGTGGGCAGTAGTCACCCCAGACCCATGGTGTGGGCAGTAGTCACCCTGAACCCATGGTGTGGGTAGTAGTCACCCCAGACCCATGGTGTGGGTAGTAGCCACCCCAGACCCATGGTGTGGGTAGTAGTCACCCCAGACCCTTGGTGTGGGTAGTAGTCACCCCAGACCCTTGGTGTGGGCAGTAGTTACCCTAGACCCATGGTGTGGGTAGTAGTCACCCCAGACCCTTGGTGTGGGTAGTAGTCACCTCAGACCCTTGGTGTGGGTAGTAGTCACCCCGGACCCATGGTGTGGGTAGTAGTCACTCCAGACCCATGCTGTGGGTAGTAGTCACCCCAGACTCATGGTGTGAGCAGTAGTCACCCCAGACCCATGGTGTGGGCAGTAGTCACACTGAACCCATGGTGTGGGTAGTAGTCACCCCAGACCCATGGTGTGGGTAGTAGCCACCCCAGACCCATGGTGTGGGTAGTAGTCACCGCAGACCCATGGTGTGGGCAGTAGTCACCCTAGACCCATGGTGTGGGTAGTAGTCACCCCAGACCCATGGTGTGGGTAGTAGTCACCCCAGACCCTTGGTGTGGGAAGTAGTCACCCCAGACCCATGGTGTGGGTAGTAGTCACCCCAGACCCTTGGTATGGGTAGTAGTCACCCCAGACCCTTGGTGTGGGTAGTCATCCTAGACCCATTGTGTGTGTGGTAGTCACCATAGACCCATCGTGTGGGTATTAGTCACCCCAGACCCTTGGTGTGGGCAGTAGTCACCCTAGACCCATGGTGTGGGCAGTAGTCACCCCAGACCCTTGGTGTGGGCAGTTGTCACCCTAGACCCATGGTGTGGGTAGTAGTCACCCTAGACCCATGGTGCGGGTAGTAGTCACCCTAGACCCATGGTGTGTGTGGTAGTCACCCCAGACCCATGGTGTGTGTGGTAGTCACCCCAGACCTATGGTGTGTGTGGTAGTCACCGTAGACCCATGGTGTGTGTGGTAGTCACCCTAGACCCATGGTGTGGGCAGTAGTCACCCTAGACCCATGGTGTGGGCAGTAGTCACCCCAGACCCTTGGTGTGGGCAGTAGTCACCCTAGACCCATGGTGTGTGGTAGTCACCCTAGACCCATGGTGTGTGTGGTAGTCACCCCAGACCCATGGTGTGTGTTGTAGTCACACTAGACGCATGGTGCGTGTGGTAGTCACCCTAGACCCATGGTGTGTGTGGTAGTCGCCCTAGACCCATGGTGTGTGTGTGTGGTAGTCACCCTAGACCCATGGTGTGTGCGGTAGTCACCCTAGACCCATGGTGTGTGTGGTAGTCACCCTAGACCCATGGTGTGTGCGGTAGTCACCCTAGACCCATGGTGTGTGTGGTAGTCACCCTAGACCCATGGTGTGTGTGGTAGTCACCCTAGACCCATGGTGTGTGTGGTAGTCACCCTAGACCCATGGTGTGTGCGGTTTGTCACCCTAGACCCATGGTGTGTGTGGTAGTCAATCTAGACCTATGGTGTGGGTAGTAGTCACCCCAGACCCTTGGTGTGGGTAGTAGTCACCCCAGACCCATGGTGTGTGTGGTAGTCACCCTAGACCCATGGTGTGTGTGGTAGTCACCCTAGACCCATGGTGTGGATAGTAGTCACCCCAGACACATGGTGTGGGTAAAAGTCACCCCAGACCCATGGTGTGGGTAGTAGTCACCCTAGACCCATGGTGTGGGTAGTAGTCACCCCAGACCCATGGTGTGGGTAGTAGTCACCCCAGACCCATGGTGTGGGTAGTAGTTACCCCAGACCCATGGTGTGGGCAGTAGTCACCCTAGACCCATGGTGTGGGTAGTAGTCATCCCAGACCCATGCTCTGGGTAGTAGTCACCCCAGACCCATGGTGTGGGTAGTAGTCACCCTAGACCCATGGTGTGGGTAGTAGTCACCCTAGACCCATGGTGTGGGTAGTAGTCACCCCAGACCCATGGTGTTGGTAGTAGTCACCCCAGACCCATGGTGTGGGTAGTAGTCACCCCAGACCCATGCTGTGGGTAGTAGTCACCCCAGACCCATGGTGTGGGTAGTAGTCACCCTAGACCCATGGTGTGATTAGTAGTCACCCCAGACCCATGGTGTGGGTAGTAGTCACCCCAGACCCATGCTGTGGGTAGTAGTCACCCCAGACCCATGGTGTGGGTAGTAGTCACCCCAGACCCATGCTGTGGGTAATAGTCACCCCAGACCCATGGTGTGGGTAGTAGTCACCCCAGACCCATGGTGTGGGTAGTAGTCACCCCAGACCCATGCTGTGGGTAGTAGTCACCCCAGACCCATGGTGTGGGTAGTAGTCACCCTAGACCCATGGTGTGATTAGTAGTCACCCCAGACCCATGGTGTGGGTAGTAGTCACCCCAGACCCATGCTGTGGGTAGTAGTCACCCCAGACCCATGGTGTGGGTAGTAGTCACCCCAGACCCATGCTGTGGGTAGTAGTCACCCCAGACCCATGGTGTGGGTAGTAGTCACCCAGACCCATGGTGTGGTAGTAGTCACCCCAGACCCATGGTGTGGGCAGTAGTCACCCCAGACCCATGGTGTGGGCAGTAGTTACCCTAGACCCATGATGTGGGTAGTAGTCACCCCAGACCCATGGTGTGGGCAGTAGTCACCCCAGACCCATGGTGTGGGTAGTAGTCACCCCAAACCCATTGTGTGGGTAGTAGTCACCCTAGACCCATGGTGTGGGTAGTAGTCACCCTAGACCCATGGTGTGGGTAGTAGTCACCCTAGACCCATGGTGTGGGCAGTAGTCACCCTAGACCCATGGTGTGGGTAGTAGTCACCCTAGACCCATGGTGTGGGTAGTAGTCACCCCAGACCCATGGTGTGGGCAGTAGTCACCCTAGACCCATGTGGTGTGGTATAGTCACCCCAGACCATGGTGTGGGTAGTAGTCACCCCAGACCCATGGTGTGGGTAGTAGTCACCCCAGACCCATGGTGTGGGCAGTAGTCACCCTAGACCCATGGTGTGGGTAGTAGTCACCCCAGACCCATGGTGTGGGTAGTAGTCACCCCAGACCCATGGTGTGGGTAGTAGTCACCCCAGACCCATGGTGTGGGCAGTAGTTACCCTAGACCCATGGTGTGGGTAGTAGTCACCCCAGACCCATGGTGTGGGCAGTAGTCACCCCAGACCCATGGTGTGGGTAGTAGTCACCCCAGACCCATGCGGTGGGTAGTAGTCACCCCAGACCCATGGTGTGGGCAGTAGTCACCCCAGACCCATGGTGGGTAGTAGTCACCACCAGACCCATGCGGTGGGTAGTAGTCACCCCAGACCCATGGTGTGGGCAGTAGTCACCCCAGACCCATGCGGTGGGTAGTAGTCACCCCAGACCCATGCTGTGGGTGGCATATATCTGTAATAACCAAAATGAATTTCTCATCAGTGGACAAGAACACAAATATTAATTTATGAACACATATGATTTCATAAATGCAAGAATAATAATAATATCAACAGTAGTATTAGTTTTTAATGCGCCATTTCTCGTGTGCTTCACAACAGCTCGGTCTCGAGTTCTTGTCCTAGCTTGAGAGTCAACGCCAAACGAATCCGCATTAAACGAATCCACAACAAAGCACTCCACCTGACTCTGTGTTGTCCACTCTCACACACTCACTGGCACTCACCCCAACCACTCTCCACCCACTACCAACTTGGACAAGCTTTATCATTCCTGGAACATGACCATCAAGGCTCTTTAGTGGAGAATGATGCAGGAGACTTTGTCAGCACGGAGGAAGATGAGGGAGACAGTGGATGGAGCCGTTATTGTCTGGAAGAGGACTGGTAAGACTGCTAGTGTCTCTCCAGTAGTACTGGGATATCCGTACTACTGTCCAACGTTACTGGGATGTTCGTCCCACCATCCAGCTTCGTTGGGATGTCCGTCCTACTATCCAGCAGTAATGGGGTGCTCGTCCTTTCGTCCAGTAATACTGGAATGTTCCGTCCAACACTGATGAGATTTCCGTCCTTCCGTCTAGCAGTTGTATAATGTCCTTCCAATTGTGAGGCAATGCTGGGGTGCCCTAACAACTGTGAGTCAGTGCTGGGGTGTCCTACCAATTGTGAGGCAGTGCTGGGGTGTCCTACCAACTGTGACGCAGTGCTTTGGTGTTTTTCCAGCTGTGACGCAGTGCTAGGGTGTCCTAACAACTGTGGCACAGTCCTGGGATGTCCTTCCAACTACTAACTGTGGCACAGTCCTTCTAACTGTGAAGCAGTCCTCGGGTGTCCTTCCATCTGTCACAAAATACTGGGGTGTCTTTCTATCTGTCACAAAATACCGGGGTGTCCTCCCATCTGTCACAAAATACTGGGGTGTCCTTCCATCTGTCACAAAATACCGGGGGCATCCTTCCATCTGTCACAAAATACCGGGGTATGAAAGTGAGGTAGCCGATGGCACTGTGGCTGTCCATGGCTGCACATGCCAGTAGTCTGAGTGTGCAAATATAGAAGCTGTTGGCCCCATTACGGGGACTGGAGGGAGCACAAGAAGCAAGTGTTGATGTCCTCTACTGTAGACAGTGGTGTCGACTGCCCCAGTGGTGTCATTTTTTTCATAATATATCATTTGCAGGGAGACATCGACTGCACCAGCGCCAGCTGACTACATGAAACCCAGGGACATGACACGTAACCATATATCTACCAATGAGCCTATAAGAGGTCCGCTTCTTGCAGCGAGGTAAGTGTTGTTGAAAAATGGAGTTGAACTCTTCTCCAGGCTGAGGGACTGACCACCCCAAATATTTTTCCTACAAGATTGTCGGACTGATTATATCATCTTTATTTCATTACTACTGCTTCCCTTTCTATTTTACTGAAGAAGCCTATTGTGTAGGGACTGTAGGCGAAACGTTTCGTCAATAAAGATACCCAACTGTTGTACATATCTTAACGTTCAGCGAGGTCAGTAGCCTGTCAGTAGCAACAACCACTCCTCAATACTTCGAAGATTTGAACTCTACTAAATTTTTCCTTCCAACACAGTGTAATATTCCCAGTTTTAGCATTCCTGTTTAATATAATTTCGCGTAATCTTAAAATTCGTCAATTTCGCGAAACGAAGATTAGGGAAGCCGTTGTAAAGAAAATAAATTAAAGAGAGAGATAGAAAAAAAAAACATTGAACATTTTCTATTGATAAAAATTTAAGATAATAGCGTTTTTTTTTTTCTTAAAGTCTGATTACGTTTGCCAGTTGTGGCAGGACAGTGGAAGGATCTCACATCTCTAGTCTAGTCTGCGATGTAGTCAAAAATGCAACGAAAATGAAAGTTTTAAAATTAAATCTTACTATAGACTTCTTATTGCAAGTGTGTCGGTAAATAATGTCAGGGACACCTGTATTGGACAACGCTTCATATACAGTAATAAAGTGAGGTAGAAATTTTTCGATGCTTTAAAGTGTTTTTGATATAATTGTTAAAAATCCTGATCAACAAACTAGCATTCCCACATGGATGTAAAATAAAGCACAGCTGTACGTTAATTTCCACATGGATGTAAAATAAAGCACAGCTGTATGTTAATTCCCACATGGGTGTAAAATAAAGCACAGCTGTACGTTAATTCCCACATGGATGTAAAATAAAGCACAGCTGTACGTTAATTCCCACATGGGTGTAAAATAAAGCACAGCTGTACGTTAATTCCCACATGGATGTAAAATAAAGCACAGCTGTACGTTAATTCCCACATGGGTGTAAAATAAAGCACAGCTGTACGTTAATTCCCACATGGATGTAAAATAAAGCACAGCTGTACGTTAATTCCCACATGGGTGTAAAATAAAGCACAGCTGTACGTTAATTCCCACATGGGTGTAAAATAAAGCACAGCTGTACGTTAATTCCCACATGGGTGTAAAATAAAGCACAGCTGTACGTTAATTCCCACATGGATGTAAAATAAAGCACAGCTGTACGTTAATTCCCACATGGATGTAAAATAAAGCACAGCTGTACGTTAATTCCCACATGGATGTAAAATAAAGCACAGCTGTACGTTAATTCCCACATGGATGTAAAATAAAGCACAGCTGTACGTTAATTCCCACATGGATGTAAAATAAAGCACAGCTGTACGTTAATTCCCACATGGATGTAAAATAAAGCACAGCTGTACGTTAATTCCCACATGGATGCAAAATAAAGCACAGCTGTACGTTAATTCCCACATGGATGTAAAATAAAGCACAGCTGTACGTTAATTCCCACATGGATGTAAAATAAAGCACAGCTGTACGTTAATTCCCACATGGATGTAAAATAAAGCACAGCTGTACGTTAATTCCCACATGGATGTAAAATAAAGCACAGCTGTACGTTAATGATATACAATACCGACATTTGTGTATCTTTATTGTAGACATTTCACCATCCAGTGGCTTTAACAACACAATACATGGACAGACATGGAGCTCCATGACTGTGTTGCAGTTCCTTCATGACTACGATACTCTTCACCAACTCCAAGGCTGGAAATCTAAACACATAAGCAGTATAATATGATCCTTTATTGACAACGTTTCGCTCACTGTGTGGGCGAATCTACATGCAGCATTCTCCACCTGACTTCATCCTATAAATACGTACCTTTCACTCAGGTAGATCTGTTTGTGACTGGATAAAGTCCACTGTGTGGGCGAAACGTTGTCAATAAAGGGTCACATTATACTGCTAATGTGCTTACAGTATTTCCTTTGTGTCGGTATTTTATACCATTTATTTCCAACTCCAAGGCTGAGGGACTTATTACCTCATCTTTTGTATATAATTCTTTACATTATGTTCTTGTATTGTAATGATAAAGCCATTGGTTGGCGAAACGCCTTCAAAACACAACTGAGAAAGATTCTGTATATCTCAGCCTCATGGTGAAGATGGTCTGTGATTGGCGCCGAAATATGCAGATCCTTCCCCCTCCTCCTTGCTTAGTTTTCTGTCCATGTAGTATTTATCTGTTCCTTGTTATCACGTGACTTGTCTCTTGAGAAGATACCCAAAATGCTTCCTACCTTAAGCTCCAAATTTCGATTACCTTTTCATCAAGTAATCCTGTGGAAGAATTTTATTATCCAGTGTGTTCCTGAACATATCTGCAATAGTGCTTGGAAGCCAATTTATAATTCACTCTTAAATTAGATAAATTTATATTTAGAAAGGGCGTGAGAAAGTACTATCGGTTTTCATAGTTGTTGATGAGTGGAAGAGGTTCCCAAGAAAGGCAATTGAAGGTAAAACTTTGGGAAGCTTTGAAAAGAGATTCTATAAATATGTGAGTTGGAAGGGCTGGGTTTGATTAGTACCTGACATATTAAAGCTAATTCTTGGATGACTTTGGGAAAAAGGTTAGACAGGTGGGTGTGAATGGTTGGTTTAGAGAAAGACCTGCCTAGCATGGGCCAGTAGACCTGCTTATGTTCTTACGTCTTCCCTAACAGGGGTTGGAGATACCGGAAACGGGAAGTGGCGGAGATAGAGACAGTACTTTGAAACCATTGTCTGGCTTCTTGACTTGCCACGTCTTATGGACTTAACACTTCTACGCACAAGTACATCATATCATCTACACTGCTGAGTCCAGCTGACCTGACATCGTGACATCTGCCAAATGCTGGAATAAAGGGCACGGAGTTCACCGAAAAAAAAAATCGTGAAGACCTGTACGAGAAGCAATATTTCCTCGAAGAAGGAAAAAAATACTTCCCTACGTTTTCGGAAAATTTCAAAATGTATCTTAAGGTGATGTCGATGTTTACATTTCAGAGATGTGAATATTATTGCCTCGGGAGACAGAGTGAAGCTGGCTGACATCTTTACTTAAGACTACCAGACAGTTGTTCCGTGATGGTGTATGTTCATGGTTACTCCTGCATTGAAAATCGTGTTAAATTTACATCTGTCGACATCAAGATGTGGCCTTTTTTTTTTTCAGAAAGAAAAAAAAAAATTTTTTTTGACGCTTCATCACACCTTGAGAATAATGAACATTGATATATATTACCACATCCATGATTAGTAAAACTTTCTTCTGATGATATAATTGAGTGAAAAATTAAGCACACACACTTGTATAATACTGAAAATATATGTGCCAAATATCGATGGGGTTTTAAATAAAAATCTTAATATTTTTTTTTTACACTCGGTGCTACAATAAACGTAATATATCATCTCCCAACTTTATTTCAAGTCTTGCAGTAAAAAAATCGTATAACACACCATTATTCTTGTGTAAATGATTTTATTTAATACCCCACGGGAAATTCCCAAGTACAAGACAACTTGTAAATAAACAGTAGACAGTAGCAAAATTAGCTTTCATACAGAGATACAATGTTACATTGTTTTATATGAGAGAGTTTGTGTGACCACTGGACTCATTGTACAGATGATGTTATCTCAACATTTAATATTTCTGGCCTTGACGAGATATCTGAAGCTACGACAACAATAATTACTTCCTTCAACTGCGCGAAAGTACTCTGTACAAATTGCAAATGGCGTCTTTCTCCCCGGTGTCCCTACTGGCTGTTCTTCTAACTCTCCTCCCCCCACACTCAAAATTTCTCGAAAGGGTCAGATCAGCATCACATTTTATTACACAGTTATAGTATTATTCAAATTTACCCATGCTGAATATAGGAAAATCCGAAATTTTCCACAGTACTCTTTATCATGATGATTAGATACATGTGCAATAGTTGGGTAACTTTATTTTTGAAACGTTTCGCCCACACAGTAGACTTCTTCAGTCAAATACAGAGGCAGCAGGTGTAGTAGTGTAATGAAGATGATGTAATCAGTCCATCAACCTTGGAGAAACAGTATTTGAGGTGGTCAGTCCCTCAGCTGAGGGACTGACCACCTCTACTTTTTGTCCAAGGTTGATGGACTGATTACAGCATCGTTATTTCATTACTACTGATGCCTCTGTATTTGAGTGAAGAAGTCTACTGTGTAGGGAGAAACATACCCAGCTGTTGAGCATGTGTCTTAATCATCAACTTGTCAATATTTTACACCATATTCAACACTTTCCATCATATTTTTGTTACCTAACACTGGGTGCGCAGCTCCCCTGATTTTCCTGCATCCACCAAGGAAAAACTTAATGTAATTATGCAGATTCTTGCAGTAACTACGTAAATTAGTTAATTTTATGTTAGGTAAATATTAGCAAGATTGGTTAGGTTGCGTTTTTTAATATTTTTTGTCAAATATAAATATGGAATATAAAAAATATTGCATAACTATATTGTACCTTTTTTTGGAAATGGAGGGAGTTTTAAGGTGGTGCATCGGTATTAGGTATGACAATGCCCATTGTGACCGAATGGTTCCGCAGCCCTTGGTGCACTACCGGTTAGACTGCCCGGCTACGATGCCCCTTCGCCGTAGACACTTCCCAATGACCCCAGTAGGGCAGACCCGAGAGGATGAGGCAGCACATCTTGTGTACTTAGCTGTCAGGGACTTGGAAACCTTACTTCCAGTCCTTGCACGTCATCCGCCCCCCCCGCTGAAGTTGCTGCGAGGGCCTGCTTTGGGCCTCCATTGCACTGCACACCAGCCACTGTTAGTGCACACTAACGTTTGGTACGTCATCTGGCCATAGGGCCGGTGAGGTACCCCCCCCCTTCCTGCTGAAGACCTGCCACACAGGTGCAAGTAACGATAAATGTCACTTCCCTACCCGGGGAGCCAATGCCGGGTCACCAAAATGGAAGAGACCCGGGCCGGGATTACCGGCGAATCAAATAGAATAGAATAGAATAGAATAGGTTTGACAACATCGATACCATGCCTAACCCTTCTAGGGTAGGGTAGGTGCCTGAGCCCGAGCCTTTAGCTCATAAGACTGTTATTCCCATTTGCTCCCTTGGGGCGGGGATGGCAGACCAGAGAGGCCTAGCTTGTGGCTAGGCCTGGGGACAGTTGGTCCCAAAGATGAGGAGGTACTGGTGCCTCCTCCCATGGGAGACTTAGGTCTCAGACACTCTCTGAAGAAGGAGCCAAGGCCGGGCCACCACTTGGAAAAGGCCCGGGCCGGGAGAATACCGGCGAATCTTTAATAATAATAAGGTATGGCAATTAATTTTTTTAAAAGGGTTAAGGGATAAGCCAGTGGAAGGCCTCGGTCAGATGATCAAAAACTCCAGCTGTGGGCCATCATATAACAAACACCCGCGTCAGGAAACACTTGTCTAACCTCCTGTTTATTCCTTGAAAATTTGGACAGCTAGAAGATGGATTTTTAAAGTAATGAACCTGAACACAAGAAAAATATATAATTCGTCAGTATTATATTATCAAGTTTAACTTTTATTTTTACATACCATGAAAATCAAGTATAAAAAAAAGAGACCAAGATTCTTTTTACACATGTTTAAAAACTTTCACTAAATTTTTTTGAGTTCTTAATATGTGGCTAGACTAGAAAAATATTTGAATATACGTACTTCCTTTTAAATTTTATTATATAATTTCAGCAAATCCCTTGAGAATTAGTTGTCTGTATAACTCAAACAGTTGTAAATATACAAGGACCAATTTTTTTGCAAATCTCCCTATTTAACTTTACTCTGTGTACTATATATTCCTGCCTTTTATAATATACTGATGTAATTTTCAAAGTATCGTCTGTCCTACACCACTGGACAAGATCACACAACATGGGGGACGTCTGTCCTACACCACTGGACAAGATCACACAACATGGGGGAAAAACCGGTTTCTCCTACAAACAATATACCATCTCCTTCACACCACATTATATCTGCCTCTTCATACTCTTTATTATATATAATATATATATATATATATATATATATATATATATATATATATATTATATATATATATATATATATATATATTATATATATATTATATATATATACATATACACACACACACAAAGTTCAGCAAATTTCTGTCACTGCTATTGTAAATATTTTAGTAGCGTCATCTACTAGTTTTCTCGGTTATTACCACAATGGTCACTTACTGTTGGTTTTGGCTTATTTGATTTCATTCGTTGTTAGTCATAAGAAAATGCTAATTTAATGCGCCTTCATGTGTGTGACTCTATTATTATGTGCTGTTTCCTTGCTGATTTATTACACCAAGTTGTACTTTGTATATTGCTAAGGAATTTTTTTGATAATGTGATTTATAGAAATAACTTATCTTAAATGATATATTGGTAAAAAAAGTTGTTATTATTCTTTCCTTATATGCACTTCATAATACAAAGTTAATTTAATGCCCAGAATCTCAGGTTTCTATATTCAACCCAAAAATTGCTCGTATAATTTTTTTTAGTGATTGTGACACAAATAATTCGGATATTGACGCTGAGTTATGGAGTGTTGTACTTTTGCAAGTTTATAACCTGTTTCAATACCCAGTTCCAGCTTGTTTGTCGGGTGCTGATAAGGATTTAAGCTCAGCATTGTAGGGTACATAGAAAGCTCCCTTCGAGGAGGTGGGGCGATGCCCAGATGTTGGCAAAGAGCTCTTGATCCAATGAATTGGAATTATTCTACCCTTAGATAAACCTGATTACTTCTCCGTCCTGAGGCGCTGTATGACCTTCTCCGGACTCACCGCTTCCCCTGAATATATCAGTAATTATCATATATCAAAGTTGAATCTTGCACGCCTCTCGTGAATTTAAGTGTGTTTAGTCTTTTGGTTGAAAGTGGTCAAAGGTGAGTGACGTCCGGGTAGTGCCACGGACTTTTCTTTCATGGTACTTTGGTGAATTTCCTTTCCAAATGGTTGATACTATTGATGGAGAGTCACTGGCATCAACCATTGACTGAGCCTCCTTACAACCTGCTACCTCCATTCACCTGCCAACAAATAGATACCCGGAGTGTTAGACGACTACTGTAAGTGGCATCTCAGTGAAGAATACATCAGTCAACAGTACGAGAAACTCGGAGTCGTTGTAGAATGGGCTGAGGAAAGACAACCGCTCACAGCCTATACGTGAACTGAGGCAGGATGAAAACTCTTAGCCTGTAAATGATCCGAGGTAGGATAGCAGCTCTTGACTTGGTCGTTGTGACCATCGTGTCTCTGGCTGTTAGCCCCAGCGCTGAGTGCTGCGATCTAGAAGTGACCTGTTGACTTAGCCTGGGTCACTTCTCCATACGTTTGATGGCTGTCATTTCCTGTTCTCAGCTTAGTGGAGGCAACAACTCTGGCCTCTCTCTCTCTCTCTCTCTCTCTCTCTCTCTCTCTCTCTCTCTCTCCTCTCTCTCTTCCTTTTACGTGGCCTGTCGGACTGCTTCAATGGACGTTACCTACTGTAAGTTCGCAAATAAACGTGAGGGTCGCCAGCTTGTGATTGTCTCGGTCCACTTAGTTGTTTAACCAGGTTAACGTACTTGTCATTGCAATGTACACCCCCTTTCCCTGAGCTAAGGTAAAATAACAGCTATTATCTCAGTGAACAAGACACTTAAGTATCTATATTGCCGAAATGTTTCCCTCTACAACAGGCTTCGTCAGTCGAATACGGGTAAATGTAAAACAAGACAGTGGAATTAATTTTGAGGTGAGCAGCCTTAATAGGAGGTGGTTAGTCCCCCATGCCTAAAGCAGAGGCCTGCGGCCAGAGCTTATATACTGGAACAAATGTGAGGTATATGAGGGGAGCCGCAATCCTTTGCTTTAGGCTTGAGTGACTTGACCACCTATCAAGGTCGAGGGACTGATCACTTCAGAATTATATCACTGAAGTGTTATATATGTGTATTACTATTCCCGGAGGGCTTTTTCACACTAATAAGTTTAACAGACTAAGAGTTCTTACCTTATTTCAAAGACCAGCTTTATCTAAGATATACTGCCAGCCCCCATCCCCCCCGGGATACCACCCACAACAGTTGACTAACACCCAGGTACCTAATTACTGCTAGGTAAGCAGAGGTAACAAGTGTAAGCAAACATGGCCAAAGTTTCTACCAGTGCCTGAGATCGAATTATGGACCCTTAATGTGAACTGAATGCGCTACCAACTAAGCCATGGAACTGGAATTGCAATTTTCTTTCTTTGGATAGAACTTGAATGCCTCCCAAAAAAATTCGATAATAATATCAGCCTGTAAATGAACCTAATAACAGCTCATAGTATGTAAATGAGCTGAATAACACTTAGCTCTTAGTCTGTAAATGAGGTAGAATAGCAGCTTTTAGCATGTAAATGATTTGGATTACAGTTTAGTTTGTGAAATTAGATAGAATAACAGTTCTTAGCCTGTTAGATAAAAGGACACAAGTGCAAATATTGTGACTTTTTATTGTGGCAACGTTTCGCTCTCCAGCAGTTTTGTCAATTCGCTACAAACAGTACAGGGACACAGAGGCATATATAGGTACAGTAACCAAAACTAAGCTCTAAACCCACAAGGGTCACACAGTGTGATATGCGAAACATACAATCGTTGTAGGTAGTAGTATAATAGTACCAGTAATAGTAGTATTTGTTGTAGTAGCAGTAGTAGTAGTGGAACAGCTATGTGATGGCAGGGTTTATTGCTTTTAAGAGAATTCTTGCCAATACTTGAGAGATGATGAAGCTGTCTTTATTCTGTTTAATTGTGTTGGAAATAGCGATTAATGATGGTTGGCGGAATTCCCTTGTTGTACGCATGCATTGTTCAAGCTGTCGTTCCTACATGCATTTATGTGTTCACCGAGATGTGTTTTAAGGTTTCTTGTTGTTTCATCTACGTATATTCTGTCACAACCTCCACAGGGGATAGTATAAACCCCTGCGTTGATTGGATCAATATTTCTCAATTTCGTCCTTAGCAGATCTTTTATGGAAGTATTGGTTGCGGTGGCGACTCTGATATTAGCTTGTGTGAGTACTTTAGAGACAATGTAACCTGGCTGTAGGGAAGGATTATAACTTCTTTGGAGTGGTGTTAGTACATGGAGAATTGATAATCTGAAGGGCTGTTTTCTTACATTATTATTATAATCAAAAAGAAGCGCTAAGCCACAAGGGCTATACAGCGCTACTGTTTTCTTACAATCTTTAATGAAAAAAAGAAGGGAAATGTAGATCAGTGAAGGTTTAATGTATATATGTACACTCCTCATCAAGAAACTCTGGACTGCAAATTCTGTATACTCTTAGAGAAAAATCCAGTGATGATGCCTCTTTTGCTCTTATTACCTTGACTGGAGCAGAAGTGAGATCCTTTATGTTCGTAGGCTTCCTGTAAGCCTGTGGGGAGGGGGGTTTCTTTCATGCTGGTTAAAGGCTCTTGATCCAAGAATTGGAGCTACCTTCCCCTTCCAGGGATCAAGCTGATTACCTCCCATTCCCAAGATGCTGTATGACTCGTACGGATTTAGCGATTCCTTGTAAATACAGTCGACCCTCAACTAACGGCGGCATTAAGTAACAGCAATTTCGTCTAACGGCTCTTTTTGCCGTAGAAAAAATGCCTTAATCAACGGCGAAAAACTTAACCAACGACGTCAGTGTGCCATTGTTTAAAAGCTGTTGCGGTCGGTTTCCAAGTGTACCTCCCATACATTTTGGATTATTCCGCTGTTAAGCCACCATGGGCCCCACAAAAGCTTCTAGACTCTAGAAGGGCTGGCTCTAGAATCTAGAGCCAGCCCTTTAGTAAAGGATATGAGGAACATGATAGAATTCAAGGAAAAGTTTGCAGAAAAATACAGGAAAGTGGTGGTGGTAGAGGGTGGTAGTGATGGTGGTAGAGGGTGGTAGTGATGGTGGTAGAGGGTGGTAGTGATGGTGGTAGAGGGTGGTAGTGATGGTGGTAGAGGGTGGCAGTGATGGTGGTAGAGGGTGGTAGTGATGGTGGTAGAGGGTGGTAGTGATGGTGGTAGAGGGTGGTAGTAGTTATGATGGTGGTAGAAGGTGGTAGTGACGGTGGTAGAGGGTGGTAGTGATGGTGGTAGAAGGTGGTACTGGTTATGATGGTGGTAGGCGGTGGTACTGATGGTGGTAGAGGGTGGTAGTGGTTGTGATGGTGGTAGAGGGTGGTACTGGTAGTGATGGTAGGGGGTGGTAGTGATGGTGGTAGAGGGTGGTAGTGATGGTGGTAGAGGGTGGTAGTGATGGTGGTAGAGGGTGGTAGTGGTGGTGGTAGAGGGTGGTAGTGATGGTGGTAGAGGGTGGTAGTGATGGTGGTAGAGGGTGGTAGTGATGGTGGTAGAGGGTGGTAGTGATGGTGGTAGAGGGTGGTAGTGATGGTGGTAGAGGGTGGTAGTGATGGTGGTAGAGGGTGGTAGTGATGGTGGTAGAGGGTGGTAGTGGTTATGATGGTGGTAGAAGGTGGTAGTGACGGTGGTAGAGGGTGGTAGTGATGGTGGTAGAAGGTGGTACTGGTTATGATGGTGGTAGGCGGTGGTACTGATGGTGGTAGAGGGTGGTAGTGGTTGTGATGGTGGTAGAGGGTGGTACTGGTAGTGATGGTAGGGGGTGGTAGTGATGGTGGTAGAGGGTGGTAGTGGTTGTGATGGTGGTAGAGGGTGGTACTGGTAGTGATGGTAGGGGGTGGTAGTGATGGTGGTAGAGGGTGGTAGTGGTTGTGATGGTGGTAGAGGGTGGTACTGGTAGTGATGGTGGTAGGGGGTGGTAGTGATGGTGGTAGAGGGTGGTAGTGGTTGTGATGGTGGTAAAGGGTGGTACTGGTAGTGATGGTGGTAGAGGGTGGTGGTGATGGTGGTAAAGGGTGGTACTGGTAGTGATGGTGGTAGAGGGTGGTAGTGGTTGTGATGGTGGTAAAGGGTGGTACTGGTAGTGATGGTGGTAGAGGGTGGTGGTGATGGTGGTAAAGGGTGGTACTGGTAGTGATGGTGGTAGAGGGTGGTAGTGGTTGTGATGGTGGTAAAGGGTGGTACTGGTAGTGATGGTGGTAGAGGGTGGTGGTGATTGTGGTAGAGGGTGGTGCTGGTAGTGATGGTGGTCCAGTGATTCTCAAGCTGGTCCTAGTGGCATTTAAAACCAAGAAGGGAGGTAACCCCACCAAAGGACTTGGTACCTGAAGTCTTTATGGAAGGTGATTCTCCGTCCAAGCAACAGACAGTGCTGAACCTCCCTGCTGCTGGCACATCAATCATCAACAACTCCACAATAAAGATAAGTGGTATTTAATTATTGTTTATTTTGCATGTCCCATTCCTTTCCATATAAGGAAATGTATATTTCATGTAAAAAAAAATCAAACTTTGGGGTGTCAGAAATGGATTAATTCTATTTTCATTATTTCTTATGGGGAAAATTAACTCGACCAACGGAATTTAGACCAACGGCAAACCCTCTGGAACCGATTAATGCCGTTGGTTGAGGGTCCACTGTATATCAAGATACATATCGGATAGAATCCTTGCTGCACGAAGAACAGTCATGGTGGGTGCTGCCGACTCGGTAGCGGCTTCAACTCACAACTGGGGGAAACGTTAGCCATGTTTCCTTATGAGACCTGGTCACAGACCGGGCCGCGGGGGCATTGACCCCCAAAACCCTCTCCAGGTATATATATATGTTCCCCCTCTTCCCCTACGGTGAGTAGGTACCTGGGTGTTAGTCGACTGGCGTGGTCGCATTCTGGGGGAGTGGTTTAAAAGGAATCCATGGAAAATAAGCCAGTCGGTAGCATGGCTTTATTGGATTTCCTGGTCCTATCCCTCCGGGTTTAAATAATCCGAACGAAATCTTCCTCACTATCAATTAAATCCCTAGTTAATTTATAGATATACAAATATTACTACACGAAGGTCTTTAAAGGGCCCTGCACGTAATGACCAGTTAAGGCTGCCCTTAAAAACCCCTAAAAATTGGGGGACTAATTTAATTTCTCTTGTATATACCGTGAGGATACATACCTCTCGGGGAATTCTTAAATTATGGCAGCAGCAGTTTGAACATGTTGTCAGCCAAGTTTTATTTTACAAAAGCTTAATAATCTTTTGGTTTTATTAAGGTATTAAATCATACCCCCCAAAGTAACATGTTACTTTTTTATGTGACTGGAATGAGGATCTAAACCGAAAGGATGGTAACGCAACACTATGGAAGAATCGATACCTTAATTGTGCACATATACATTTACAATTATATTATAATCTTTATTTCTACAAAATATAAAAACCCTAGCTGACATCAGTGACATACTACTATATAGAAAGCTGTTGTTATGCAGAGCATTTCGGCATATGAGGTCAATTTTGTTCCAGGATGCGACCCACACCAGCTCACTAACATCCAGGGACCTATTTTACTGATGGGTGAACATAGACAGCAGGTGTCTTAAGGAAACACGCCCTAATGTTTTTCCCCCCGTACCGTGGATCGACCCTAGGACCTCAATGTATGAGCTGATTCGCTAGCGATCGAGCTACGGGACACTGCGTTCACATACTGTATAATGGGAAAAGTGCCCCATGTAAGGGGACAATTGTGCTATTACCTAAAAGTGCCCATTACCCGAGTAGGTTCCAAAATATGTACTACTACTTGGTAAATAAATTCCATATAGGTACGTTGTTGCAAGTACGTAGTAATTATTTTGGCGATTTCCGAGATAAGGAGCACGTTAGGTTATGAAACAACTGGTTATGCCCGCTACAGCAACAAACAACATCTGTAATTTCACATCATAACATCATCACATCATAACCGAGAAATGGACAGGACCAGAAGAAAATGCTTGGGGTCAGCAACCATTAGCCAGAGCCAGTGTCCAGTTGGTGTGGCACCTGGCACTCCCGCTCATATGCTCCTTGACACACGCGCAGCAGTTTGGTATATTGTTGAAACGTTTCGCCTGTAAAGTAGGTTTCTTCAGTCAATACAGAGGTAGTGGTAGAGATAAAGTAATCAGTCCATCAACCTTGAAGAAATAGTAATGGAAGTGGTCATTCATTCAGCCTTAAAAGAGCTCAGCTACACTTTGTAGGGCATCACAGAGCGCTTGTGGAATCAGGTTCGATCTATGGATAGGGAGGAAAAGATCCAATTATTTGGATCAAGAGCCCCTCACCTGCACCAAGACACTTCCCTACCTCTCTTGATATAAAATATAAAAAAAAAAAACTCTCTTGATGTTTTACAGGGGTGCATGTGCCCAAATCATTCATCAAATCATGATTACAATTATAGTCATCAGGAGGCTATAATAATAATAATAATAGTAATTTATTATCACAATAATTTTACAATGTTATGGTAGTATTTCAGGCAAGGCTTTCCTATACCTCTTAATTAATTAGTTGGTTGGTTGATTAATTGGGTTTCAAGCCTATCAACTGCACGAGTCACAAGGGTCATTAAGACAACTTGTAACCTGCTCATCACCACCGCTGGAAAATACTTTTGAGTTACACACCTCTCAGTGTATATACACTGTGTGTATAACACCCAGTTACACACACATCGAGGGGTATACACACCATACCACGGGCGGGGTTTGAACCCGCGGTCAGAGTCTCATTACGATTTCTTTAAGTCAGGTATACACACTGAATTATACATCTCATGGAGCCCATAAACATTCCGGTTAAGGGTCCCATTCGTCTCACTTGGACCGGGACGGTCGGGTTTTAAAGGGGATAATGTCCCAGCAGATTCGGTTCGCACGCTAAATGCCCCAACGTTTTTTTTTAATACAAGTTTACAGAGTTGTACTCATTTTACTGTGTCTGGGTTTTTGGCTTAAAAATGGCATCCTACCTGCATATACAAGTAATATAATATCTTTATTTCTCAAGTACATGTACAATGTATACAGACCATAGCTGACATCAGTGACTCACTATATAGAAACCGCTTGTTATGCAAAAGCATTTCCCGCAAATTAGGTCAATTTTGCCCCAGGATGCGACCCCACACCAGTCCACAAACACCCAGGTACCAGGGCCGGATTAAGAAGTCTCAGGGCCCTAGGCTATTCGATTGGCGGGGCCCCTTTGAGTTACGGGTAAGCGAAGCGACCCCTTCCAGCTTGGGGGGGGGGGGGTGGGTTGTGAGCCTGTTTAAGGGTCTAATTAAATACATTTCTGGCTATTTAGTTTAAAATTTAATAGGGAAAGTACATCAAGACAACCAAAACCATTTACCAACAGCATTATAACTATCTTGCTAAATCATGCATTTTAAAGAGAGTAAACTCAAGACAGCATAGTATTACTAGATTAGGCTATTAAAGTAGTGACATCATGTACCTATTATATTCAGCAAAACCCACTACAGCACTTTTTATTCCCTTTATAAATCACTGACCATTATTGTTATCACTGCATCATGCTAAGACTATCAAATCATAAAAAACTCAAGAAAGTAAAGAATTGTTTATATGCACAGGCACTTCTTAAATAAACTTTTTCTGGATTTCATATTGGCAAAATCATCAATTATATTCTAAAAATCAATATTTCTTTTTTAGATCAGACTCAATGGTCAACAAGGCTAGGTTACACAATTTGTCTTGGCTCATTGTTGAACTTTTCAAAACAGAAAATGAACGTTCTCCTTCAGTGTTATTTAGCTGGAAGTGTTAGGTAAAGGCGATACACTATGTCAAAATTAGGGAAGGTTTCTGAGATACCTGCATTTCTTAAATGTTTCAAAGCAGCTGAGGGTGTACATTTTTCTGGTGGAGCTTTAATCTGATTCATATCCCCAGAAAAATGAACTATTTCTTCAACAAATGTGTCCTGAACATCTGCTGAAAGGTGTTGTTGCAACTTTAATGCAGCTTTCTCTCAATTCTGCATCTGGCATAGTGGGAAATTTTTGAACAGAATCCAAACTTGTCATTGAGATTCTGGTAGATTTCTTTTTTTTTTTTTCACCAATTCTGTAATCAGTGAATCCAGAATGACGAAGTATGTAGCTGTCTTACATTTCTGCCTTGGTAGCAACACAATTTCATTGTCTGGCTCTTCAAAATTGCGTTTCCTCTTCCTTGACCGCTGATGATCAGCCCGGTAACTGTAAGATAAGATAAGATAAGATTTCGTTCGGATTTTTAACCCCGGAGGGTTAGCCACCCAGGATAACCCAAGAAAGTCAGTGCGTCATCGAGGACTAACTTATTTCCATTGGGGTCCTTAATCTTGTCCCCCAGGATGCGACCCACACCAGTCGACTAACACCCAGGTACCTATTTGCTGCTAGGTGAACAGGACAATAGGTGTAAGGAAACGTGTCGGAATTTCCACCCGCCGGGAATCGAACCCGGGCCCTCCGTGTGTGAAGCGGGAGCTTTAGCCACCAGACCACCAGCAGTTTAGCTTTCTCTTCAAACATTTCAAAAGCTTCATCATTGCTAAGTGAGCTTACAAATTCCACTAAGCCTGCATAGAGGTTAGCACAAGTAGCCTTTTCAATTTCAGTTTTCTGAAGTGTCTTGTTCGTGGCATTTAAACCGTTCCAGTATACAGTCCCAAGCACACAGAGTAAGGCCAATTCAAAATCTTCCAATTTTGATGCTAAGCTGGCTGCTTCGCTTCTTGTATTTGCTGTCTGGTCTTCATCCTCTGCTATTTGGATCAAAGCAGAACGTTTTTTCAGTAAAGCGTCTTTCAAAGCATGTGTTGCATCATGCAGCGCTGACCACCTTGTTGTTGATAATGATTTGATGACATCCCCATGAATGGTTGACTTGAGTATCTCCACCGATGCGTTGAAGCAGAGAAAAAATTAAAGAGTGCTTGTAAAAGTCCAAAAATGAAACTGCAGCGACACAACACTCCGCAGCACATGACCCAACAAGATTAAGAGAATGTGCTGAGCAGGGCACATTTTCAGCAAGTGGGTTGATTTTCTTGATACGGGCTTGCAATCCATTATTTACCCGACATGTTACTTGCATTGTCGAAAATCTGGCCACGGCAATCCATAATAGAGAGATCATGTTCAAGCAGAGTATCCAGTACTACATTCATCATTGTTTCTCCATCATGGCCTGAATGGGGAAAATTGAATTTTATAAGCGCTTAAGCTTACCACTGGAGTCGACAAGCGAACAATGAATGTCAATTGATCTGTATGTGAAATATCTGGGTTAAATCTGCAGTTATTGCAAAGTATTTTGCAGTTTTCACAGCTGCTATGATTTTAAATTGAGGACCTTCTTAGTCATCAGTTCAATAAATTCATTGCATATAGTAGATGACATGTAAGATACAGTGCCTCTTCCTGCATTCCCCAAGGCGTGACACATGATTTGCTAAGAATGGATCGAAAATTTCGCTAAACAGTTCTATGATCCTAGGAAATTGCCATTGTTTTCCGAACCAAAAACCTCATTTTCTCCACGGAAAGCAAGTCCTCTTAGAGCTAAGAATTTTACAACAGCAACAACTCTTTCTAGAACTTTTCTTCAATAAGTGCTCTCTTTTTCAGTTTGATTTTTTCCCAAAAGAGAATCCAATAGCCTTTTTTCTGTGCACGAAATACACTGGCTAAAATGCAGCTCCTGTGAGTGGTGCTGTTTTCTGTTCCCCGAAAAAGCTTGGAATTTTTCCAGTCATTGAAACCCCTGTGTGGGAAGGTATTTTTTGGTAGAAAATAGCTTGCATGCTGAACGTACACTTTTCCGAGCTTTCAGAGTATACCATCCATGATCTTTTCACAGTTTCTGAATTTGCAAGTTCCTATAAAACATAGATGACTTTAAACAAAAGACGACTTCCATCATCATAAATCCTTGCTGATTTCCTTAAAATCAATGTTCAGAGTTTGACTGAAGTTTTCTGCAATGAAGCATTACGTAGAGAATCTGGGATTACATTTGGCCATGAGGCAGGATCTTTTAAGACAAATCCTGTGGATGAAATGTCCGTTGAGACATTGAGAGGAGACAAAAAAAAGAAGTAGATGCTGGCTGAGAAATATGGAGGGAGGGCTTCCTGTATGATCGACGTATCTGCAGATTCAACTGTACTGGTAACATCAGAAACTGTTTTCGTGAGCATGTCTGTGATCTTTCTGCAGCTTCCTACATCTTTTTTTTTCTGTTTTTCTTCATGAATTTTCTTCTTTCTTTTCTGTGACCCACTCGCATAAGAACGTCCAACATCACGTTCACGAGATGCCATAATGAGGATGTATCACTGTCTGTAATCATGCAAATACAAATTTTTCATTATCAATTATTATTAATTTTTTAATTATTATTAAAAAAAATTCTGTCAATTGGGGGGATATGGCCCTTGTAGCCCCCTTTCCTCTGGCTGCGCATCTAAAAATTCAAAAAGTTACCAGAAAGGAGTCATATACAGAACTTTTACCATAGATTAGGTTAGTGATTTGGGCTACGAATATTTTACTAATTCATCCTCCTTGATCTCCAATTTACTTAAACAGAAATCATACTGAGTCCAAGAACAATGCACAATGGTATTTATATTACCATTTTCATAACTAAACTAATCATTATGTTTTGCATGATATATGGCCTACCACCATAGATAAGGACATGAGAATTAAGAATGCAGAGATAATTTTCAGTTTCACCCAAACCCAAAGATTTTCTGATGTGGCTTATGTGTTTCTGGAGAAAATATGTAGTAAATTAATTGATGTTCTACATCACTTCCGTCGCAACTTGAAAACTAAGCATTTGCGACGGAAGTGATGTAGAACATCAATCAATTGAGATCTGTTATTGAAATGATAAAGACTTAAAGACAGGACAAAATGCTTGTAAAACCTACAAACGGAAGTCAGTTTGCGTTTTTAGGTTTTTCTTTATAGTATTTTTACCAAAAATGCGTCTTTACTGGTCAAGTAACCCTATCAGGTACCTCCCTTAACATTTAGAGGCAAAAACAAACATTTATCCATACACATCAATGTCTATCAACAACACTTCAGTTAATTTGTCACAGTACAAGTCTAGATAATGTGTAATTACTACAGAAAATTGGAGAGGAATCTCCCATACTCACCCATTAGCGCAGTGGTTCCCAAACTGGGGGTAAATTACCCCCTGGGGGTAATTTAACCATTTTTGGGGGGTAATGGAGGGGTGACAGAAAAAAAGTTATGAATTCTGAAAATCAAGAAAACAATGCGGTACCCGGTATGAGGATTATTGTTAACTTTGTCTTAGTATATAAAGTTGTAAAGTAAACCTATTATAAGTAAGTAATAAAGTTAAACCAAATAACAATAAACATCAAAAACTAATATACAGTATTAGAAAAGAAGAAATATATAGCTAAGTGTGTGGAAACCCAAAAGTATTTTGACAAGTATGCTTCAGGACAAAAGTCACTCAGTAGCCCAGATCGACCTGTCCAGTACGCGTCACTCACTTCCTGAGGGTGCCTCTATTTCACACTGTCAGTTTATCTGTGAGCATCAGCTGAGGTAGACATAAGCTGGTATGTATGTGTAAATGCCCTGTGCAGTATATAGTTAGTATTTACCCACTGTTACTGTGAATTTGTAGCTATTATTAAATTTTTTATATAAAGTATGTGTGGTTCTTACGTTTTCAATGGTTTTGCTAGGATTAGCAGAGTATGTGAGGCTGTATATGTTCACGTTTAGCCATATATATCAATAATAACAACATTTTGTGAAAGGGGTAACATGCTTTATGTGGCATGTTAAATTGGGTAACAAGTGAAAAGTTTGGAACCACTGCATTAGCGGGAAAACACAGCTGTTCTGATGTAAACAAAGGCGTGTTGAGTGTTGCCATCTTTGGTTAGGTTTATTTATTTTTATTTTATTTTATTTCATTATTTTTGTTTTGATTAATTTTTAAAAAACAATTTTACTCTCCAAACACTTGAACTTTTTTAGGTAGGGACCCCTTTGCACTTGCACCATGTGCGCAGTCTTGGGTGAGCCCCTGAACCCCTTGGACCCCAGGGGCCCCCCAAAAGCGCGGGGCCCTAGGCAAATGCCTAGTTTGCCTATGCGGTTAATCCGGCCTGCAGGTACCTATTTAATACTGATGGGTAAACGGACCGGGTTCGGGGAAAAAACCCCCCAATGTTTTGCCTAGGGGAATCCCCCCGGACTTTTTTTGTGGTGACAACCCGTGTCTAGGGAAAAATCAAAAAACCCCCCTCGGGATTTTTACCGATTTCCTGGGAGTTTTTGGGGGCAACGCCCCGGGCCCTTGGACCACCCCCGGGGTGGGCCCCTAAAACCCGTTTTTTGGGTCACCCCAAAAGGGGCCCAAACCCCGGGGATCAGGCTGAGGTGTTGTCCTCCACGAAACCCGGGGGGCGGGAACCCCCTTTTTTCGGGAGGCTTAAAAGTCTGGCCCTGCACTTATTGAGGGGTTTTAAAAAGGAAACACCGTTTTTTTGGGGGGATGGTGATCGTCTGCCAAGCTTTTGCTTTCTAGTGAGTGTTTTCGTGTGCAATTCGGTACTAGCCCTCTAGGTTTTCCGGGGGAATAATTTATGTACTCTCCCCCCCTGCGTTCCCGGGAATACAGGTTTTGAACCTAAACGCTCCAGTAAATTTAGGTGTTTATCTCCCTTATGCGCGCCGGAAAGTTCTCTTTCATTTTCTAGGCGGGAATTTCACCTGCCCTTTAAGGTGCTGTTTGATGCAGCAATATTTCCGCCTAGATAGAACAAATGACCTGAAGGTTCATCATGGGGTTGGCCCCCCCTAGTTTTTTAAGGTTTTTATCCCCGTCATTTTTCTAGCAGATGCGATTGATACAATTTTTATGGTCCTTGAAGGTGAGATCTCCGACATAATCACTCCCAGGTCTTTGACGTTGGTGTTTCGCTCTATTTTGTGGCCAGAATTTGTTTTGTACTCTGATGAAGATTTAATTTCCTCATGTTTCCCATATCTGAGTATTGAAATTTCTCATGGGTTGAACTTCATATTGTTTTCTGCAGCCCACTGAAAGATTTGGTTGATGTCCGCCTGGAGCCTTGCAGTGTCTGCAATGAAGACACTGTCATGCAGTTTGGGTGTCATCTGCAAAGGAAAACACGGTGCTGTGGCTGACATCCTTGTCTATGTCGGATATGAGGATGAGGAACAAGATGGGAGCTAGTACTGTGCCTTGTGGAAAAGAGCTTTTCACCGTAGCTGCCTCGGACTTTACTCTGTTGACGACTACTCTCTGTGTTCTGTTAGTGAGGAAATTATAGATCCCTCGACCAACTTTTTCCCGTTATTCTTTAGCGCGCATTTTGTGCGCTATTACGCCATGGTCACACTTGTCGAAGGCTTTTGCAAAGTTCTGTATATATTACATCTGCGTTCTTTTGTCTTCTAGTGCATTTAGGACCCTTTTCGTAGTGATCCAGTAGTTGAGACAGACAGGGCGACCTGTTCTAAACCCATGTTGCCCTGGGTTGTGTAACTGATGGGTTTCTAGATGGGTGGTGATCTTGCTTCTTAGGACCCTTTCAAAGATTTTTATGATATGGGATGTTAGTGCTATTGGTCTGTAGTTCTTGTTGCTTTACTGCCCCCTTTGTGGAGTGGGGCTATGTCTGTTGTTTTTTGTAACTGAGGGACGACCCCCCGTGTCCATGCTCCCTCTCCAAGGATGGAAAAGGCTCGTGATAGGGGCTTCTTGCAGTTCTTGATGAAAAACAGAGCAGATTGGCCCTGGGGCAGGTGCATGGGCATGTCATTTATCGCCTTTTCGAAGTATTTGGCGCAGGAAAACAGGGATGGCTTGTTTTAAACAAATTTTGTGGCTCTCTCAAAAAAATTTCTTTTTGATCTTCGACTCCAGTCTGGTTAGGGGCTTGCTAAAATGATCAATTGGGACTTGAGTAGCTCATCATTTCCTTGCTGCATCTTGTGGGACCCATCTTGTTTAATGGGGGCCTACTGGACGTTTTTCTCGTTTTTTGATTTGGCATAGGGAAAAAATACTTTGGGTTTCTTTCGTTTTTCTTTTATGGTTTTTAGTTTTCCCGCTTCCTGACCCCAAAAGGGATTTTTTAGCTTAAGTTCGTGCTTCTTTTCTCTGACCAGTTCCCCCTGGCATTTCTGATATTTGCCCCTTTTTTAGCCGCTCTGTTATTTTTTCCGTCGCCTGAAAAGGGGAGGCCTGTCTTTTTCTTTTTTACTCTACTCCTCCTTTTTCTTAGAGGAAATAAGCCTGTGCTTCATCAGTGCCCCCGAGTTAATCTGTTCTAGGAAATTTTGGGGTCTGTGTTGCTTATATCTTCCCAGCTTATATGGTTTGGACTTGGGGTTTACTTTGGGCCCCCTTTATGTTTTGTTATTGAAGTTGAATTGGGGAAGCCCCCGTGACTGCCATTTTGTCGGTTGAGGGGCCACGCATACATGTCGAACCTCAATTATGTTGTGATCTGAGTTATTGTTTTTTTTTGGGAATTTCTTATCAGTCATCATTGTTTGTGAAATGAGGTTAGGTATTCTCCAGTTAGTAGGTCATTATTTGCTGGTTTAAATTGAATTTTTTGCAGATTTAAAAACTCGTGTGGTGTGGTTTTCATCAGGGGTGCCTCCTGGTTTATACGCAACTTAAATTATTTGCAATTCCCCATTTTAGGTGCCCTTTAAATTTAAATCCCCCCAGGAGCAAGATGTTTTTTGGGGCAGGAGCTGGGAAGTTTTCCAGACAGTGGCAATTTTTAACAGCTGTCCCGGAATTTCGGGTGTTGCATCCCCGGGGGCTTGTAGACTACCACAATGACTAGGTTTTTTGGTTTTCGACCTTTTTGCTAAAAAATTTCCACTACGTCTTTGAGGGTTAAGCAGTTCGTGCAAACAAGTGACTCTGCAATGTACAGGCCCCCAACCCCCCCCCTTTTTCCTTTTACTTGTCACATTTTATAGGTTGTAAATGGGAACAAAAATTTTTGTTGTCCAAGTGTTTTTGGGGTCTCAGTGAAAGCCGCGAACATTGCCTTTGCCTCTGCAAGCAGTCCACGGATGAAAGGTATTTTGTTGTTTATTGCTGGCTTTAGACCCTGTATATTTTGCAAAGAAGAATGTTATCGGACTGGTGGTATTGTTGGTACTGGGGGGGATTTTTTTTCCGGCATTAGTATCTGTATCTGTTGGTTTGGAGTGGAGGCCATCGACTGTGGTTCCACTCCAGGAATGACTGGATTTGGTGTACGATTTCTGCCATTTCCTGCCAGTTTTTTTTCCTTCCTGGCACTAAAAAACCTCTCCCTCTTGAGTGGCTGTGGCTACCCAGGTTTTCCCATGGCCTGGATGTTTTGTATCTTTTTGTCCCCTTTAGATGGTATGCCTGGCAATTTAAGTTATAGCACAGTCTTTCCTGTACTGAAAGGTACACATTTCAGGGTGAAAAAGCTTACAGGAAGGGAGTTTGCATTTTCCTGTTGTCATATGGGCATGACATTTTCTAGGGTGGTCATAGTTGCATGTCCCATCTGTTTTTCCAGATTTCCCATGCCAGCAGATACCAAGTGCATAGTATGTGCACAGGCTTGGTTTCCGTTTGCCTTGGGTTTCTGTGACTGTATTCCCTGTTGGTGCATGTTTCCCTGTCTTATTCCTATCCTCCTTAGCACCAACAATGGAGCTCCCACCAGTTGTTTTTGGTAATTTATCCTCACTATTGCTATTGGAGTCCTCTTGTTTGCTATTTCCTGCGGTATTTCTGGTTTGCAATATTTGTTTTATCTTATCTTTGACTACACTTGTTTCCCTACTATGGCTCCTGTCCTCTATGAGGTCATTTATATGTATTCCTTCCTGCGTATAATTCCCGACTACCTGGACAAATCTCCAGCTTCACCATTACTGTCTACCAGGACAGTATCTCCAGCTTCACCATTTCTGTCTCCCAGGACAGCACCTCCAGCTTCACCATTACTGTCTCCCAGGACAGTATCTCCAGCTTCACCATTACTGTCTCCCAGGACAGCACCTCCGGCTTCACCATTACTGTCTCCCAGGACAGCACTATCAGCCCTACATTTACTGACTACCAGGACATCACCTCCAGCCTTACAGTTTGTGACTACATGGCCAGTATCAAGGGCAGTACCATTCAGCCCGGACTTTTTATGTTCCCATCTGTTGTAGAAAGCTTCCAGGTTTTCTATGAAAGCAGCTTTGATGTTATCCTCTTTTAATACCCTTGTGATTTTAGTCCACAGATTTTCCTCATTTGGGCATACCCAAAAACACTTCTCTGTTTTAATACTGCTTGTAGCTAGTTCTGGGATATCTGCACAAGGAGCGTGACACCAATTTCCACAAAAATGACAATTTATCCATGTGGTAGCCCGTTTGTTTGACTGACCACAGACTACACACAGCTTCATAATGTTTTGAATGGTTGATTTACTGCAAGTCTAATAGCAACCTCATGAATATTATATTAATAACCTTTAATGAAGCTCTAGTCTTTTTGTATTTCTGTTTCTAACTCTTTTGTATTGTTGGACAGCTTGCAGTCACGTTCTGATTTTTAATGTTTGATGTTTATAAGGGGCGCCTACAAACCCATCGTTTACAGTCTGCTTCATTGTCCAACCGAAACTGTTTGACACCAGTCCGGGTTGGACTGTCAAGGGTTCGGACCAGTCAAGGGCTCGGACCAGTCAAGGCGTTCGGACAGTCGATCTGCTCTGATCAGTGGGCACTTATTTAAAAACATACTGGTCGGTGTGTTTTGAGCTAACACATGAGGATCTATGCGAAATTATCTACCGAGAGTAAGATGTGATTTGAACTGATACAAAGTATAACTTGCGGTGGAGAGCCGGGGATATCTGGCAGCTCCTACAATGACGTTACAGACGACCTCTTGTTTATCAATCGCTGTATCTGGCTTTCTATTTTTGTTTGTTCCGTTCTCCACCACAATAAAGCTATATTATCACTTATAGTTGACTGGTATGCAAATTTTGGAGGAAGGACGCTTTTTCTGTAAGTATTTATTGCTTCTCGTTGTGTATATTGCGACCCGCTGGTAAACTACAGGTTATATGAAATTCACAGTAACGTACGTATTTCAAGAAAATGATGAAACTAATGAAAGTCCACTCCACTCCACTAAGTACCATTATAATACTGGTTTGTTGCTACTACAACACTGTATTCTGCTATTCACTGGTATCTCTAGTTTTTATGCGAGTAGTACATTAGCAGGCCAGGACAGATTATTAAAACAGCTGACCTGTGGTAAGTTTCTTGGCGACTTCTGGCACCTGCCTCTATAGGCTTATTCACTTCATTACAAATTCACTGTTTTCAAATGACACTTTAGCCTTACATCAATATACTAGTGGCAGCCACTGTAGTAGACACTATTCACTATGGCATACTCAATGCTTTCAGGAGACTTTCTTTCCTCTGACACAAACGTTCAATTATTATTATTTTTTTTCACACGGGAAAAGGCCTATGATTCCCCTCTGGCAGTAAAACTCTGCTAGGTAAAGTGCACACTAATTCTCCTTTTTTGATCAGTATATAATGTTTTCGCCAGATTTGGTTCCTAGGCGCTAGAGGGAGTTTTGTATTGGATTGATGACACAAAATTAAAGTTCTAGCACGTAAGAGCGACCGTGAAAACACCAGAAAGCCGGGAGCACAACGAGGCACGCTGACGGTTGGACACTTAAGAGTTACATACCTTTTTAGTATTATGCACTGACTGATATGAAGGCTCGGGAGAAGGGGATCAAGGCTGCAAAACTTCGTTCATGAGAGGGCTCAGGGTTTAACACTGTATCGAGCATATCACTTGAAGTGCACATCAACCCGGTTGTCTTCTTTAGCAAATGCGGTTCTGGCAAATTTAACATAAGCATTCAAGTACATGTACAAATTATACAGACCATAGCTGACATCAGTGATTATACTACTATATAGAATGCTGCTTGTTATGCAGAGCTTTTCCGCAAATTAGGTTAATTTTGTCCCAGGATGCGACCCACCCAGTCCACTAACACCAGATACCTTTTTCACTGCTAGAGTGAACATGGCAGAAAGTGTCTTAAGGAAACACTTTCTTAATGTTTCACGTAACGGGGATCGACCCCCGGAGTTGGGTTGGACTAGGCTGTGACTCATAATTATGTTGAAAAAGGTTATCCCTGGATCCCCTACACTCAGCTCCCCTTTACTTTAATGATATAAGGAAGTGTCCAGTATCTCCGCCGGCAGAGTAAGGGAAAGTTTCGCCACGTTATTCTAGCTTGGGTAGTTGTGAGGGGGTTTACCTGGAGGGTTAAGTTACTATTTTCCTTTTGTTACATTACCACAAAATAAAATCTATCTCATATTGGATATTTTAAGGAATAAGTATTGTCAAGTAGACCAGGACCTGAACTCCAACATACCCGGCCTAGAGTGCCTCAGGGAAACAACTCATGGATATTCACGTTTTGGATACTAGTGTACCATTCTCTACACAATTAAAAGTGATTAGCTATTATTTTTCTCTTATAAAAATCATATTTCTTAATATTTTGATTATTATATTTCATTGCCCACGGCATCTCTGGATCAAGACGTTCATAAGTACCTATAAATTAAAACATAACTTGCTTAACATAAATTTTGAAGTATTGGTTCTTCAACTGAACTCCTTTGATCCCGTAAGCGGCTCTTCATCCAAGGAATTGACGCTACTCACCTCTTCCTTGCATTAATCCGAACTCCACTCCTTCACCAGGTATTGTGCGAAACCCTACGGCGTAGCGCTCCCCGTGAAAAATAACATAAAAAGCATTGGATCGCATATAGAGGGATCGTGGCGGTGGTGCTGCCAGTGTCACCTTCCTATACACGGTCCTGTGCTGGCTGCGACACCTCTGGGATCCTCTCTCGTTTTTCAGGTTTTCCCTGAAACTTAGAGCTCCACATGGATGACGAGGAGTTGTAAGTATATTATGTGTGGCAGTAACCTGGGCCATGTGTCTTACCCTCCTTAATGGAGGAGATATTCTGTAGAGGGTGTGGTATGTACAGCTGGCGCGTGTGTGACAACCAGATCGAAAATATATTATTTTGATATCTCAGGGCCCCTCTGGGAGGTTCCTTGGATGCTGCGAGGGGCTCTTGATTCTAGGAATTGGATCTGTGATCCAGTTGCTGAATGCCTTTTTACCTCTCTTCCCCCACAGGAGTGTATATCCTAAGGGTTTAGCGCTCCCCATAATACTAATTTTGAACTCTCAGGGATGAATATACCATTAACATGAATATTGTCCACTATTCAAGCTTTAAGCATTTCCCAAAAACAAAGTAAATAAGCATGGTTCTGTCAAAATATACTGGTAAAACTCAGTTCTGGACTGATGATAGACTGCTATTTATTTAAAAGTTTCATTTATAGTGGAAATATTATTGTTGTCATCTAAAATAGCGTTTATGAATGGCTTTTATTTCTCGGTTAACGCTCAGGTTTCGGGGTATTTCATTTAAAGTATATTTCGTTCTAGTGGGTTGTGATTTATTGATTTGCACGCCACATCCTTAGGTGTCTTTGTCGGTCAATTCACCATCAACCGCCCAGTTATCTGGGCAACATTCTTTAATAAATAATAATAACAATATTTTTTACAAGTACGTGATACAAATTTACACAGTCCATAAGTGATGTTAGTGGCATATGTACTATATGTAGGAAAGCTGCTTGTTATATAGAGCATTTCGGGCAACTTAGGCTATTTTTGTCCTACTTTGATGATTTTTGTCCTATTTTAAGAACCAAGTACCTACTTGCTGATAGGACGCCAGCGATTAAGTAAAGACGCCTGGTGTTCCCTCCCTACCAGGAAAGCGAGGCACGAAACTTCTGTGTGAGTGATTGCGCTACACCTGGTGATTTGTTAAATTGTAACCATTAGCTATCACCAAAATGATTCAGGGTATGGTGAAAATAAAAATTTTGATACTTATCCTTGGGAGTAGGGTGTTCGAGGCTAACTGTCAAAAACCAATCAGTGTAGCTTAATTCTGTTGGGCTCTTTTTTATGTATCCTCCTATAGATTCATCCCATAACAGTCTAACTTCTGGGTATTATTTACTGATAAGTAACAGTGCAGTGTAGGTGTTAGGAGACTTGCACTTACATTTACCTCTCCCAGGATTAAACTTGGGGTCCTTCATGTGATTAAAGTATGCCACCAAGCACCACATTGCCAGTAGTTTTATTAAATTTTATATACTGTAATGAAAAACCTTCACAGGAAAAAAGGTAGAGTGACCTCTGACAACATAAACTTGGAATGCTGTTCAGATCACTGCATCATTAACCTTCAGGGTCCACAGGACCCTCTCAGAGACTTGTTGTCGTGTACCCCCAAATTTAAAAAAAAAAAAAATTTTTTTCTTATGAAAAGTTTAGAGAATTTTTAATGACACCAAAAGTATGAAATTTAATCGAAAAATTATGGGTTATGCTCTCGCGAAAGTTAGCAGTCTCGATGATGTTTACGCATCGGCGATTTTGCCACTTTGAGCCCTATTTGCGGCCCATTCCCAATGTACTATGTCGACATAAATTCATAACTATTTCGCTGCACCCCATTTTTTTCTATCGAATGAGTACAAAAAACAACAATTTACCGATTTCAAACTATCAAGACAGTGGTCAGAATTTAGGCAATTTTGCATTGTCACAACAACATTTCAAAAGATGCCATTTCCAAATGGGGTCCAGAATAAACAAAGAAAGAACATTCCTTGCACTAAAATAGCATTTCCTCTGGTCTTAGTCACGTCCCCACATCCCCTCTTCATTTCTTTTGCTTTCATTTTGAATTTTTTATTCTCAACAAAAATAGAAGATTTATTGTTATGCAGACTACTGCATTAGTGTAGAAATGATATAAAATAATTTCGGCGCCTTGTGAAGTATATTACTCAGCATTTGACTTGTATTGGACGCTTAGCATGATTTGTTTACTTTTGAACTTGGTAAAAATTCGATAATTTTCTGCTACTTTGAGCTCAATTTCAAAGTACTTTCATTGTAAAACCAATCAAATCATCTCAATTCTGTAATATGACTTCCATTCTATACAATGGGTTGGACAGAAACTAGAATACGTTAACATGTACAATCAATTAATACCATACGAAAATACAGTGCAAATCGCTGTTTTTAATCCAAAAACAGTCGAAGTTTTTTTTTTTTTTCATTACGCACTGTGTGCGCAGGATTTTTTTTCATTTGCTCACAATGAACCACATAGACCCATTTTTCTTCATGTAGGCCTACCAGCTTTCCTTCGAAGATTTGAAGGCGCAAGAATTTATCAGTACTAGTTCGTCAAGGATCCTGGTGGTAAAAGCGTACTAGTACAGCCGAAAACCCTGAAAGGGTTAAACTCGGTGAATATATATTCGTCCCAGCCGAAAGGACCAGGAATATATTCTAAGGGTTATGATTTGTATATATAGCATGACCCGGTTAACGATATTTTTTCATTCCAGAAGTATGTTCAGGTGCCAGTACTGACCAAATTTGTTCCCATAAGGAATATTGTGAAGTAGATTAGTCCATTTCAGACCCCCGAACATACATGTACAAATGCACTTACATAAATACACTTACATAATTGGTCGCATTGGGAGGTGATCGTTAAGCGGGGGTTCCACTGTATTTTGTAATGCAGTGATTGGAAAGAAAAAATCTTGTGTATAAGCAAGTAGTCTTACACCTGCTGCTCCTGTTCATCTGACATTAAATAAGTATCTGGGTACAGTGGACCCCCGCATAGCGACTTTAATCCGTGCAAGAGGGCTCATTGTTATGCGAAATGATCAGTATGCGAATGAATTTTCCCCATAAGAAATAATGGAAATCAAATTAATCCGTGCAAGACACCCAAAAGTATGAAAAAAAAAAATTTACCACATGAAATATACATTTTCCTACACACAAAGAGAAGGATACATGCACAATAGTAGAGTAGTACATGCACAATATATATTGTGCATGTACTACTCTACTAAATGAAGAATATAATGACACTTACCTTTATTGAAGAGCAGTAATGACTGATGAGACACTGTGTCCTGGGAGTGCCTTTTCCTCCTGAGTACTGTAGGTCCTGTTTGGCATTTTCTTCCAGAACAGGCCTTATCACACTGTGTATGCCACTACGATTCTTAAATCTCTCAAACAACCTTTGCTGGCTTTAAATTCACCAATATGAGCACTAGTTCCAGGCATTTTTCCCTGTTCGCCTGGGTGTTAGTCGACTGGTGTGGGTTGCATCCTGGGAGACAAGATTAAGGACCCCAATGGAAATAAGTTACAGTCTTCGATGACACTGACTTTTTTGGGTTATCCTGGGTGGCAAATCCTCTGGGGTTAATTGTTTCTTGGTATTCTCAATAAGCCACACCAACAACGGTGCTACAGCAGCAGCAGCAGCAGCTGACAGTGCAGCAGCAGCAGCAGCAGCTGACAGTGCAGCAGCAGCAGCAGCTGACAGTGCAGCAGCAGCAGCAGCTGTACCACCAATAGTAGCGATGGTTGATTGGGGTTTATTATACAACCTGGGCCAGCTCGGAGACACGCATTCCACTTTCATACTTATCAATGATCTTTTTCTTCATCTCTATAGTAATTCTCACCCTTATTGCTGTAGGGTTGGCACTAGAAGCTTTCTTGGGGCCCATGGTCACTTATTTTGCAGATAAAATCACCAAAAACACTGTAATAATACGAAATGTTCCGATTGTATGCTTGGATGTTACCGCGGAGGCTGGCTGGTAAACAATGCCACCGGTGGCACATGTGAGGCTGGCTAAGGGCGCACATTGGACGCGTCTCGGACGAAGAGCGGTGAGCGGGTTTTTGAGCGGTATGCGAGGCAAAATTTTTGCGATAAAAGCGAGCGGTATGCGGATTGAACGTTATGTGATGCGTATGGTATGCGGGGGTCCACTGTATTAGTAGACTTTTGGTTCAACCTAGTTGAATAGCTGTACCCTTGCCTGTGGTCACAAGCATCTGGGGGATCACTTCTAAGGTGAATATCCCAATAAAATGATTGATTTCTGGTTAGCATCCTAGGGCAGGACTGGAAGTATCTGTTCCTTTGTGGAAGTAGAGCATATCTCACTGCTTGGGTTTCATGGTTTATTCTGGGTTAATAACCTTTGAAGATCACGGGTAGAATCCTGGACAAGATGAAACATGTTGTGCAAGAAAGTTATACAGTACCGACAAGATGAAAGTTAAGACAAGTGCAACATCTGGTTATCTTTATTGTAGACGTTTTACCATCCAATGGCTTTATCAATACAGATTCTTGGACATAATTAGAAGGCAGTAGAACTATATACAAAAGATGAGGTAATCAGTCCCTCAACCATGGAGTTGGTGTGGAGAGCACCGTGGTTGTAGGGATTCTGGAGCACAGGCAAGGAGACTGGCGTTTATATAGGCATCAGTGGATAGTGACGTGTAGCACAACTTGTCAGATACTGTGTGTGTGTGTGTGTGCTCGTGTGTGTGTGTGCTCGTGTGTGTGTGCGTGTGTGCTTGTGTGTGTGTGCTCGTGTGTGTGTGCTCGTGTGTGTGTGCTCGTGTGTGTGTGCTCGTGTGTGTGTGCTCGTGTGTGTGTGCTCGTGTGTGTGTGCTCGTGTGTGTGTGCTCGTGTGTGAGCGCTTGTGTGTGTGTGTGTGTGCTTGTGTTGTGTGCTTGTGTTGTGTGTGTGCTTGTGTGTGTTGTGTGCTTGTGTGTGTGTGCTTGTGTGTGTGTGCTTGTGTGTGTGTGCTTGTGTGTGTGTGCTCGTGTGTGTGTGCTCGTGTGTGCTCGTGTGTGTGTGCTCGTGTGTGTGTGCTCGTGTGTGTGCTCGTGTGTGTGCTCGTGTGTGTGTGCTCGTGTGTGTGTGCTCGTGTGTGTGTGCTCGTGTGTGTGTGCGCTTGTGTGTGTGCTCGTGTGTGTGTGTGCGCTTGTGTGTGCTCGTGTACTCACCTATTTGTACTCGCCTATTTGTGGTTGCAGGGGTCGAGTCCTAGCTCCTGGCCCCGCCTCTTCACCGGTTGCTACTAGGCCCTCTCTCTCCCGCTCCATGAGCTTTATCAAACCTCGTCTTAAACTGTGTATGGTTCCTGCCTCCACTACGTCATTTTCTAGGCTATTCCACTGCCTTACAACTCTATGACTGAAGAAATACTTCCTACTATCTCTCTGACTCATTTGTGTCTTCAACTTCCAATTGTGGCCTCTTGTTTCTGTGTCCCCTCCCTGGAACATCCTGTCTTTGTCCACCTTGTCTATTCCACGCAGTATATTATATGTCGTTATCATGTCTCCCTGACCCTCCTGTCCTCCAGTGTCGTCAGGCCGATTTCGTGTGTGTGTGTGTGTGTGCTCGTGTGTGTGTGCGCGCTCGTGTGTGTGCGCGCTCGTGTGTGTGTGTGCTCGTGTGTGTGTGTGTGCTCGTGTGTGTGTGCTCGTGTGTGTGTGCTCGTGTGTGTGTGTGCTCGTGTGTGTGTGCTCGTGTGTGGTGTGTGCTCGAGCATGCGTGTGTGTGTGTGCGTGTGTGTACGTGTGTGTGTGTGTGTGCATGTGTGTGTGCGTGTGTGCATGTGGTGTGTGTGTGTGTGCTTGTGTGTGTGCTCGTGTGTGTGTGTGTGTGTGTGTGTGTGTGTGCGCGTGCGTGCTCGTGTGTGTGTGTGTGTGTGTGTGTGTGTGTGTGTGTGTGTGCTCGTGTGTGTGTGCTCGTGTGTGTGTGCTCGTGTGTGTGTGCTCGTGTGTGTGCTCGTGTGTGTGTGCTCGTGTGTGTGTGCTCGTGTGTGTGTGCTCGTGTGTGTGTGTGTGTGTGCTCGTGTGTGTGTGTGCTCATGTGTGTGTGTGCTCGTGTGTGTGTGTGCTCGTGTGTATGTGTGTGCTCGTGTGTATGTGCTCGTGTGTACTCACCTAGTTGTACTCACCTAGTTGAGGTTGCGGGGGTCGAGTCCGAGCTCCTGGCCCCGCCTCTTCACTGATCGCTACTAGGTCACTCTCCCTGAGCCGTGAGCTTTATCATACCTCTGCTTAAAGCTATGTATGGATCCTGCCTCCACTACATCGCTTCCCAAACTATTCCACTTACTGACTACTCTGTGGCTGAAGAAATACTTGTGTGCTCCTGTGTGTGTGTGCACTCCTGTGTGTGTACGCTCGTGTGTGCGTGTGCATGCGCACATGTGTGAGACCCAATTAATATTTGCACTAATAACTGATTACAGTTGTGACTGGGTGTGGACGTGTGAATTGCTCATTACTTTATAATTTGTTCATGATTGTAACCATGTATAGATGCGTAAATGATTCATTATCTTTGTAACTTGGTCATGATTGTGACCAGATCTACCTGGAGTTCATTACCTTTGTACCTTATTCAGCTATCGAAACTTTGGGGCTCACTCCCTGGACCCATTATGTACCTCTCTAATCCTTTGACTACTGCCCACAAGAAGGGTACGGGGTGCGTAATAAAGATATTAAACAAACTAACTACCTAAAGTTCATATGCATACAGTAAAGAAAGTTATAAGAAATGAAAAAGGTTACAATATATACAGTGGTACCTCAGGATAGGAACAGCTCAAAACTCGAACAGTTATGTAAGTGTATTTATGTATGTGCTTTTGTAAGTGTATTTTTGGGGGTCTGAAATGGATCAATCTGATATACATTATTCCTTATGGGAACAAATTCGTTCAGTATCAGCACTCGGACTGCCTTCTGGAACGAGAAAAATTCGTATCCTGAGGTACCACTGTATTATCATAAATAGCGTGATCATTTTTGTTCATATGAACTCAAAATGTAAGTCCTTAATTCCCACACCCTGTTTGATTCTGCTCTGGACAAGTTTATTTCAGAGTTTTTCCTTTGCATCTCTTCATGCCTCCTCCTATTCATTAACATGTGTAATCTTGCAAACTTTCAACAATTACACCATCACTGTTATGATCGGGCAACCCCAGATTCATACCTACCCATTTCTCCATGTCAAGAACTTTTTAACTCAGATTTTGTCATGCTCAACCTGTTAGAAAGGGATGCTGTGTGCAGTACATACCTGCAGTATGACATGTTAGAAAGGGTTGCTGTATGCAGTATATGTTAGCAGTATGACACCTGACAACCTAGACATAGACCCTTCTCAATGTTTCTACTACACCCCATCTGCTCAGTCATGTGTATCTGCATTACCACCCCACTGTACATTGTCTGCACCCATCTCATCATTTGCTCTCCAGAATCTTGTATTATTGTACAGTACATACACAGGAGGGCCCTGCTTTTCAGTTATACTCATTTTTCATTTATTCATACAGTATTTCCTACAATATAGTATATACATATTCACCACTCACAATAAGCTAAGGAGGAAAATACTTTAGGGTAAGTAATGTGCATTCTGCTTATGTATTTTTAGCCTAGCTCTATTACTCAATATATGATAGAGTAAACATGTTATCAGGTTTTTATATGCATGTGAAAGTGAAAAAAGGCTATATTTCACTTTACAGCAATTTTTGATGTATAAGCAAGGCCCTCTACTATATTATCTTACCTAGATTAGAGCGCTATATTAGTTAAAATGTATGTTTAGTTTGACAAGTTGTGTACACATGGAACTAACAGCCTACACATTTAATTAATGTAGCATTTAAATTACAAGACAGTATTTTCAAATTTACTAGGAAAAAAATTGTACATTGTTATAACAATCTGTTGTAACACTTGTATTTACTGAAAATGAGCAAATTTATTTCAGATCTTTGATCCCAGCTTGAAGAAAAAGAAAAAGAAGAAGACTGGGTTTAATCTTGATGCAGCCTTAGCAGATAGCAGTGGCACCCTTCCTGTTGAACCTGCACCCACTCCAGAAAATGGAGAAGTTCCTGAAGTCAAGGAGAGCACACCTGAAACAGATGGTAAGGAGAAAGTAAAGTTCGACAAGATTTTGTTTTGTAAAATCAAAGAGGTTATGAAGGTACTTATTGATCAAAATAGTAGACAAGATTCAGTATTGTAGGAATTTTTTTATGGTATAATCGTCCCTGCAAGTTTGTGGGTTTCAATTCTCTAATGTTTTTACTGATGGACAGCCAGTGAATAAAGTCAGTTATCCAGTATTCTTGTGGCTCCATGGTTTTCCTGACTAAATCTCTTTTAGTTGTTCATTCTTATGAATGTCAATAATAACCAAATTAGAGTGATATATCGTTGTATTAGAGATACAGTCTCCTGCAGCTCGGTTGGCAATGCATTCATCTTGCATTCTGAATGTCCATTGTTCAGTCCCCGGTATGGGTGGAAATATTGGACATGTTTCCTTACATCTGCAGTCTCTTTTCACCTAGCAAAACATAGGTACCTGGTTGTTAGTCGACTGGTGTGGGTTGCATCCTGGGGAACAAGATTAAAGGATCCCAGTGGAAATAGGACAGTCATCGATGATGCACTGACTTTATTGGGTTATCCTGGGGGCTAACCCTTTCCCAGGTTAAAAATTCCAACATCTTATTTTATATAGTCTCTGAAACATCAAATGAAGCCATATCTGAAATAAAATTTGTTACGCAGGCATAACAATTTAGTTCCATGGGATCTTGAAAGTAACACCCAACAGCAAATTTGTCGGGACAACAACCTGGAGATTGTGCCGGGATCATCACCCTGTGGCCTATTCACTTGACCTGGTACTGTGTACAGTATGGTCCATAAAACACACAAAACTCCAGTGAGAGCTTGCTGTGCATTTTAATTAATATTCGGCTAAAACCAATAATTTGTTGAGTAATACATACATATACAGTGGACCCCTGGTTTACGATCAGCTTCCAATGCGACCAATTATGTAAGTGCGTTTGTATGTGTATGTTTGGGGGTCTGAAATGGACTAATCTAATTCACAATACGTATTCCTTGTGGGAACAAATTCGGTCAGTACTGGCACCTGAACATACTTCTGGAATGAAATAATATCGTAAACTGGGGGTCCACTGTACTGTATATATAGCACAGAATGGACAGTATTTTTTTTTTTTCTGTTGAAACAAAAAAGTGTTTAATAATCCAATACTGAATTTGAGAAAAAAAAATTGAGAAGTTAGTTTAGGCTTTTAAGGTATCATTACAAGTACATGTACAGTAATGTGCAACAGAGTGATTCATGACTGGAGCCCTAACTTTGCCTAATCCGCTAATTTTGTGTGACTAATTATTTTGAAGCAGTTTAAGGGTCTAGAAGAATTTTTTCATTTGAATTCACCATGTGGGTTACTAGTGTGCTTGAGTTATATCTCCATTATACTTGATCCATTTTACACAAATAACCCGCACATAAAAGACAGAAGCTTACGACGACGTTTCGGTCCGACTTGGACCATTGACTTTGTCAATGGTCCAAGTCGGACCGAAACGTCGTCGTAAGCTTCTGTCTTTTATGTGCGGGTTATTTGTGTATCGTTCCAGTCACGGTATTGTGCCTTTTTGTTATTTATTGATCCATTTTCTAACAGGGAAGGAAGCACAAACAATAAAATAGTAAAGAATAAAAAATGGCACAATACCTTGATTGGAACAATACACACACAAACTCACACATTGCATAATAAAACTTATGATGCCATTTTTGTCCAACTTGGACTATTAACTAGTGACTAGTTAGTAGTCCAAGTCAGACTGAAGCATCATCGTAACTTGTCTCCTGTGTGCAGGTTATTTGCAGGATAAAATAGTAATATTGTTTTTTCTTGTAGATATGGAAATGTTTGGAAAAAAGAAGAGTAAGAAGATGAAGAAAAAAATGTTTAATTTAGATGAGTTAAGTGAAGCATTGCCAGAGACTAAGGAAAGTGGCGTTACTTCTGGAGATGATCGGGATCCTGTCACAATTCAACCAGCTGAAGTTGATGACTTTGATCTTGACATGGACTTCAGTAAAGCCAAGAAGAAAAAGCCTAAAAAGAAAAAGGGGCTAGTTGACCTCATTGCTAAAGATGAATCTGTAATAGACAGCGATGACAAAGAATTAGGTGAGTTTGTAGTTTTGTGAGGGTTTTTAGTATTGTATTTAACTAACTAAAACATTGAATTATGGATAATCATGAAATCAGATTTTTAGCATAGTTGCTTACTTGGATGAGAAGTACTGCATTTTCTAAAAATGATTTAATGGTTTAAAATGTTAATTTTTCAGTGGTAAATAAAATTTAGGGAAATAATTTTTTAAGGACACTAAAACATACATAGCCATAAACTCTGCCTCTTATCTAACTGAATTTTGTATTATTGTCTTCATTACTTGCAAATGGACAGACACTGCAGACATTTAATATACAGTACTGTAATTGAATTGGCACTGTCAATAGCTTGGTAGCTTGGCTTATTTACATGGTGAAATTTCTATAAATAAGGTGAGCAGTTTATACAAATACATTTTTCCATATACAGTTGTTATACCTTAATTGCAGTTTCCCACCAAAGTAGGATGACCTGATGAAGGAAACATTCACTGTCGTTCATTTATTAACTGTCTTGTCAAAAGTAAAAAGACATGACAGTTCAAATGACCCTTTTAAATGAATTGAAGGAAAGATGCGCTGCAGATTATGCTTTTATTTTAGCAGCATTTCATTTTAAGAAGAAAACTTTGTCTCAGTAAAAGCTTGTTCTGCAGCTTGCCTTTTCTTTAGTGTTGTTGGTAGTACACTATTTGTATCCTTTTCTCTTGTGCTGTAACATACCCATCCATTCCTCAGATTACAAGTACTGCTGTGCTTTCCACCCTCAGGACTCAAGTTTGACTTAGTGGTTTCTTTGAACCCCTCCACTAATGTTACCTTGCTAACACTTGAACAGCATGTCAAATCCCAAAAACCACTTGTCTCTGCTAACTTTGATTCAACATTTTCTCACACATGCCTCCGGGGTGTTCATGACCTTATCATTCAAAACCTTCACCACTCCCTTTCCAGTCTTTCCAGCCATATCTCATAGCCACTAATAAGGCTTTGGAACTCGTTAACACTTTACTTTTCCAGTGATTATAGAACTGCTTAAGTATTTGTCACACTGTGACACCAATGCCTCAGTCTTGCTGTAGTTGAACAAGTGGCAAGTTCCTTAAATCACATTATAATAGATTGCTCATTTGCATTTGCCTTGCTTAACCATTCCTTCACTGCAGCAACACTTACCTGTGGAGGAAGTGTTTAGCTGGACTGTTTGTATTGCAGTTATTTTATTGACTGCCTTGCAGCACTTAGTAAAGATGTTTCCTTGCCAGGTGCACACATTGGTGGCAATATACACTGCAGAAAAAGATCTACAATCTTGCATCATATTTTAATTAGTGGCAAGTTTTGAGTATACATGTGTCCCAGTGTTTAATTTGGAAGAGGACTTTATGGAAAATATAATTAAAATTATAATTTAATGAAGATTTGCATTTTTTATGACTGCAGACAGCAAGGAATTCAAATCATTGAAGTATCAGAGCAAATCAGTGCTTATGGTAAATAATACTGTAATTGAAAAAGTTAAATTTTGTTTTAAACAAATATAACATGTGATCTTTATTTTTAATTGAGTGAACCAGTAAGCCAGCAGGAGGCCCTGGTTGTATGACTAAAAGCTCCAGTTAGTGGGTCATCACATGACTGACACCTGTATCACGAAATGCTTATCCTGTTTCCTGATCAATGAAAGCAGGGAAAAAAAAAATGGAATTCAAAATGTTAGAGGTGGTTTAAAATGTAACAAATCAGAATGTGATAAATCAGGAAACAGCTAAGTATAAGGGAAAACCCAGGACATTCAAGGGAATGTCCTGGGTTTTGTAACCCAGGACATTCAAGGTAATGTCCTGGGTTTTGTAACCCAGGACATTCAAGGGAATGTCCTGGGTTTTGTAACCCAGGACATTCAAGGGAATGTCCTGGGTTTTGTAACCCAGGACATTCAAGGGAATGTCCTGGGTTTTGTAACCCAGGACATTACCTTGAATCTAAATATAATATACATAATTAATCTGCTCTATAGGGAAGTGGAGAAGAATTCTTCCTCCATAAAACGTGCATATTACAAGAGGCGACTGAAATGCTGGGAATGAGGGGCTAGTAATCCCTTTTCCTGTATAAATTACTAAATGTAAAAAGAAGAAAAACTAGTTTCATCTTTTTTGGGCCATCGTTAAAAAATAATTAACCTACGATAACCCAGTATAGTCAGTGACTTATTTCCAGGTTTTGAGCAGAATCACACACACACCTTGAAACAATTGAACATCATAGGCATTCTCTATACAGAGTATTAGAAGACCAAAGTGGTAAAAAATAGAAAAAACAATTATTTGCACCAATTTATAATATTAGTATATTCGAAGTAGAGCACTGTTGGGCTAAGTGTTTCTCAAAGTTTAAATTACTAAAACACTTTGAAACACATCTAATATCAGAAGAAACTAGTGTACATGGTGTTTAACATTACGACAATAAAAATCTCAAAATCGTAATTTGGTGTCAAATTATAAAATGTGAATGAATGTTGCTGGCACATATATACTGCTGTTGCTGCAAACTTCAACACACCATAAACTCTAAAGTTTTCATCGCATTCCACTCATTTTAGTCTTACTTAATTCAAAATAAGGCACTTTCAATTTTTTTTTTTTTTTTATTATTTATTTTCTCCCACACTAAATTTATTTCCAGGATGTGCCACAGTTAACCCTTTGAGGGTCGACAGGCCCTCTCCGAAACTCGTTCTCAGGGTCGGCCAAATTTAAAAAAAAAAATTATTTTAAACTTTTGAAAAGATAGAGAATCTTTTCCCCTTTTCCATAAAGGACACCAAAAGTTTTTAAATTTGATGGAAAACTTACGGAATTAAAGCTCTCGTAAAGTTAGCGGTCTCCCGGCGATGGTTGCGCATCGGCGATTTTGCCCACTTTTGAGCCCCATTTTCGGCCAATTCCACTGTACTAGTCGACAAAAAACATGAAAAAATTTCGCTAGAATTCCCCTTTTTTTTCTATCGAATGGGTGCAAGAAACCACCCATTTATGAAATTCAACTATCCAGTCAGTGGTCAGAATTTAGGGAAATTTTGCCAATTTCACACAAAATTTTCAAAAGATGCCAATTTCCGAATTGGGTCCAGAATAAACAATAAAGACATTCCTGGGACTAAAATGACATTTCCTCTGGTCATTAGTCACGTCCTTCAAGGCCCCTCAAAATTTTTTTGCTTTCCACTTGAATTTTTAAATTTTCACAAAAAATATAAGATTTACTGTTATGCAGACTACTATGGTTAGTGTAAAAAATGGTAATAAATATTATTGGTGCACTTTGTGAAAGAATATTAAGACCCCGCCAGTTGACGTGTTTTTGCACGCTTGGCACGATTTGTTTTACTTTTTAAATTTGGTAAAAATCGGAACATTTCTGCTACTTTGAGCTCAATTTCAAGGTAAACCTTTTTATTTTTAAAACCAGTCAAAATCATCTCAATTTCTGTAATATGTCTTCCATTCTATAAAATGAGACCAAGAAAACTAGAATACAACAATAAATACCATACGAAAATACAGTGCAAAGTCGCTGTGTTTTATTCCAAAAAAATGGTCAGTTTTTTTTTTTTTCTCATTATGCACTGTGTGCTGCAGGATTTTTTTTTAGACTGTGCACACTGACCACATAGACACATTCTTTCATATGAAGGCCTACCAGCTTTCTCCCACTAGATTTGAGGGCGCTAGAATTTAGGCGTACTAGTACGTCAAAAACCCTGGGTCCGAAACCCTCAAAGGGTTAAGGGGTTAGTTTATCAATCATGTGCATTACTAGGTATAATTAGATATTATCTCGAGTAGTTGTGTTTCTGGATACGAAGCCATAGTGCTGACAGTAATGAAGAAGAGACTACGGTGCATATAAAAAATATGTTGTGACATTTTGCTTTGTGTACAGCTTTATGAAGACTGATCAGATAAAAAAAAATTGTCAGAAAATTTGCTTTGTACCTGTGTTTACTCTTCAGTTCTGATTGTTCTCACTTTATATATAATGTATTCAGTAGTGTACCTCATTGCTCACTATGGTCCTCCTCCTCCAGAATGGTAGTGGGATTTTTAAGTGTGATGCATTGAAGGATCAGTGCAGCACACCAATCCCTCTGAATAGGTCTAGCATGCCTGCCCACACAATGGTGTTTTTTACTTTTTATCCATTTAAACAAACCTCTGCTCCACTTCAGTTTGAAACTATAGGTCAGTTCGCATATTATGGCAAAAGCGGGAGAATAACAAACCACAGGAAGATATGTATCTAAATCTCAAGTGCTCTTTGAATCGCCAGTAGTTTTTGGGATATGTACTCTTCATACTGCATTATAATTATTTTGTGCTGCAATAACAGTAGTGCATTACAGAAATATCTTGTAAATGCATCTTTAAAATCATTTGAAACTTACATACTTCTGTAGCTTCATAAAGCAGAACATTATATTAAAAATTTGGCAACTCTGATATGAGCAACAGTGAATAAGCAGAATTATACCAGTCACAATAAACATTTCTAATTATAAGAGAAATTGGTTTTAGATAGTTGCTCAACTAATGTACTATATAAATTTTAATTTTGTAAATCTCATTTCAACAGTTTTTAGAGCTTTTTTGTTTTTGTGGGGCACTAGTTTTCGGTAATTTTTTACAAAATGATTTTAATTTTGTGTTGATCCACATGGTCTTGCCTTACTCTTAATAGTACCATGGAATACTGTAAGCAGTTTAACTAAGAAACCTGCCACGAAGTGTATGTATATGCTTACGTCCACCTGGGAAGCCAGGCACGACGTGCATGTCTATATATATTATGCAAAAGTCATAGGCTTTTCATATTTCCCACAATCCATTAATTAAATGTCTTTGAATTATAAGAGATTTGATCCTTCATTAAAAAAAGTCATGATCTTTGTGTTGCACCTCCATCCATGTTTCATGTACCACATCCTGAAAGGCATCTAATATGACAACATGTAAATAGTGTAAAGCTTAAACTTAGAGGGAAATTATGTATGACAGGCTTGTATAAACATTTTAATACTATGCTTGATTTTGTCAGGCATAGCATTAAGAAAAAATTGTTGTGCGAAGATGTCATAGATACCCCCCCCCCCCATATATCTAGTTTAATGTAGTGGAATTGAACCTTACATACAAACACACTGCTGTATATATAAACTATATAAACTTTCATCCTGCTCCTGAAGAGGTAGGTTATGAGCCTGGGATTGTAATACTTTTGATGCTGGAAAAAGAAACTGGGTGCTCTGGATTCTGTGATTTCCCTAAAGAGTTCATTGCCAAACTTCCACTCTGACTCTTAATTAGCCAAAACTAGTGGTATTGCAAAATCTCTTAATTAATGTGTATACCTTTGATGAGTTTTGAGTCTCGCTACTCTCACAGCCTGCCATGGGCCAGTCTCTAAATTGATTGATGTGTATTTGTGTGAATTTCTAACACATTGGGCATCCACCAAGGTAGGATCACCCCCCCCCCCCACCCACCCACCCACCCAACCAAAAAAAAAAAAGGAAACATTTATTATCATTCATTCAGTAGCTGTCTTGCCAGAAGGACATAGACATCTCAGTTCAAGTGACCCTCCTAACTATACCATCTCCACCTCTCCTTCAGAGTGTATGCACAGTACTTTTACTTTTACCTCCATGACTTAATTCCAGCTAACTGGTTTCTCTGAATCCCTTCATAAATGTTACCTTGCTCACACTCCAACAGCATGTCAAATCCCTAAAATCACTTGGCTCCTCTCAACCCTATCGAACATGCTCACACATGCCTACTGGATGCTCAAGTTCCGACCACTTAAACCCTCCTTCACACCCTCCCTACAACCCTTCTTGTGGCCCTTCAGTGTAAATTTAAATATTTTTCTATTTGGTGCTTGATTTTGCTTGCAAATGGTGTTAAAAAAATCTTAATTTTATGTGTATGCTTTAGAAGAGATTGAGGGAGTGGTGGTGGTAATAGGTGAAAGGGACAGGAGGTAAAAGAAGGCATTATACTGTGGTGTACAGGTATATGATTACTGTGTTAATAACAGGTATTGTGAGGTATACTGGGATAGGAGGATAAGGATACCTTGCTCAGTCAAACTAATACAATAAACTAGACCCAGGTTTTCAGGAATTTAGTGATGTACAATATAGCAATTGCTCTGTTATATTAAAAATCAGCTAAAAGTGATGATAAAAGTAAACATTTAAGCTTGGTTTTATGCGGTTCACTTAAAGCCAGAGAACGTTTTCGCTTGTGGTTAACATTTTTCTCCTCCCCCCCTCCCTTTTTTTTTTTTTTTTTTTTTGTGCAAGTGTTTAATTCTTGCAGTCAGTACAGAGTTTTAGAAAATATAATCTTTAACTTAATGTATTACTCACCAAAATCTTATTTAAGGCTTAACATTCAATATTAAGTTTAGCTTTTAGTGTAAAGCTTCTTGAAAAGCATAGGATATCTTGATAATTGTGAAATCTAACCATATTAAAGGGACTGGGTATTTTGTCATATTGATTGTTAATTTTTAACATAGTCTTCCTTTAAGCTTGTTACACTTGGCCCTTCAATGCTTGGTGGCCTTTATCGCCTTCTCAGAGAAGTCAGAAGTTTGGACTTCTAGCTACCTGTAAGTTTCCCTAGTGCTTAAGTATTCCCGAATCCCGCCCCCATGAAGCTGTTCTTTCAGATATGGAAACCGATGGAACTCGAGAACCAGGCCTCGTAAATATTGAGGGTGAGGAACTAATTGAAAACCACAAGCATGTACAGCAGCCTATGCAATGGCAAGGGTGCATTCTTCTGGTTAAGTGGAAGCCTTTGTTAGCTTTATCAGAGTTTACTAGTTGCATTGCTCACTATATTATAAGCCTGGACCTTTGTAATGGTCTTTTTCGTTTCCCTTTCCTTAAATCTATTACTCGTGTACATTTCCAGAAGAATAAGGCATCACCTTGCCAGCAAATGTTTTTTTGCATGAATTTTACAGGGAAGGTGGAGGCCAGTGGGGCTGCTATATATTTATTTTTTATTGATGATTGGTTCTTATTACCATCAACCTACTTCAGTTTGGTCACCAATAAGATTTTTAACCCTTTCACCGCATCATGCATCACTCGGCTCTTCCCCAGCTAGTGTCAGTTCTCCATGAAAATGATGAAATTTCGTATATGAGCATTTGCAATACTTTTTTTTAGAGAGGGGAGGATTTATTTCTAGTACAGTGGACCCCCGGTTAACGATATTTTTTCAATCCAGAAGTATGTTCAGGTGCCAGTACTGACCGAATTTGTTCCCATAAGGAATATTGTGAAGTAGATTAGTCCATTTCAGACCCCCAAACATACACGTACAAACGCACTTACATAATTGGTCGCATTCGGAGGTGATCGTTATGCGGGGGTCCACTGTATTTGTTTCTTCTAAAATCTTTAAATAATTTTTTGTTGTATGAAAGGATCCTCAACTAGGTATGACAAATAAGGCCAAAAGTATTCCAGGCAGTATATAATTAGAAAACATTTTTTAAAAAGCATAATCACAGACTAAACTACACTAAACCCAAAACCAGTGATAGTGAGGCATGCTAAAGTGAATTGAGGCTTGTGAGTCAGGTGAAGGGAGAAGCAACAGGAGAGTGAGAGTGGAAGAGAGATAATCTTTGGTGTTCACTTCATTTAATCATGAACTTACATGACAAGCACCTCTCACTTGATGCTGTAGATGTGTTCCAGGCCCTTAGCATCTGCACTTAGATCAGTCAGTCCATAAATACTTAATGACTCGAAATAAAACTTGAATATTCTTTCAAAACAGTGCTGATTGCTTGCAGCAACCATAAATTGAAGATGCAGAGTTACTGAAAGTAGCAGGACATAGCATAATAATGAATTCCTATATGGCAAATCTGCATAAAGTAGGGGAGACCTGTATATATATTTTTTTTTTTTCACCAGGCTTATATCAACTAAACTTATAAAAAAAAAATCAACTATTTATCATTGAAAATATAATTGTAGTGTTTTTAAATGGATTAAGAGGATG
>NC_069406.1:59552058-59682058 GCF_026875155.1 Cherax quadricarinatus | reverse complement strand
TCTCTCTCTCTCCTCTCCTCTCTCATTCATGTCATATATATATTTATACATTAAATGAAGAGGGCTGTAACCTTCTTTTAACCCTATCAGGGTCTAGAGGCCCTCTCCTAAACTCGTTCTCAGGGTCGAAAATTTTTCGGAAAAAAAAATTATTTTTTCTTATGAAATGATAGAGAACCATAATGACACCAAAATTATGAAATTTGATGGAAAACTTACGGAATTATGCTCTCGTGAAGTTAGCAGTCTCGACGATGTTTACGCATCGGCGATTTTGCCCACTTTGAGCCCTATTTTTGGCCAATTCCCGTGTACTAATCGACAAAAATCATATTTATTTCACTAGAACTTCATTTTTTCTATCAAATGAGTACTAGAAACCACCCATTTACCAATTTCAACTATCCAATAATGTGGTTAGAAATTAGCAATTTTGCCAATTTCACACAAATTTCAGAAGATGCCAATTTCCAAATAGGGTCCAGAATAAACAAGACAGACATTCCTGGCACTAAAATAACAATTTCTCTGTTCGTTAGTCACGTCCTCAGGCCCCCTCTTACATTTCTTTTGCTTTCCACTTTGAATTTTTATTCTCACAAAAAATAGATTTACTCTTATGCAGACTACTGCATTAGTGTAGAAATTGTATAAATAATATCAGCGTACTTGTGAAAGAATATTAGACTCACCAGTTGACGTGTATTGGATGCTTGGTATGATTTGTTTACTTTTGAACTTCGGTAAAAATCGAACATTTCTGCTACTTTGAGCTCAATTTCAAGGTACACACTACTCTTCATTGTGAAACCAATCAAAATCATCTCAATTTCTGTAATACATCTTCCAATCTATAAAATGAGACCAGGAAAACTAGAATACAACCATACAAAAATACACTGCAAAATCACTGTTTTAATCCAAAAACATAGCCGAAGTTTTATTTTTTTCCTCATGCACTGTGCTGCGGAATTTTTTTTTATACTGCGCACACTGACCACATAGACCCATTCTTTCATATATAGGCCTACCAGCTTTCTCTCGCTAGATTTGATGACGCTAGAATTTAGGCGTTCTAGTACGTCAATAATCCTGGTGCGTAAACCGTACTAGTACGTCGGAAACCCTGAAAGGGTTAACACACTAGATATGTTTTGAAAATTGGCGCTGTGTTAAAATTAGTTCTGTGAAAGGGAGTAACATGGGAAATTTAATTGCATTTTAGAACTTCCAAATTTGCCCCACAATTATTTTTAATACTCTGTCAGGCAAAAATTACGATAATTGACATTTAGTTGTTACTTGAAGCATTGGAAAAATGAGGAGAGTTAATGTAGGCCTAATGGGATGTAACAAGGTTTATCAGCTAACGCACTGTATACATAAAAACATTTCAATGCTAAATGTCCATATAGGAACTCGTGACACATGTACCAAACAAACATGTGCTCGAGATAAATGCTCTACCCCTCTGTCATATTCCAGGATAAAATCCAGTACAAAACTACTTTTAAACTATGATCAACTTATACACTGCATATATACAGTATGTAAAAATGTATGAATTTTAGCAAGTGTTGAGTCTCAGCTTCTGGCCTAGAGAGCGATTGTGTGTGTGTGTTGGTTTTTGGTAAATAATCAAAAGATCTTGGAAAGCTATAGAAAAGAAAGGCATATAATCAATACAGAAAACAAGCTAACCAAACAAAAAACAAGACTAGAAATAAATTCAGTATTGTAGTGGGAAAGAGTAAGCTGGAAATGTATTAATTAAATTAGTACAGAATAAACTAGATGTATACCTGGAGATGGTTTTGGGGGCCAACGCCCCCCATGACCCGTCCTGTGACAACATGCTTCTGTTGAAGTTTGTGTGTGTGTGTGTGTTATGGATATCCTTCAGCGATAACCTTGGTTACTTAGGGGAATTGTCAGTGTTGTATTGGTGCAGTAGTATATAGGCAAACAATGATAAGTAAAAGCCTTCAAATTATAGGCACGTTTTGCTGAGTAGTTACAACACTAAAAAACAATTATTAGAGCAAGATAGATAAAACACTTCAAAAGTAAAAGACAGCAAATTAGTGGTTTGACATCAAATGGGTATAGTTCATAGCAATGTATTAGGTGGTATTTTAAATCTTAGATATTTTATACAGTACTGTGTTGATTTTGGATTGAGATTGGAGTGTTTAAGCCATAATTTGCATCTCACAAACAGCGACAGTGTTGAACGACTTGTGTATATTATGAAAAAAGAAAAAACTTTGGATTTAGGCTGTGTAGGAGCAACTATCCTAGTTGACTAACATTGTTGATAACTTGAAATTCATGGGTCGTGAGATAACTGGAGAATGCATCTTCGGATCAGTTTCAAACTTCTAACACTGGTGTTTTCCTCAAGGGAAGCTTCACATTGATTTTGGTTGTGTAAGTTTCAATTTGCCTATTTTACTAAATTTTTTCCATGCCATAACTTGGTCTTTAAATACTGGTGTATCTTACTTGGGGATAGGTTTGGGTTGATTTTTGGTTCCATAGGTGCCAATTTGCCCATTTTATTAAAGAATTTAGAAAATTTTAAATAATTGGTTTTTCATACAAAGTGAGAATGCATCATCATTACCAGTAACTTTATAATATCACCAAGCAGCTTCAAACTGTATTTGGGATATTGACCTCTGTGCAATAAATAGAAAATACATCTTTTGGTTGGCTCTGAGTTTTCTAAGGTAGTGTTTTGTAGTGGAAGTTTTGAATTAGTATTGTGCTGTGTAGGTTCCAGTTTGCCATTTTCATTTAAGACTGTTGGATATTACCAGTGTATTCCATGCAGTAACCTGCGATTACCTTGTCTGGTTGACTTCAAGTCTTTAGTTGTGACATTTAACCACCTCAGAAACTATGCCACACTGTTTACTATCCCTTGTGTGTCTATTGAGTTAGAGAAGGCTAGGCTTATGGGATACATGGGTGCCCTTTTCATATTGTGCAGTGACTGAAACACAAACAGTTCAAGTAGTGGTAAATGAGTAGAAGACACTCGATAGTAATGTATGCTTCATCTCCTGGGAGTTATTGAAATACATATAGCAAATTAATTTAAAATGGGATACGATGATCATAGATCAACAGAAACTGCCGTACATACAGGTTATTAAAACTTTGAACTTTTCATAGCTCTTTAATATTGTTTAATGCTTTCTCCCAATGAGTGTGTTGTGGCATTGCATGGAATGAGGTTAATATTAACTTTTGCTACCAATCCAGCTTAGGCTTTTAGCCAGGAGATTACAAATGCCTGCCTTTTTATTTATATCACTTCATGTGTACGTCTTCATAACAGCATTAGTAACTGCAGCTTAAAAACAACTGATTCATAATTATTCGAATTTGTGGGCATATATATTTAAGTTTTTTTAGAATGTATTTCTCTTCCATTTTTGAATATAGTATTAAAATTTATACTTCTTTATTTTTCATTTTATTACATTATTATGATCTAATGAGAGATGATGACTGGCTGGCTAAAAGCCTGGGCCAGCTAAATTCAATACTCTTTGTCATGAATAAGAGCACTGGCACTGTTTATATTGTGTGTTCATAAATGTCATATACGGTAAATGTTTTTATCAGCATTTCATTACATATGCTTCAAAGTCAATTTTAGTGAATGGAATATCTTGCATTGCAAGTTAAGACCTTGTAAATATATTTCCACTTCAGCTTCATATATATATTTCATTCACATAAATTTACACTGCTCCTCTAAATCAGTTCATTCACCATTTGCTATTTCTTAAGAGTATACCCAAGGAATTCTGTTCCTGTAATCTAAGAATATGATTCTACTACTACTATATGGAGGTTCCCAACATACAAATGCACCAAATTATGCACATCCATTGTTACGAACAGGGCAATTGGGAACTATTAATTTTACAACTTCTGAGTTGCAGTACAAATACTTGGGAAACGATTATCTTTTGTATTTTTAATACAAACTCACAAATTGGAAGACAGAAACTCAACTCATTTGTAAGTTGGGAGATTTCTGACATTAATTTTCACTTAATAACATCATCTGTTGGTTCTCAGCATTCTAGAATATTAACTTTTCAGTGTAATTTTTTGTCAGCTTTTATATTAAATGCATTTTCACTCTTAGTCTCGTGCCAGCTTTTTGCTAGTCATTTTACAGTGTCACACTAGCATTCCATGATTGCTCTTTAGTATAGGCTTCATTTCTTTGAAAATCTCTGGTATATTTTATGCTAAATATTTTTTTTATTACAGTTGTACATTTTAGAAGAATCAGCATAGGACACTTCCTCATATAACTTAATTAATATCAGGTTGTCTTTCCTAGTTTTGTGGACACCCACCCATATATCTTACTAAATGACATTGTCTTAAATGTGGTTTAATCACAAAGTATGAAAGAATAATATTTTGGAGAAAGTTATAACTACTTAAGGGAGTGAAAGTATATATAAGATGTGTAAAAAAAAAAAAAAAAAAAAGAAAAAGTAAATTTGAGTGATTAAGGTTAAGATGAATTAAGAGTAATGTGTTCATTAAGATAATTGGATATTGTTTACAGCAAGTGGGTGTAATTTAAGAAATTATGGTTCTAGAGATATCTGATCTCAAAGTGAATATGTTGAGTATTCTAATTAAGTTCCTTCATTCACGTGTTTACACTAAATACCACGCGAGTGTGTTTCATGGATCTTGAAATATTTTCTACTGTGTGTGGCAGCTGGAGTAAGATGAAGGGATTAATAAGGAGCAGCGATCATCATTGGCCTCAGCATTCATACAGTACACCTTCAATTTAATGGAGTAATTGGGGGGGTCACAGGGTGGCCAGTAATGGTGACTGGGATGAGGAGAGACTAGATTTTGCCCTGCTCATAATAGTGGATAATTTTGTAATCAACTGATTTTGTCCATTGCTTCAAAGTCAGGTTCAGTTGCATATTTCTAAAGTCCATTAAATTGAGGGTTTACTGTACTCACTGTTCTTTGTCATCACAATCACTTCCTCTTTTCCCCTCCCACTTGTGCTCTTACCTCTCATACTCCTTATTTTTTCCATGCATTTTCTTAAGTCTCTTGTGCTCCTTTTCCCCATCACACTCCTATCTCCCCCTTCCCTATTTATCTCTGTCTTTCCTCCTCTTCTCACTTTCTATGCTCTTTCTTCCCCTTCCCCTTTCCTGCTTCTCTCTCCTCTCTTTATCAGGGTTTGTGTACCTCTTATGTCTGGTATTTTATTTTGGATATCTGATTTTGATGATTGGAAGGGGTTTATATGGGTTGAGAAAATGGTCCCTTAAATGTATGATGAAATTTAGTATAAATTGATTCTAAAGTTATGGAAAATTGAACACATACTGAAGAGAGATTTTTTATACAGTATTAAAAACACTGGTAAAGAGAAGGATAGCTTTTGTGTATATAGGTGATAGATGTACAACAAAAAATTTTTTGGCAGTGTTGGATATGAATTGCAAAATAATTTTAGTAAGAGACTTGTAGTTGCCAAGAAAATTCAGAGCTCTGGCATGCCATAGTAGATGCCAGAAAAGAAATGTAAATTATGAAGAGAAACCGAAAACACTAGAAAACTTTATTTGAATACAAGTGGAAAAAGAGGTAGTTTTTATTAGACAAAATTGGATTCATATTTGATAGTTACATACAGTTAGTGAGAACAAGAACTAGTCATTTTCCCTATTATATTCTATTGCACATAATGGTTTTTCTTATATCATGTGATGAAATCAATCAACCTAGGCTGGGAGACTTCATTAGGGCTATCTTTAAGCAGTCCACTAAGGGTTCAGCAGTTACTAGAGCTTCAAAAGTTTTGATGAAAAAATATCATGCATAAAAAAAACCATACCACGGGCGGGATTGAACCCGCGGTCAGAGAGTCTCAAAACTCCAGACCGTCGCGTTAGCCACTGGACCAGCTAGCCACAATCTAAAGTGGCTAACGCGACGGTCTGGAGTTTTGAGACTCTCTGACCGCGGGTTCAATCCCGCCTGTGGTATGGTTTGTTTGCAATCGTGTCATTACGATTTCATGAGTCATAGTGTGCCTTTCCGAATTGGCTAAAAAAAGGGTGAGGGTAATGGTAGAACCATTGCTGTGTACTTAAAAGAGAAGATAGTATGTCTTAAAACTACAGGAACCTTGGAAAATGTACATAATATGAATAATCATAGAAGTTGGAACACAAACAGCTCTGCTCCTGTGATCCTGTGACTCAAACTGAGTGGCAAAGTAGAACACTAGGAGGAGATACAGCAGAAGCCATTATAACATAACCAGATCATGTTGGTCAGTTGAAAGGTGGTGGTTCCAGTAGACCGAGTTCAATCCCCACATACTTCGCAAGGCTGTCACACACACTGTGAGCTTAGGTCTACTTTTGTAGCTCTGTACAAGGAAAAGAATAAGAATGTTCCTCCAGATTCATGAACTATTGCCCTAGATTTTCTGAAACTTTGCACCTCATGTTGTACCTCTTATTATTTTTGTCTTTTGCTATATATTAAATTACAGTTGTAGTGTACAGTTTATTTCTGTATTTCCAATATTTTTATTTTGATAATCTTTTTTGCTTTAAGCATGGAAGAAGAGCTGTCTAAAGGATGTTTATAGGCATTTTGAACGTTTATTTGGTGCATCAATAAGCTACTTAATTCAAAGAAAAGTTTATATTGCAACTTATTCTTCAGAACTTAAAATAAAAAAATTAATAAAGAGGCTGCCACAAAACAATGAGGTTTCCTCAAGCCTGTGCATGGGTTCTAAAACATAGGAAGAAAATGCTGTAAAATAATATTTTCATATAGAATTCTGTAGAATTTCACGAGGTGTTTTTTTTGTGTAGATCAAAAGGAGTGCTTTGATAAAGCATGCTAGCATATAAAAACAGTGATAAAACCAGATTAATTATAAATACAGTACTGCTGTAGTGCACAATCTAAGAATAATGTACATATATGCAGTATTTTTTCATTTATCTAATGTTCATTGATTCCAGAGATTGATTAGAATTTATCCAGTCTTGAAACATGTTTTATACTTTTATTAATTTCATAACTTGGTTTAGGATTATTTTTGCAGATTTCATGACAGCTAATAATGGTATTTTATCTTATACATGCTCTCAGAGGAGTCTCTTGTGTGTGAAGAAATACGTGGTAAGTGTTAATTCATCAGTGACTGACCTCGAATGTTCGTGGGTGTGTATGTATGCAGCCATTGATATTGGTTCCTCGTCCAAGATTTTGCTTGAGGTCTTTGTTTCCCTTGTAAGAACTCTTTCGAAATGCAGGAAATAGCATGGTATAACTGCGTACATGGTAAGCTTTTCTTGTGGCCAAAATGGCACACAATAGCAGCATTGTGCATTCATCAATTTTGTGTTATTGGCAGGCTTTAAGTGTGCTTAGGAGAAGAGGTTGCTAAGAATGAACAATGGAAGATTTCCCCTCCCCCCCTCCCAGTAGTCACTAGAAAAAACTATTAGGTATTTAGTATTTAAAGCACTTTTACAAACTTGTGAGACTTCCCTTTTAGTTTTGGCAATTTTGTTGTCTTAACTGGATTTCTTTATCTTTCAGAGACTGGGGATGGATGGTTAGGTAGTGAACGTGATTACACGTATGATGAATTATTGGAACGTGCATTTAATCAACTCCGAGAAAAAAATCCAGAGATGGCTACAGGTGAAAAGAAAAAGTTTGTCATGAAACCACCACAGGTATATCATATTTAAATATTTCTTCATGTGTAGCTACAAAAGTAGAGATGGTTCTTGAGTGTCCTGTCATTAAGTGCTTAGTCTGTGATGTAATCTTTTCAGTTTTGTTTGTAATTTTTTTTTTCAGTTGTGTTTACTGTAATTTGTAGGATAGCTTTATAGTATTTTTCTGTCAGGGATTTATTCTTAGTACAGTAGTACCTCGGTACTCGAATAATTCAGTATTCGAACGCTTTATTCGGTAAAAAAAAATTGCTCGGTAGTCAACTGTTTGCTCAGCACTCAACCAAACAAACATGATGTATTTCTTGGCATTTTTTGGTGTTTTTATATTTGTATAAATAAGTCACCATGGGGCCTAAGAAGATTAGTAATAACAGCCAACCAAAAAGAAAATTGGTTCGTCATATAGAGATAAAAAAAGAACCATAGCGAAATAAAAAAAGGTGCCGGGGGTTTTTGATTTTGTCCCGATTTTTTTGTAGGGGAAAATCTAGTTTTTTACGTGCTCAAAAATAAAAAGAGGCCCATTTAAAAAGGTATTGTTGAAAAAGGGGGGAAAGTGGTTACAAAACAAAGACCAAAGAGAAGTGACAACTTTGGTGTAAGGATGGGGAAGCTGCTATCCTGACAAAGATACGTACTGCGAGAAATCGTCAGTGGTTTGTGAGTAAGGGGCTGAGGGTTTTTTTCCCCCAACAAGTGTTCAGTTGTAATGAACAGGTTTTTTTTGGGAAAAAAAAAAGCCCCAAACAGAACTATACACTAGAGGAGAAGAAGCTGGCTTAAAAAACTTCGTTTTAAAAATACTTTTGTAAGTGTATCTTTTGGGGGTCTGAAATGGATTACTCTTAATTTACATTATTCCCTTATGGGAAAAATTCGTTCAGTACTCAAACAGATTGGCACTTGAACAGATTGAGTACCGAGGTACTACTGTATATTGTGGCTTTTTGTTTTCCTGATTGATGGTGCTATTAAATGTTCATCTCTTTTCTTTTATCCCTTTATGATGATTTTATGTGGTTATCACATTTTCCCTTTTTCTCTCTTTAACCAACAAGTGCATTTTTAACATTTTAAGGCTTTTAATGTATTTCTTACCTGAAAAAAAAAAGGAAACATTCACTGTCATTATTGGAATCGATAATACCATAAAAGTGCTGTTATCACAGTTTAGGTGGTCCACCAAACAGCAACTTCCTCATTCTTTCTTTAGAGCGCATGCATTATATTTCCCACCCCTGCTGACCAGTTTCTCTGACTCCCTTTATAAATATTACCTTGTTCACACTCCAGCTTTATGTAAAGTCACAAAGCCCACATTTCTCCACTCACTCCAGTCTAACACACACAAGTCTGCTGGATGCTCAAACCCTGAGTACTCAAAGTCCTCAGCCTTTCTTGGGATGAACCTCCACCTCTCCTTCCCTCTACCCTCTATTTACATACCCTCTTATTCATCCTATTACACTCCATCCTCTAATAAATAACCTAGCAATTTTGTTTCTTGTCTGAAGTTTTTCAATTTTATCTGCCCTCACTAAAGATGTCTTGATGCCAGTAAGGGGGCTCTTGATTCAAGGAACTGGACTTACCCTTCCCTTCCCAGGTTTGAACCTGAATGCCTACCATTTCCCAGGTGCTATATGACCCTGTGGTTTAGTGCTTTCACATGATTAAAACAAATAATTTAGTCTTATCTACTCGTTTTTAAGGCATGCACAAATACACAATGGTATTTTTCTGTTCATATTTCTGAAGACTATTTTGATGTTGACCAGTTTACATTGTAATGAAATTTCCAAAGAATTCTATAATCGATAGCTTAGTTCTGTACCTTATTTCAAAACTCATTTCATTTAGTCCTATTATTTTTATTCTTATGCAATAGAGGATTGTTTTTATCACCATTGCCTAAAGCAGGGACGCACAACCTTTTCAGACACCAAATATTAATGACTGAAAAATAAGCTGTTGTGTACAATTTATAAACTGAGTCAAGTCAGTGGAAGGTATTCACTGTCACAGGTTAGTGGTAGTTTGAGTTTTATGTAAGACTTCGAGGAGCTGTAACTGTGCCACTCGAGAGCCATGTGTATCCTGCAGGTTCTTCATCCCTGGCTGTACGAGTTGTTTCGAGTATACAAATTTTTCTAGATCTATACATAATAGTAATTGAAGACTGATACTGGTTATTCATTTTGTTAAGATCATTTAATATTTGTAGGTTGTGAGGATTGGGTCAAAGAAAACAGCTTTTGCCAACTTTGCAGAAATATGTCGGCTCCTTCACAGAATGCCCAAACATGTATTGCAGTTTCTCCTTGCTGAATTGGGTACATCAGGAAGTATTGATGGTGAGTTCATTATTTAGACATTCTAAGATTACTTTTGATTTCCTTGTATTTAATTGTTATACTAAACATTTTATGCCATAAAAATAAAAGCTATGCTAAATGTGATTCTTCACTTTTAATTAATCTTAAGTGTTGTCTTCATGAATTGAGGGTTTTTCCAACTCGCTCACATTGTCCTCATAGGCATCTTGAATGCTAGGTGGCAAAAAATCTTTTTGAAGTGTTGTATTAAATTCATTGACACATGTTCTCCATGTTATTTCCATGCCTGTTCATGTTGACAACTGCAAGTTCATCATAGGATTTAATAATGTGTGAAATAGCATCCATGATGTTAAATTGTTTCCAAAAGTCCTTAATAGCTTGCTTTTTTCCCTCACATTTGTGTCTTTTGTGAGTATAAAAAGTTTTTCTTCCCTAACAAGACTTTAATTAAATTTTTTCACTTAGATCTGTAAACTGAATCAAGGATGTAGTGGGATTGAAAAACAACCCGAGTATGTTTGGAAAAGTCAGTGTAGTAAGGTGGTATGCAACGTAACTGCCACTTGACATAACTCTATCATACGACCTCCCCCACCCACCCCACCCTCTCATTGGTTTCCTGTGACATGACACATGGAACCCCATCAAGTTTCTTTTGAATGGAGTTTGAAAACCTCTGTACATATATAACCCACACATAGGAGAGAGAAGCTCTTACGATGTTTTGGTCTGACTTGGACCATTACAAATCAAACTATCACACGAGAGTGAGGGAGCCAGTATATATATATATACTACTATTATGACTACCACTCTTACCACCACCACTACTATTATTGCCTCCCTTCACAAAAATTACTCCCCCTACTCTCTGCTACCACTACTACTAATACCAGCATTCTTTCTTCCTTTGTCCCATCTCCATCCCCTTTGCCTATATGTACTGGCTCACTCTCATGTTAGTATGACTTGTAAATGGTCCAAGTCGGACCAAAATGTTGTAGCTTTTCTCTCCTAGGTACGGGTTATTTGTATATTGTTCCATAAATAAGTTGGAATAAATTTTGTATAAAAAAAAGAAAAACAAAAGCTTTTTCTATTTTAAATTTAGTAACTTATACAGGAGAATGGATCACTAGCCCCTTTCTCTTGGCATGTAATAAAATAATTTTGTATTTTCTATTCCAGGTAGTAATCAGTTGATCATCAAAGGACGATTTCAGCAAAAACAGATAGAAAATGTACTTAGGAGGTAAGGAGCAACCTCAGATCATTGTCTTTGCAGAGGCGCTCAGTTACGACAGTTTAGCTGTCCCTCCAAACTGCCAGTATCCCAAACCTCTCCTTTAAAGTGCAGGCATTGTACTTCCCATTTCCAGGAGATTTTGTCTTCTGTCACCTTCATAAATGTGAACCAAGTCTCTGGTTATTTTACTAGTTACTGAAAGGGAGCTTGTGATGGATGAGTGGGGGTTCCACTTTTTTAAGTAAATAGTTTGGTTCTTAATTGGAGCTATAAGGCAAAATATTTATATAGATATGGTATAAAAGGTTGGAGGGAGGGGGTAAAGGAGGTTTTGTGTGTGAGGGGCTTGGACTTCCAGCAAGCATGTGTGAGTGTGTTAGACAGGAGCGAATGGAGACAAATAGTTTTTAGGACTTTACATGCTGTTGGAGTGTGAGCAGGGAACATTTATGAAGGGATTCAGGGAAACCAGGAGGCTGGACTTGAGTCCTGGAGATGGGAAGTACAGTGCCTGCACTCTGAAAGAAGGGTGTTAATGTTGCAGTTTTATAACTGTAGTGTAAGTGCACCTCTGTCAAGACAGTGAAGAAGTGAATGATGAAAGTTTTTCTATTTTGGGCCACCGTACCTTGGTGGGAAACGTCTGATGTGTTAATAATAAAAAGCAATAGTATAAAAATGTTTACAATTTGTTTAAGTGAGCTGAAATGTAAGTAGTAAAATGTGACACTTACCACTGTTTGTTAGGAATTTTTTAACTGTGAGAATAAAGAGGTAATTCTGTATAGAATACTCTTTTATCATGGATTACTTTGTTCTAAAATTTCAGCAAAGCATAACGTCTTTTCCCAGATACATTAAAGAATACGTAACATGCCACACATGCCGATCACCAGACACGATCCTCCAGAAGGATGCACGCCTCTATTTTCTTCAGTGTGAACAGTGTAATTCCAGGTGTTCTGTTGCTCCCATTAAGTCTGGTTTCCAGGTAGGTTTCATTATTTTTTTCAAAGAAGTATTAATAAGTTAGAAATCATGTATTCATACACAAGTCATATTTGCAAACCTTGCATTCCTTTCCCTCCATACATCTTGCCATGATTCTTATTAACCCATTTTGCAATGAAAAGCACCGTAACAGAGCAAGGTTAACAATACAGTAATAGAAATACTGTCAATTGTGTAGATTTAATTTTTCTACTCTTAGAACTAAAGAACTGGTTAACTTTGCATTAACCTTGGTACACTATAGCTTTTCATTTTCATCGTGGTTCTTGATCTATTAGGATTAGGAATGCCTTAAGTGTTTCATTATACAGTATTACCAGTGTTTGTCAGAACATTCTGGATTGCCTAGTCAGAGAGTTATAGAAGCCGAAATCTTGGAGCCATCATTTAGTATTCACTAGACAGGATACAGAGTATTCTTATGCTAGAGAACCAAGACTGATATTCTAGAATTTCATCACATTTTAACATTTGAAATTTAATATATTATTAAACTATAATGTATTATTTAATATATTAAACTGTCATAAAATATTCAGTATTACACAGCCCTACAATATTTTCATGGGATTCTGCAATCATTAGTATACACTGTTGATATAAAATTATTCTAATTGTTTTATTTTTCATCTTTCAGGCTGTGGCCAATAAGCAACAGAGACAGGCCATCAGAGCAAGCAAAAATTAGGTGACAACATTTAGCATAAATTATTTTCATTATATATTTTACATTTAGACAGTTTTATATTTGTAAACAAAACTCAATCACTTCTATCTCAACAAACCTGGGTGTGGATATTTATCAGAATGTAAATTAATTTTCAAGTTTTGTATGGAATAAAGTATATTTAGGTATATTGATGTTGCTTTTGATTTCCAAATGGTTAACGGTTAACTTGCATGCGATTCAAGGGTGGGTTGAGATTTTCTTTGGGGGGGGGGAAGGGGGCTTTCCATTGTCAAAAGTCTTTGAACCATTATATTAAATGTAATAATGAGGAATTCATATATCTAATTTGTAATTGTTAGAGCAGTAAATGGTGTGTTTTAAGGGAAAACTTGTTTAATTTTTAAGGGGAAAAATTATTTGATTTTTGTCTTTCATGATAAGTTTGTTGGTTCTGCTGTATGACATGCAAGAGGAAATAACCCTGAAGGTTAGATATTTTAAACTTTTTTATTTTTTTCTTCTTTTTTCTTTTTTTATTATTATTATTATTTTATTCAGAAGTGCAGCAATAGCATAAAAAAAGTTTTTTTTAGTCAAACTATCCCCAATATGCTAGTATAATCCCAACTGAGTGTATATTGTTTTTGAGAAACCATAAAGTAGGCTGATCATACAGATGCCATGCTGCAGTAGGTTTAACTTGGTAACTTTATACCTTACTAATGTAATCCCTAAATAAATATCTAGCCATTTTTGAGATGTACATTTTGGTATTTTTTTTAAACAATTAAAACTTCAATATTTGGATTTTAGTCATATTTCCAAATTGTACATATTGTTTCCAGATAGTTTTCCAATTTCTCGTGTAACTATACTTGCTTTAAAAGATCTTTATTAGCCCCATATTATGTTTTATTTATATTTCATAAATGTATTTGACTGTTTTTGAAAACCCATTATATAGAATAAAATATATCTAGTTAAAACAAATTTTTTAAGCCTTATTGCTACACTACAAAAAGCGCTTTTATACTGAAAAATTTGCGGCAAGACACTTGAATCCCCTCCTCTCCATCAATGCAATCTTTCTCCCCAATCCTTTCCAGTTTTCACACAAGCTCCAATAGTACAGTACTGTTATACTGCTAAGACATCTTTTTTCTCAGTAGCACATAACCTGCCATTGTTTTCCCCAGGCAGATAAAGCTACAAGCTGATTGATGTTGCTCCATGAAATGGTTGTCTTGCTGTATAAGAAAATGCTAATATTGCTTTTATCTGTCATGGAATGAGGTAAGCACACTTTCTTCTGAATGTAGTACCAATTTTTTTTTTCTATTACATTAAGAACTAGTACATGAAATTACCCTTGAATTTAGTCATGTGATGTTTTTGGAAGTGGGGTCACAAATTCAAGGTGTTCATGGCTCTGTTAAGAGGCCCCTCATGGAGATTCCTTGATACCAGAGGCTATTGATATAAGAAATTAAACCAGTCCTCCCCTTCCTTGAACTGATCCTGATTGCCTTCCATTTCCCTATGCATTGTATGGATTTACAGCTTTCCCCAAATATAATACACCTGGAGAATAGCCATTCCTAGTGAAATACATAAGCAAAGTCTATTATAACTAACTGTTCTTAGAGTCATAAAGTGCTTGGTGTCAGAATGGAGAGCTTCTTTGGGATCTGGCTAGTAAGTGGCCTCATATTAAGCACATGGTGACAAGTGCTAATCTAATGTTGTCATTTGCTTAAAATTTTTATCGATGATTGGAATGTGTGATACTTGTAGTTTCAGGCTACTGCTCAGCTCTTCGTTCCATAATAGACTACATTTGCTTTCCTCCACAAAGCCATTTATCTTGCACTAGGTAAAATTGGTGATACTTGAATTGAACCTGATTTCTCCCAATCCTAGAGACTGCATAACCCAACAGGTTTAGTGCTTATACAGTGGACATTTGTAATTTGCATGGGCTTTGTTCCTGAAAACTGTGCTGCTAATGATTTCTGTGACTTAAGGACACACAGGAAAAATAGGGTTGCATTCCCCAGACCTCCAAGTGAGAGGAAATAACTTTTTTAATAGTCAAATATGTATAATGGTTTTTTCTTACCTAGCATTGTTGGTGTTGATGTTCTGTTAAATATTTGAGCTCTAGTGAGGTTCAAACAGTTAAAAGTAATAGTATATTAGCTAAAAAAAAAATTATTACAATACTGGACATTGTTACTTAACCAAGTTGAGGTCAGGGTGCTTATAAGGTTTTAGGTTAAAGGTTGGGACTGTTGTGATGCAGCTTCATCAGCTATTGTTGCAGTGTAATGCTCAGGTACTCATAGTTTTTTTTTTATACGGCAGACAATAAGGCCCTAGTGTCGGTTCCAGAGCAAGCTTTACAGCAATGTTTCAACTGTTGGTAAAATCTGCAACTTTACCAACAGTATGCAGCGACTCTTGTATCTCTTGCAGTGTCAGCATCGCACTTTCACACTCGGGTTCTTCTTCCTCATTGTCTTATGGTTCTCTGTAGCTGGAAATTTAATTCTGGCAACATTTCTTCTGCAGTTGGTTAATCTTCCAAAAAGTTCACTGATGTCATTTGGCTGCATATCTTCAGATCCCTCACATAGTACTCTCCTTGCTAGGTGAACAATTTTCTGAACTTAATTTTCCACTGATAAATATCCAGCAAAATCATTAGCTATCCTAGGCCATATTTTTCTCCAGCTAGCCTTTATTGTTGATTTTAGTACATGATCTCGTGCTTTATTCATGTTGAGAGTGCAGCAATGTTAAATTTGTTCCAAAACCCTGCATGCCGGTCTCTCTTAATTGCTATGACTAATTTCTGCACCACTCTGCCTGTGTAGTGGGTCAGTGTACAAATTGCATAAGAGGTGCTATGAAAAAGGTTTCCATACTCTAATTTTCATTAGGCTCCTGGGTGAAATGTGGCAGTTGTTCCCCACCCTCCCTACTTCCCAGATCTAGCCCCTTGGGACTTTCTCTTCCTAAAAATAAGAATGGCATTTAAGGAGTGGCATTTTGACGTGGAGGAGATTAAAGCAGAATCGCAGGCTGCACTGGGATTGGTGTATAGCCTCCCAAAGAAAATATTTCAAGGGAAACAACTTCAACTAGGTGATCAGGTATGCAAGAATGTATTATATAATATTAATATAATATATATTATAAATGTCGATAAAAGGAAGGTAGTAATTTCTTGCACTGGCCAGGGAGGTATAACATCTTTTAGGAGTGAAGAAGAGCAGGATGTGAGTGTGGGGGAGGTGCATGAGGCATTACATAGAATGAAAGGGGGTGAAGCAGCTGGAACTGATGGGATCATGACAGAAATGTTAAAAGCAGGGCGGAGATAGTGTTGGAGTGGTTGATATTTTTGTTTAATAAATGTATGAAATGTATGGAAGAAGTGAATGTTTTCAGATACTTGGGAGTTGACGTGTTGGCTGATGGATTTATGAAGGAAGAGGTTAATCATAGAATTGATGAAGGAAAAAAGGTGAGTGGTGCGTTGAGGTATATGTGGAGTCAAAAAACGCTATCTATGGAGGCAAAGAAGGGAATGTATGAAACTATAGTGGTACCAACACACTTATATGGATGTGAAGCTTGGGTGGTAAATACAGCAGCGAGGAGATGGTTGGAGGCAGTGGAGATGTCCTGTCTAAGGGCAATGTGTGGTGTAAATATTATGCAGAAAATTAGGAGGTGTGGAGTTAATAAAAGCATTAGTCAGAGGGCAGAAGAGGGGTTGTTGAGGTGGTTTGGTCATTTAGAGAGAATGGATCAAAGTAGAATGACATGGAAAGCATATAAATCTATAGGGAAAGGAAGGAGGGGTAGGGGTCGTCCTCAAAAGGGTTGGAGAGAGGGGCTTGGACTTCCAGCAAGCGTGCGTGAGCGTGTTAGATAGGAGTGAATGGAGACGAATGATACTTGGGACCTGACGATCTGTTGGAGTGTGAGCAGGGTAATATTTAGTGAAGGGATTCAGGGAAACCGGTTATTTTCATATAGTCGGACTTGAGTCCTAGAAATAGGAAGTACAATGCCTGCACTTTAAAGGAGGGGTTTGGGATATTGGCAGTTTGGAGGGATATGCTGTGTATCTTTATATGTATATGCTTCTAAACTGTTGTATTCTGAGCACCTCTGCAAAAGCAGTGATAATGTGTGAGTGTGGTGAAAGTGTTGAATGATGATGAAAGTATTTTCTTTTTGGGGATTTTCTTTCTTTTTTGGGTCACCTTGCCTCGGTGGAAGACGGCTGACTTGTTGAAAAAAAAAAATGTATGAAAGAGAAGGTACCTAGGGATTGGCAGTGTGTATAATTCCTTTATATAAAGGGAAGGGGGACAAATGAGATTGTAAAAATTATAGGGAAAAAAGTTTACTGAGTATACAAGGTAAAATGTATCGTAGGGTTATTATTGAAAGAATTAGAGGCAAGACAGAGAGCAGGATTGCAGATGAGCAAGGAGGCTTTAGAATGGGTAGGGGATGTGTAGATCAAGTGTTTACATTAAAGCATATATGTGAACAGTATTTACATAAAGGTGGGGAAGTTTTCATTGCATTTGTAGATTTAACCATTTGAGTGTCACAACCTCAAATCCTGAGGTGTTTCCTGGTGTCGAAAAAATTTTGAAAAAAAAAAATTTCTTATGAAATGATAGAGAATCTTTTCCTGATGGTAACGACACCAAAAGAATGAAATTTGATTGAAAACTTACGGAATTACGCTCTCGCGAAGTTAGCGACCTTGGCGATATATACGAATCGGCGATTTCACCCGCTTTGAGCCCTAGTTTTGGCTAATTCCATTCTTCCAGTCGACGAAACTCATAGCTATTTCTTTAGAACTCCATTTGTTCTATCGATTGAGTACAAGAAACTGCCCAATAACATGGTCAGAAATTTGCAATTTGGCCAATTTCACACAAATTAAAAAAATATGCCAATTTCAAAATAGGGTCCAGAATGAACAATGCAGACATTCCTGGCTCTAAAATAACATTTTCTTTGTTCATCAGTTATGTCTCCAGGCCCCTCTGATATTACTCTTGCTTTCTATTCCGATTTATTATTCAAACAAAAAACATGGTTGGAGTTTTTTTTTTCTCATTATGCACTGTGTGCTGCAGGAATTTTTTTTATATGGTCCACACAGACCCATTCTCTCACATGTGGGGCCTACCAGCTTTCTTCTGTTTGATTTGAAGCCACTAGAATTTTTGAATATATATACATCAAACATGGTGGCTCGTAAGACGTATATATACGACCGAAACAGTCAAAGGGTTAAGAAAAGACATGATAGAGTGGATAGAGGGGCAATGTGGCAGATGTTGCAAGTGTATGGAATAGGTAGTAAGTTACTAAATGCTGTAAAGAGTTTTTATGAGGATAGTGAGGCTTAGGTTAGGGTGTGTAGGAGAGGGAGATGACTTCCCAGTAAAAGTAGGTCTTAGACAGCGATGTGTAATTTTACCATGGTTGTTTAACATATTTATAGTTGGGGTTGTAAAAGAAGTAAATGCTAAGGTGTTGGGGAGAGGGGTAGGATTAAATTATGGGGAATCAAATACAAAATGAGAGTTGACACAGTTACTTTTTGCTGCTGATACTGTGCTTATGGGGGATTCTAAAAGTTGCAAGGTTAGTGGATGAGTTTGGGAGGGTGTGTAAAGGTATATAGTTGAAAGTGAATAAGATAAGAGTAAGGTGATGAGGGTATCAAACAATCTAGATAAAACTTGGATATCACATTGGAGGGTAGGAGTATGGAAGAAATGAATGTTTTCAGATATTTGGGAGTTGACTTGTCTGCTGATGAGTTTATGAAATATGACTTAAACTTTAGAATTGATGAAGGAAAAAAGGTGTGGTGCGTTGAGGTATCTGCAGAGACAAAGAACGTTATCCATGAAGGCAAAGAAGGGAATGCTAGAAAGTATAGTGGTACCAACACTCTTATATGGGTGTGAAACATGGGTTGTAAATGCTGCAGTGAGGAGGAGGCTGGAGGCAGTGGAGATGTCGTGGTGTAAATATTATACAGAGAATTTGTAGTGTGGGAATTAGGAGGTGTGGAGTTGCTAAAAGTATTAGAGGACTGAAGAGGGGCTGTTGAGGTGGTTTGGTCATTTAGAGAGAATGGAACAAAGTAGAATGACTTGGAGAGCGTATAAATCTAATGGGGAAGGAAGGCGGGGTATGGGTCGTCCACAGAAAGGTTGGAGGAAGGGGGCAAAGGAAGTTTTGTGGGCGAGGGGCTTTGGACTTCCAGCAAGCGTGCATGAGTGTGTTAGTGAATGGAGACTAATGGTATTTGGGACCTGATGAGCTGTTGGAGTGTGAGCAGGGTAATATTTTGTGAAGGGATTCAGGGAAACCCATTAGCAGGACTTGAGTCCTGGAAATGGGAAGTACAATGCCTGCACTTTAAAGGAAGGTTTTGGGATATTGAGAGTTTGGAGGGACTTTTAAACTGTTGTATCTGAGGGCCTCTGTGAAGACAATGTGTGAGTGAGGTGAAAGTGTTGAATGATGATGAAAGTATTTTCTTTTTGGGTCACCCTGCCTCAGTGGGAGACGGCTGACTTGTTGAAAAAAAATGAAAAATATATATTAGTACGCTGGCAGTCTCCCAGAGGGGTAGGGTGACCTGAAAAAAACTTTCACCATCGTTCATACTATCACTGCCTTGCCAGAGGTGTGTAGATACAACAGTTCAGATGTCCCTCCAAACGACAAATATCCCAAACCCCTCCTTCAAAAGTTCAGGCACTGCATTTCCTATCCCAAGGACTCTAAGTCAGGCTAACCAGTTTCCTCGAATCCCTTCACATATTACCTCGATCACGCTCCAACAACTCGTCAGGTCCCAAAAACCATTCGTCTCCACTCCTATCCAACTTGTTCACCATACTGCCTCCCCAAGCCCCTTGCACACAACTTTCTTTTCTCCATCATTTTCAAGGCTGATCCCACTTTGCATTCCCTCCACTGCAGATTTATACACCCTCCTAGTCATTCTGTTTTGCTCCATCCTCTCTTAATGATCAAACCACCACCACTTTTTTGCAGCTTAGAACTTGTGACAGTCCCTTATATTTGAGGCATGCTTGCCGAGAACTTTTGGGGTATTCTAGCTTGGGTAACTGGTGATTGGATGTAAATATTTGTCCACAATACTCTTACTCACAGGACAGTATCAAAAGTCTAGGAGGGTAACAGCAAATTCCATGAGAACTGAGCATTTGAATGCTTTCACTCATTTCTTAAGGTGATATTTTGTAACTGGTTAACTAGACAGACCAATGAACTTTCTGTACCTTAACTTACCGGAGAGTTTGCATACTGAAGACATAAGTGTTCCTTAAGCGGTCCAAACGTATATATGCATTCTCTCACGTAGCACCCCAAATATTGAGGAAAAAAGAGCACATGGTACCCAGGCATCCCCAATTTTTTTCATAGCGCACACCCATTCTCTCATGTCTCGGCCCTATTGTGCCAATGTTGAATGAATGACAAATGAAATGTATATATACGTTTGGACCAATTAAGGGTTAACTAAGTTATCAAAACAATGCTAAACACACGAGGGTCATACAGCGCTGTCCTTCACTGTACAATATATAGTGCTGTGGCTTGTGGATTTTGCATAGTTTCAAATATAATACTATAAGAGTGGAGGAAACCAAATCAAATATTGTATATTCCAAAGTTATATTAGAGTATTAGTATACTATACTGCCAAAAGAAAAAAACACGTGGGTCACTGTGTAAGAATAAGGTACATCACGGTAAAAGAAAAAACTTGAAAATTAATTTTATTACTTTTTAATTATAGTAATTATGTATTGCCAGTTCTTATTAAAATGAACATAACATGGAAATAATTATGAACTCATATTTTATTTTTTCAATCTTATTACTTCAAATAAAGCACTAAGCCCGAGTGTCATAGTGCCACTTATTACCACAAAGACCCTTCCACAAGTGTCCTAGGGTTGATTTTTTTTTGTGTAAAGTGTCAAGTCTCCCCATAGGCCATTCAGTGCCCCTAATACAGCCTTTCCTCACTCGTTTACCGACGCCTCTGACTAGTATTCATACCTAAATGTACATCAGAGGTGATTTCCTCTATTCAGTTTATTTATGTACAGCCTCTCCTCACTTAACAATGGAGTTCTGTTCCTAAGACCACGTCGGTAAACGAATTCATCAGTAAGTGAGAAGCATACTATAATGGTAGTGGGTTTGTGTCAACCGTCTTTGATATTGTTTTAATGTCACTTCTGTACCACTTATAACATTTCTGGTATATTTTTAAATGTTTATATAGTAGTGTACTGTATTTTGTATTAAGCTGAATAGAGGAAATCAGCTTTAATATACATTATTTAGGTATGCATACTGGTTACAGAGCCCGTCATAAGTCCAAGTACGTCGCTAAGTGAGGAGAGGCTGTATAAACATTTAAAAATATACCAGAAATGCTATAAATGGTGCTAAGGCGACATCAAAACAAAATCAAAGATGGCCGACACAAACTCGCTACCATTATAGTATGCTACTCACTTAGCGACGAATTCGTTTAATGACGTGGTCTTAGGAACGGAACTCTGTCGTTAAGCGAGGCTGTATGTGGAATTTTATGATTTGATAAGCTCTGAAGCATTAAAATCTTAAATATTTGTATTTTAAGAAACGTGTCCATTTACAAAATAAACATTTAAATTTTCCACTAAAATTACTTAAAAATATGCATCATAAAAGCAGTTCCATGCTACAGTATTAATTTCCATTATCACAAGAAATAATGACTTCCTAAACCTACAATGTAATACTTCAAACCTGGTTATTCAAAACAGTAACTCCACTTTTCAGAGGAAGGAAATAACATACTACACTACCGTCCTCAATATCAGCATTTACAAACACTGTTCACAATACTTAAACTGTATACATTCTTCAAAAACACTACACTACTCAATATTTATGTGAAAGATTAGTTTAAATGTATTATTCTTCTTTAACCCTTAAACTGTCCAAACAAATTTACGTTCACATGTGTAGTGCTCCAAAATTAGATCAACGTTGTTTTACACATGTACTTTCAAATGTTGAAAAAACGTAGATCTAAGTTTGGACAGTTTAAGGGTTAAGTGTTAGCGCTGTACTGAAGTAGGTGTAATCTCAGTAAAATCAGCAAATTAACAAAATTGCTTAATTATCCTTACCACAATTTGACTGGAGTGATTGTAATTAGCCATGTTAGTCTAGATTAGGAGCTTATTTAAAATGCTCACACCTTAACAGCTCATGGCAATTTGCCAAATTAATTTATGAGCAAATATTACCAGGAATGTGTTGTATTTAAAATAATACCAATTCATGAAGCTTTAGATTATGTAATCTATACAAAAAAGATACTTTAATATCATAAATTTTATATGTGATTTCTAGTTTTTATACTGTAGCACATTAATCATGAAAAACACAATCTGTGTTGCAAAGAGTGTCAAAGTATTAAGTTCTTTGTAGGGCAAACAAATCTATAAAATACACTATGGTTAGTTATTTCTAAGAGTTTATAATTAATGTAAAGGTCTTTGAGGTAATATGTAGGTAACTTAAAATTTTACAGGTACCCATATGTTACCTAGTCAAATATATACAGTACTGAAAATAGTAGATATCCCCATTTTCAAACTCTGTATCCATAAAGTTGAGATATACATCACAGATTTTTACACAGCACAAGATATGTAAGAGCATACAATAAATATGACACTGGTATCTATTTTAAGCCACGTCCGATTTTCTATTTTCAGTCTGACTACCACGTTCGTATCCTCTTCGTATTTTCTGTAGGTAATTGTCGACAGGTGGCAGCAACAGCGGTATCTTCATGATTACAGCGATGAACGGAGGATATAATGCATACTGAAATAATAAATATTTATACATTTCTCAAGTACACACCAGTATGATGATGTAATAAATTTCATAAATGAATCAATAAAGTCTTTCAAAAACAAGAAATGCATCCCTGAGTTAAAACAATGACCACAAGTACTCAGTTTAAAATGCTGAATATATCAAGTTAAAATTAAGTTAGAGTAGCTATATTTTATTTTTTACCTCAATGACCATGTCCTGGCAAAGCAGTGACACCCAAAAAAATAAAACATTTAACATCATTCATCCAATTGCTGTCTTGCCAGAAGTGCAGTGACATCACAAATCCAATTTTCCACCCCCTTCACCTCTTCAAGGGGGGCTCCTTGGCGTGGTGAAGAGGCTCTTGGTCTGAGGAATTAGCCCTGTCGGTCTTCTTCCTCAGACCGAACCTAATTACCCCCCATTCTCCCCTCCCCTATCCCATCCTCCCCATCCTCCCCTTTTTCCATTCCTCTCCTCCTCCTCCACCCCTCCCTTTTGACCCTTCCTTCTTGTTTGCCTTCGTGATTTCTCCACAGGCGCGCTAAGTTCTAGTAGGGGAAAGGACACCGGGTCCTTCCCATTCCGTTGAGGTTTTGGCGGTGGCGTAGTTTGCCAGTGGAATTGGATTGCCTAGGGAGTCCACATCCCTCTCGGTATTCCGGAGTAGCTTGGTGTCTTTTGGGCGAGGGTGTATCTCTGGAAGCCACCTTTCGGATTCGGGGGTGTTGGCTGATGGTGGTATGCTTTGTGGCGGATATCTGCCGCCCTCTCTTTTGTCCACCGAGGTAGCTCGCAGATGTGAGGTTGCTATCCCCGGATTGCGGTTTACTGGCATGAAGGGTGGGTATGGCTCGGGTTCCATGATGGCATCTGCGCTACTAGCGGTGTTCGAGTCCTCTAGGGCGCGGAGGGAGATATTCCGGGGCCTTTCATTCATCCTGGGAACTATTCTCCCCTGCTCCCCCTTTTTTTATTCTTTTGTTTTGTTTTTATTTTACTTTTCTTCTTTCTTTTTTTTTTCTTAAAAACAAAAAGAAAAGGTAGTAACTAACCATGGCAGCACTAGTCCATGATACCACTACCCCCGGGCCATTCTGTTACCGCACCCCATTCTGACCCTGCCTTGTGTTTAGACCACTCTTCGGCACTCCTGATGCCCTGTAACCTCTAGCTGGTGCTGTTTCCTCTCCCGCTTTCAGGTACGGGGCTTCGACTGTCTCTTCGATTTGTCGAACTCCGCTCTCCTTTGACGATGCTTCCGGCTTCTCCCCTACGGTCGGCAATTTTCGAATCGCCCACCCATTTCATGCGGACAACTCGTCCTCTCCTAAACGCCCAAGTAATTCCTGATGATGCTCCGTCGTTACCTTCCATTCTACTCGGAAACGCTGACACGTCAAGCCACTCCTCTCTCACGCTCAGTTTCGGACACACAATGGTCTAAATTCTTTACTTTAAGACCCAACTTCTTCTTCTGCCTAACTTATTCTGACCTTAGTATCTGCCAAAGCGCTCCTGGTATGTGGCAGAGATATTTCATTTCACGCTTCACGAGCGGTACTCGGGCCAATCGAGCACTGTCCGCATGCTACCAGTCATTATCTTTCTCTCCTTTCGATTATCGGATACTACTCCTTATCACGATTGTAAAACATCTTCTTCTCATTTCTTTGTAGTGGTACTGTCATTTCTGCCCCCATACTAGTCCAACAGAATTTCCAGTCATGTGGCATGTCACTTTTTGAACAGCTGGAACTCCAGGATTCTCCCAATCCTCTAAGTAGACACTTATGTCCTTCTGCTCGCGGGGCGGATGGCGGAGACGTTATACCCTTGCAATGTGGCTCGTATAACTTTGGACAGCCGAGAACTCCGTCCTCTGTATATGTCGCGGGACATCGGTACAAGTCGGACAGGTGATTCATACACCGCAACAATGTAGTGAAATTGCTGGCGTTTGGTCACCCAGGAAATATTGCAGATCTATGCCGAATGCCCAGTCTGTTGGAGCAGACGACCATTCTAATACATCTTGCAGTCAGCCTCCATCTTGCCTTAATTGTATGAAGCTCACTCTTCTACTCCCGCGTTGCCAGGTCTACTTAAATGAACGTGAATTCCGTCGTTGCCTCAACAGAGGCAGAAGGTCTCCCTTATGCTATGGCAGTTCTCATCTCCGCTCCAAGGGAGACTACCCCGTGTTTCTTATTCTCGTTTTCTACGTCCCCCCACTTCTGGGGTCCCCATCTTCTGCAGCCTCCTTGTTGTTACCCCCTCCCATAGCCACTACGGCATCTAATCCTTTTGCTGTCCTTGGCTCTGACGCCCGGACTACCAAACTCAGTCTGTTCCACATCTTCGGTCCTTCCTCACAAGCCCCAGTTATCGACACAAGACCTCGTACGACACACTAATACAATCGCACCTCTACTCATGAAGTCAAAAATCCACATTGTTTCTCAATCTTCTTTGCCCTTCTTCCCTTCTTCGCCTCCACACTTTACTTTCAGTCTCTGTACCTAGTTTTCCCCTCTCTCTGGCTCTATTACAAGTGTGGATGATTCACCCTCCTCCTCGTACTATGCCTTCCACCCCCGTCCCCTCCAAGTTTCTCCCTCTTCTGTTCACCTCCCAGGTTTCTGCCTTTCTGTCCCCCCCACACCTTCATCTCCTGTCCCCTTACACTTTTCCCTCCCCTCTACTTTGTACAGTCCATTACTGTTCCCAATCTTTACTCACCCTCCTCCTCTATCTCCAATATGAGTCTCCCATACATCTTTGAATTCAGGAAACACTGATGCCATTTCAGAATATATTGCAGAGGACTAACCTTCAATGGACACTGATTCACTCTGTTCCTTCTCTTCCTATCCTCTCATCTTCACAACCCCATTCTTCGCAACGCTCCGTTCCTTCGCTACTTTGAAACATCTTCCAATGCCACCCACGTTCTGACTTTTCTAACCCCTCTAAGTCCGTAGGTGCCTTTACTACAGATTCCTGAATATTTTCTCATCGCCAATCATGGCTATTTACAGTGGAATATCCGCGGCTTCAGGGGTAATTTTTTGTCGGGGTGAGCTTCAGATGGTTGCTTTCCAGTTTACCCTGTTGGTGCTTGCTTACAAGAACCAAAATTACACGCGGTGTTTTCCAGACCTTTCTCAGCTGTAATTTATTGTATTCTTCGATCCTTCTCAAGATGGGACCTTTAATTGAAAGTGCCTTCTTCTACGCATGATATTCCGTTCTGTAAACTATTTGTCCATACCTCGCTGCATTACACTGCAGCCAGTTATCCACTTGAATAAAGTGGTTTACATATGTTCTTTATATCTCTTCTTCTCGTGCATTTTCCTATCCAGGACTTTGCCTTTCTTGTTGCATTTTACCACCACCCTTGCTGTTACTTGGTGATTTTAATGCCCGCCGTTTCCTCTGTGGGGGGTTCATTGTGACTCACGTGGCATTCTGTTGGAGGCTTTCTTGGCCTCTCACCCCCTCCATGTTTTTAATACGGGTACCCACCCATTTTGATCCTCGTACTCATACTCTCTCTTGCATCGATCTATCAGTATGCTCTTCCTCACTGCAACTAGACTTCACCTCGGTCTGTTCTACCAGTCTTACATGACAGCGATCATTTTCGATCATTTTTACTTCTCCTTCCCCTATCCACCTCCTTTCCGTATAGCCCTCCTGAGCAGTTTGATCCGGGCAAATTGGGATCTTTACTCACACCTCACTGCTTTTTGTGAGTTTCCTTCTTCATCCTCCATTGATGTCGATCCTACACATCTTTTCGACATCGTTTTTACCGCAGCTTCTCATTCTATACCCCAAACCTCAGGCAGGCATTCTCAGAAGTGCGTGCCTTGGTGGTCGCCTGCTTGTGCTCGTGCAGTTACGTTTGAAAGTGCTGCATGGGGCAGGTAACGGTACAATAGAACCGACTGAGGGGACATGTTGATTTTAAGCAGAAAGCGTGCGATCGCTGCCGTGTCTTCCGTGTGTAGCTAAAGCACTTGTTGGCGAGACTATGTTTCCACCATACACCTCTGCGTCTTCTATGCGTGCCGTGTTGGAAAAAATTGAGGAAATTGAGTGGTACATTACTCTCCTTGACCGGCCTCCTGTTCTAAGGGTCACTGGTGTTGATTAGCAAACCCCTCTCGACGTTTGCCATGAACTTGGCCAACATCTGGTCCGTTAGTCCGAGGGCCTACCATTATGCCTCGTTTCTTTCCTCAAAGTCTGGCCAGGAAGAGTTAGTACCCTTGGACTTTTCTTCTCTCGGAGAAGAACAGTTATAAGTGCCTTTTTTCACTTCAAAGAACTGGGAGGCAACGCTCTCAGCTGGCCGATCTTCGGCAGCTGGCGGCCTGAAGAATCATCATATTCGTATGTTACAAATTTACACATCGGTCAGACCTTGTAGCCTCTTACACCTCTTCAATCTTTATTTGGGCTCAATGGGACGTTTCTCCCAGCTGTGGAAAATCTGCCATTGTTCTCCCTTTCCGCAACCGGGGATACTACAGGACATGATGCCTCCACTTATCGCCCCTTCGCTCTTACACGTGCAGTTTGCAAGTGTGATGGAACGCCTCGTAAATCGACGTTTAATGTGGTTTTTTTGATAGAGGACTCACAACAGTCTCTCCGTAGTCAATTGGCTTTTCGTAAGGGTCGTTCTACCATAGACCCCCTTACACGCTTTGGATACGTATGTGCGTTAATCCTTTGCGAATAATCACTCAAGGTATTGCCATATTTTTGACTTGTGGAAGGCATATGACACAAACTTGGAGGTTAATATTTTCGGCCAGGCCCTTTCCTTAGGACTACGATGGCAATCTACCATCCTTCCTAAGAACTTTTTAACTGAACAGACATTTCCTGTGTTAGAGTCAATAATGTTCTTTCCCCGGACTTCGTCCAGCTGAAGGTGTCCCTCAGGGATGTGTTCTAGAGCACAAAACACTTTTTCTCCTTGCTATAATGATTTGGCTCTGTTTTCCACCAATATTTGGTCATCACTCTATGTTGATGGACTTCGCTATTGCTTGGGCAGGCGCTGGACTGTCACCTTATTTGCAGTTTCTCTCCAGCCATGCGGTTCTGAACCATGTTTCACACTTGGGCCACCACACATGGGTTTAAAGTTTCAAGTACCAAAATAAACCAAATTACTTTCACTAGACGCTATGTTTCTCTCCGATCATCCTTGTATCTCTATGGCTCCGTTTCCCCGAACGTGATTCCTGTCTGTTTTTAGGCCTTCTCTTTGGACGTCGGTTAACCTGGATACCTCACTTAACCTCTCTGAAGGCAAACTTGTCACAGCCGGCTAAACCTTCTTAAATCCTTGCTCTTTCTTTCTGGGGAGCTGATCGTCGAACTTGATTCGCCTACATTAGGCCCTCGTTTTCATCGAACTCGATTATGGTGGACCAGATTTATTCCGCGGGCCTCTCCTGCTATCTCTTAGCCTAACTCTTTCCTTCACCAAGGCTTTCGTTGTGCCTTGGTGCTTTTCGTCTTCCCCTGTTGAGAGCCTCTTACTGAAGGGCAAAGTTCATTCCTTGTTGATCGCCGTGATGCCCTTGCCTACGTTACTATGTACTCTCTCACGATCTACACAAATCATTTCCATTTATAGAATGGTCACGTTATTAGTAGACATTCTTTATTTCGTTCGCCGGGGGGGGCCCCCCTGCATTGGGCCTCCGGTTTTTTTTTTTTCCCTTTTCCTTCGCCTTCATTCACTCTTGTCTTCCCTTCAGTTACCTCCTTTATATGTTCATGTAGCATCTATTTTCCCTGCACCCTGGAAAGTTCCAGTTTTCGGGTCTGTTCTTTCTCACTTCCCTTTGCTCGAAAGCGCAACTGCTACGGTGGCTTCCCGCTCTCTTTTTCTTGTTCACTTCCACTCCCATTCTCATGCCACCTCTGTGTACACTGGTGGCTCTAAGTCTTCAGTCGGCGTCGGAATTCGCAGCAGTGGTTTCCGGACAGCGTCGTACGAGCGGCCATTTGCTATCTTCAGCTAGCATTTTACTGCTGAACTGTATGCCATTCTGCAGCACTTAGTCGTTATGCATCTATGCCTGTGTCATCATTTGTAGTAGTCCAGGACTTCCCTTAGTGCTCTACAGGGCTATACGAAATTTTGATACACTATACCCCTAGTTTCCGTATCCATCTTTGGCTACGCGTATCTCTACCAACATAAAGTATTGTTTTTTGTTGGTGTCCCTGGTCATGTGAGTACAGGGCAATGACAGGCAGACACTGCTGCGCGGTCAGCAGTATATGATCTACCAATTTCCTATCGAGGTGTTCCATTTCTGGACTATTTTGATGCATTAGCTACCCACCTTCGCACCCGTTGGCATCAAAACGTTGGTCAAACTCTGCTTCTGGTTACAAACTTCATTCTATTAAACCGTGCATAGGTTACTGGCCGTCTTCTTGTCATCTGTGCCGACGTTGGGAGACAACTTTCCTCCCCGCTTCGCATTGGCCACACTCGTTCTTACTCATGGGGTTTTCATGGAGAGGCACCCTGTTCCTCTCTGTGAGCAGTGTAAGTACCAGTATCGTTAGCCACATTCTGTTAGACTGCCCTCTCTATCAACGAGCACGCAGAATTTACCTCCATCGTCATCTTCGTTTCTACTACTCTCTCTTTACCTTCCCTTTCTTGTGATGGACCCTCCTTTATCTGACTCTCTATTGACTTCTTGACAACGACTGATTTACTCCACAAACTCTGATGATACTTTTCGCACTCCCCTCAGCCCTTTCTGGTTCAGTCCCTTGCTGCCCTTTACCCTTTCACCATCCACTGCCCCGCTGTTATCTGTAACCTGTTGCTCATCCATCTCCCTTTTGCCACCTGATGCCCTCACTTCCTTCCTGCCCTGCAGCAGCTGTATAGTCCTTGTGGCTTAGCGCTTCTTTTTGATTATAATAATAATAATAATCCACCCCCTTCAGTACATCACAATGTTGGTTCATTGCTAGTGATTAAAATCATGAAACTACCTTGAATGTGAGGAAAGACTGAAGACTTCAAACAAGATAACTAACAAAAATCTATCAAAAGCTATCTTGAAAAACTCAATTGCTTCACTTTAAGTTACCACAACTTTAACCTTGTTAATTCTGAAGGATAAATTGGCAATAGGGAGTACCTCTTAGAGTGTAATAAATTTCTCTACTGACAAAACCTGGTAAAAATTAAGATATCCTACCCATCTGTAATACTGTACCCCTCATGGGAGGTTTCTTGACGCTGGTGAGCAGCGCTGTATAGCCCTTGTGGCTTAGCGCTTCTTTTTGATTATAATAATAATTGACGCTGGTGAGGGGCTCATGATCTAGGGAATTGGATCTGTGTATACGAAATAATGTGGAAAGTATGAGGTGTAGTCCAAGAGGCATAGATAAGTATGTAAAGGAATGCAGATAGTGTGCTGTGAAGAAAGACTTAAGACTAGTTTAGTATATGAGCTACAAAATATATTTATATGTACCAAAAGTGTCAAATAGAACAGTAAATGTGAATATACAAGATCACATTCCCCAATTTGTATCATAATACAACTTACCTGTGGGCCTATTGGGAGAGTTCTGAAGCATCCCCAGTAAAGAAACATAAAATGCCATGCAAGGAAGATATCATGAGAAGCAGCTGCAATCAAGGCAACCCAACCAAGTTTACTTTGAATGAAGGTAAACTCTTTCCAGGATAGAGTAGCCGTGACTGAGGGCAAAGATGTTATACCCAATATGACCAACAAGCATGTTGCTATGGCTCCTGAAAAAAAAATCACATCTGATTGAAATCAAGCATACAACTTTAAAACACTGAATTGCCACAGTATAATTCAGCATTTTTTTTAAACTACCTGTAGATACAGTATCTGATACAATTTTTTTATTCTGTTAACCTATGCATTATTCATGACATTTTAGGGTAATTATTTGATTGTAAAAACAATGAGGAGAAGTATCATTAAGAAAAACTCCGCTACAGTTTTATATTTCAATTTTGGTCTAACCTTCCAGGAAGCAATTCTTCACTATTCAGCTGTGTATTAACATACAGCGAGTAACCATTTATAGTACTTACCCATTGTGAGGAAGAGTTCTCCTCGCCAGTTGAATTCGAAGTTGTACAAGGTTATAGTTTCTGTTAAAGTAGTGTTGGCATCCACTAACACTTGGGCTCGAATTTTCTGGGGTTCCTCATATACCCACTCTGTTGTCTGTGGTGTCAGAAATGCAACAGAAATGCAGGCCTGAGGTAGAAGGAAAGATTCATTTTAACTACAGGAAAAATATTTTTTTATCAAACAGCAATAGAAAGCAAATACATACATGCTAAGCAATTTTTTTTTTATGTCTGCACAGAATACATCAGTTCATGATTGTACAGCAAGGTAATAGGATAGAAGCGACTCATTGCTGGAGTCCAGGGAATAAACCCTGGACTTTAATATAAAAAAAATTATATGTAGTAGATTGGTAGACAGCAATCGCCCAGGGAGGTACTGCCAAGTGTGTGTAAAACGGAAGCCTGTACGCATTTGTTTTAAATGATAAATTACTGTACAAATTACTAAATTTCAAAAGAAAAACTTTTTTTCTTTTTAGGTCACCCTGCCTTGGTGGGATACAGCCAGTTAAAAAAAAAAGTGGAAAATCTGAGTATTGTCATATCTATTCTTACAAGCTACTGTACACCTTTAAGATTTTTGAGTGAATATCAAGATAATGAATACATAGTCAGAAATCTAGAATAATGTGAAATGGCTGTTTACATGATATTTTGTTATTTTAATAACTATAATTTAGCATTTTGTATTAGTTGTATAAATGGCAGTGCTAAGACCCCCACAGGTTTAGCACTTTACATAAATATGACACCACCTAGGAAACTGGCAAACAATTCACTAGATTTAAGGAAGGCTGGTATAATGTATGCATACCATATTGTAAGTCTAAGCAGAAGTATCCCATAATATACTAAAGGGTTTATTCAAACCATTCTAATTAACTTGCTATATCTGCCACAGAACATAAAAAGAAACAAACAAAACAAAAACTATCTAAATACTAACATGCATTCCAGCAAGTCCCAGCATCAGAAGTCCAAGTTGTTTCCTCATCTTCAGCCAGTCATCCAGCCACTTTGGAAATCTGCTATATTTTGTACCTCGCCACAGCTGGATATATGCTGCTATTAGACCTGTAACAAACATATTAGCACATCACTCATTTGATTATATTTAAAAAATGTAATATGAAATAAAAACTGGGAATTTATGTATTATTAATCCTTCAAAATGGGACACCTATGGTGGTTGTCAGATTTTTTTTCCCATCCTTTAAAGTTTTCATCTATAAATTAGAGCTCTTGATCGGCTTCAAAGTATAAGTGCTCCTCTCCTTTAAATATCAAACCTACTTTTGCCAAACTTCACATAAGTTCAGTTCGTGCTTCTCCTGTCACATGCTTCTAGCGTCTGCTCCATTTCCTGCTTCTCTTGTCCTTTCCAATACCTTGGTGGAACCGGCTGCTCTCCAGACTAAGCTGTATAGCCCTTGTAGCTTAGCGCTTCTTTTTGATTATAATAATCTCCAGACAGAGAACCTTCACGGCGCGCATAACAGAGATAAAACACCTCAATTACTGGGAGCACTTTAGGTTCCTAACTGTATAGCCCTTGTGGCTTAGCGCTTCTTTTTGATTATAATAATAATTGAGGTTCCTAAACCTGTATTCCCTGGAACGCAGGCGGGAGAGATACGTGATTATATACACCTGGAAAATCCTAGAGGGACTAGTACCGAACTTGCACACGAAAATCACTCGCTACGAAAGCAAAAGACTTGGCAGACGATGCAACATCCCCCCAATGAAAAGCAGGGGTGTCACTAGCACGTTAAGAGACCATACAATAAGTGTCAGGGGCCCGAGACTGTTCAACTGCCTCCCAGCATACATAAGGGGGATTACCAACAGACCCCTGGCAGTCCAAGCTGGCACTGGACAAGCACCTAAAGTCGGTTCCTGACCAGCCGGGCTGTGGTTGGTTTGCGTGCAGCCAGCAGTAACAGCCTGGTTGATCAGGCTCTGATCCACCAGGAGACCTGGTCACAGACCGGGCCGCGGGGGCGTTGACCCCCGGAACTCTCTCCAGGTAAACTTAAAAAAGCACAAGAGAAATGTTCGCCTTGGTCACACTAATGATGCTCTTTTTCTGTCATGTTAAAGACAAAACATGGTATTACTTGTTCCTCTGCCAAAACTGTACTCTTTTATCGTCTTTCAAAGATGCCTTCTTGTTGAGGCATACCTTATTTTTAACATGAATCTTCGTCCTGGTTTTGTTTCTGTAGATGCCCCCTTTCTCATTACGCTGTCAAATGTTCTAAACTTCAGGACACTCCTGACTTGTCTGACCTTTGCTGCCTCTCTCCTAACACTTTCTATATGACAGGATGATCAACTACCCTGAAAATCTGGAGGCTGGGATAATGGGAGGTTACCTTTTTCATCAATCGGTGACAAACTCGTTCACATTATACACCAAAGGTGTAATGACTTCATAAGGTAGTTAGCTATAAAATCAAAAGAATTAACAAATTTATTATGAATTTCAAGATACTTTATCTGTATACTAAGCCAGTCTACAAAGAGCTACATTTATACTGCTACTTCTCGACACTTACCTGGAAGGTAGCAGAAAGATAAGGTCCAAATAGCAGTAATGGCAATGACACGATTGAAGTTTATCATTGCAATGTGTTTCCATTCTCCATGCCAGTCACCTTTAGCCCAGTTGTAGCAGATCTGGAACCTAAATTAACAAGTGCTTACTACTCTCAGTCATCAACTCCATAGGTTCCTGTATATTCATGAACTGCAAACTTGCACACAAAATACAGTATATACAAAAGTGTTCCTTACGAAAATAGTGCAAGAATCCACATGAATAAGAAGATTCCAAAAACAACAGCTACAGGTCGCTTCCAGGATGGCATGAATAGGAGGGGAATATCCTCAATGTCTCTAGAGGCCTGCAGACTTCCCCAGTCCACGGGGTGAAATCCCATCATGCGTACTATATCCGAAACCTTCGTCTTTGCGTCCATGTGATCACTAGCAAGGTATACCTGGAATAATCAGTCCCATTATATATGCGTCTGACTTACAGGTACAAGTTTAAAAGAAAACCGGACAATTACCTACAAATAGTGCCTTCTGTGATGGTTCTGTAGGCGTGCAGGATACTGGCAGCAATAACCTGGATGACTAGACAGGGCCTTATTAGAAAGGGTACTGAGGAAATGCCAGGCTCTTTAAACGGGTTCAGCTTCTCCATAATAATACTAAAATAATGTAGGTATATCAGAAAATATATTGAAGTCTAGCGTACGGTATAAATCCCTAAATTCACAGCTCCAGGCCCAGTATTTATTTTAATCAGAAAGGAAACGCTAAACCATGGAGAATGGGAGGCATTCAGACTTGATCCAAGGGAAGAATACGTTCAGTTCCTTGGATGAAGAACCCCTCACCCCTTGGGGGGGTCCAGGCACAGATAAAGTATATTTACATTATATTTTACGCCGGGTCACCATCTGGAGAAGACCCGGGCCGGAAGTACCGGCAAATCTCAAATGAATGAATTATATTTTAGGACTACCATAAAAATTCTGAATAAAAAAAGTCTGCAGTGGACCCCCAGCTATTTCATAGTACGTTAATATTAGTTTTATAATTTATACGTTTAATATTACACAAGCAACAACCTACTACTGTGCAATCTACATCTACAGGACCTTAAACTCCAATATCAACCTTGACCTAAAACGCTTTCTTGATAGTTGTGACAGAACCCACAGGCATAACACCAGACACAAACATCTCTACGACATTCCCCGTGTCCGACTAAACCTTTACAAAAATTCAATGTATGTCAAAGGCCCTAAAATCTGGAACACCCTACCTGAGAACTCTAGAACTGCAGACACATTCATCACCTTCAAAACTACCATTAGAAAACATCTTATCTCCCTGATACACCCCATCAACTAACTACACGAATACCACCTGGTGGTTCACACTTACACTCACTCACCCATTTGACCATAAACAGAAACATTAATCTCAATCTTAAAATAATGAATCCTATGATACTCCAATACTGAAACTATGTACTGTGCCAAAACAAAAGCATTCACATTGCTAAACTCACAAACTAGTATTTAGTCACTTAGCCATAATACCAACTTACCTCATAATTTGTAATATTTTAAAATAAAGAATTAAACTAAGTCTGCCCGAAATGCCTAGCCATTCTAGGCGTTCTAGTGGTACACGCTGTAATCATTAAGGGTGATGGACTGATTACATCGTCTTCAAGTTTCTTCTGCTTCTATCAACTTTTCTGTACTTGACTGAAGAAGCCTACTGTGTAGGCGAAACGTTTCATAATAAAGATACCTAACTGTTGCATATGTGTCTTACCTAACAACCTGTCGGTATTTTATACCATTTTAATGTTCAATCATTATTTAACTACGTGTTAACCACACAACAACCAGATTCTGTAAATTCAACATTGTAATCTTTATAGAGAATAAAATTTGAATTTGAATGTAAGTGCTGACTCACCTCTTTGCTGCCCTGGATGCCACCATTCTCGAGAGCATAAGCTGAGAGTACATTGAAACCCTTGACCACCTTGGCTTCTGGCACGAGGCCCTGAAGGTATTCTGCATTGCTACGGTAACTGGAAGAAAACACATGATGCACAGCAAAAAATACAACAGGCTACTTGGTTCGACTAGGTATAGGGTAGATAAGGACAGACTTTGAATTAAGAGGGTCAGAATCAAGGGAACACAGGTGGAAGCTGCACACACATCAGCCACGGGGATGTATGGAAATATTCCTTAGTCTTAAGGTGGTAGGATACCTGCCAAATAGAGTATCCTCTGTCCTTTACAAAGGCTTCAGAAGTGATTCTAAAAAATGTCTTTAGGTACACCGCAGGGAGGAGTTCTTAGTCACATGCTATTTAATATTCTGATTAATGCTCTCCTAAATGCTCTACCTGCCTCACTTAAACATATAGCTATAAGCTATGCTGATGATTTCATGATCCATACAACAGGGCATAAGAAGATGAATACCATTCTTAATGAAGTTCAAACAATTTGTAATCGACTAGGCCTCATATCTTCCTCTAAAACAAAGATATTAACAAGCAAACTACATCCCACACCCATCTATTTGCAGGGTGAAATCATTAGCTACGTTAAAACTTACAGATATCTTGGTGTAGATGTACCCTTTAACAAATCCACTATACCACAACTAAACAAGAAATGCAAAGCTAGGCTAAATGCTCTCAAAGCTGTTGCTGGCTACAACCACAACTATGGTGCTAATGTGAGAATCGTGAGAATGATGTACATAGCCTATGTTAGGTCCTTAATTGATTATGCTGCTCCCATGTTGATATTAGCTAGAGAAAGTTCTCTCCGACCCTTGGAGTTAATGCAAAATGAAGCTCTCAGGATTATTCTTGGCTGTCCCAGATCTACAAAAGTTCTTAACATGAGGAAGGAGCTTGGTATTTCTAGTATCAGTGGTAGGATTGTTGAGATTAACACTGTACTCGGTATTAGAATGTTGAGAAACGAACCAGACACTGTCACAATGAATCTTACCAAGTGTCTAGAGGTAAATACAGATCTAAATGGATTGTGAAAACGTGCAATTGCATTAAGTTTTATAACCTGCATGAACTGTATCACTGTAGGCAACAAGAGCATTTCACCCCTCCATGGAAGATGTGTTCATTTAATATCACATACCTACAAGTCCCTCCCAAGAAGCTCATTGCTAGTAATCCCTTCCTTAAATCTCTTGTTAGAGCAACTGCTCAAGAAGAAATTTCTCACCTAGCTGGTAGTAATAAGTTATCACAAGTTATATACACTGATGGATCTAAACAGGAGTCTTCTGGCAGGGCTGCATCTGCTCTTGTTGCCACCTCCCTAGTTAAGAACGATAATAAATTTGTTGAGTTAGGCATAAAAAATTAACTGGGCGTCTACACTGCAAACTGAATTGTTTGCAATCCTAATGGCGCTAAAGCTAACCTATGACACTGAGCTTGACTCCATCATCATTACTGATTCTATGTCATCATTGAAGGCTCTTGACTCGTATAATGACTCCAACAACATGCTCATTGGAGAAGCCAGGTATAGATACTCAAAAATTAGGGACAAAGGAATTAATGTACAATTGCTATGGATCCCATCACACATTGGATAACTCCTTCATGATAAAGTTGATATGTTAGCCAAGAAGAGTACCCAGAAGGAGAATGTAGAACGTAACTTTGGTATAACTGTGTCTAGCATTAGGAATAATATTAGGAGAGAAGTAAATAATGAAAATGATTGTTATAGGAATGCAGTTAGAAGCCTGAGTAGATCTATAACCCACTATGATAACATGAACGTAGATAAGTATGTTTATGGAGCAACTTGCAATGTGAACAGACTGACTGATGTTGTAGTGGCCAGGCTTAGGCTTGGTTACAAGTACTTCTGGCAGTTTGGGAGACACACAGATGATGATCAAACTAAATGTAAATTATGTGATCAGACATATGGTCAATCTCTTGAGCACTATGTGCTTAATTGTCCACTTATTGAGGAATACAGAGACAGACAGTATAATAACCTATGTGACATGTCAAGATATCTTATTAATGAAAATAAGATACCAGATATACTAAGCAAATTTGCTTGTAACAGATAAGTGAACTATAGATATGTAGATATAAATCCATATGTATTCCTGTTAACCCTTTGGGGCCTAGTTCCTAGGCCTTTTGTGTATCCATATGCTCTCGCGCTACCTTCCACAGGATGGATATGGGGTGCACAATAAACTAGCCACTTCGGTGGCAAAATCTAAAAATCTAATCTTACAAATTGAAATAATTTGGATGAGGCAGTTGTGGAGGCAAACTCAATACACAGCTTCAAAAGTAGATAAGGTTCAAAAGGCAAGAAATCTGCAATCCCGAATTACAGTGTAGGAGGCGAGGCTGAGAGCAGAGTACTGAACCCCATACAAACAAGTAAAACTAAGTATAGGTGCTGTACAACTCGTACGGGTGTAGCGCTTCTAAGGTTATAATGGTAATTCTTGGTGCGAGGGTACTCACTGTGGTCCCTTGCGACGCTCGGTGTTGTTAGAGACATCAATGAGCAGTTTGCCTCGCAGGAGAGAGAGGGGCAGGTAGTCGTAGTAGTCACGACCCACCGCAACGATCACTACATTAGCCGCTCCCAGTGCCACCTCCTGGCTCGTCAGTGTGGCACCAGTCTGCCTCACCAGGAACCTGCAAGAAGTAGCACTAATATTCTTAATCATCGGTTTGAGTAGTTTGATTTCTCCGGCAGCAAAACAGTGTGGGGATTAAAACCGAAATTTTATTCTATATGTTACCACCAAAAAACACACACAGTAGCGACCAGTGAAGAGGCGGGGGCCAGGAGCCATGATCGACCCCTGAAATCACAAATAGGAGAGTACACACACACACACACACACACACACTAGTGGCAGCACACTGATGTATGTAATTAGTTTATTAGTACATAATAACCCTTTTCGAACTTCTTGACATGCGTCCTCACTTGACCTTGAGGGAAAACTGTCTTACTGTGATTAAACCTGGACAATGTCCCGTGGCTAGGTTGGAGGTGTACTCGGCTCACATACTAAGCATCTGTGGTTCGATCCCGGCATGGGTGGAAACGTTGGGCATGTTTCCTTACACCTGTGACCCCTGTTCACCCAGCAGTTAGTATGTACCTGGGTGATAGTAGACTGTTGTGGGTCGCATCCGGCGGGGGGAAGGGAGGGGGGTAAGCATACCTTAGATAGGGCTGAGCTTTGAAATGAGCTGAGGTAGGAAAACAGCTCTTAGCTTGTAAAACTGATGTGTGAGAAATAAACAGGTATGACGCAGGTGGGATAGTGTCAGCGGTCTTGTTGGAGTTAGTTCTTCTCACGGGTCCCCCCCCCCACTCTACTTCCCACAACCTGTGTCCTTGACACTGCTAGTTTCGTGTGTGTACTCACCTATTTGGGGTTGCAGGGGTCGAGTCACAGTTCCTGACCCCCGCCTCTTCGCTAGCCGCTACTAGGTCCACTCTCTCCCGGCTATAAGAGCCTTGTCGTACCTCTTCTTAGAGCTATGTATAAATCCCACTTCTACTACTACACTCTCCAGTGTGTTCCACTTCCTGACAACTCTAAGGCTGAAGAAATACTTCCTAATATCCCTCTGACTCATCTGAGTTTTCAGCTTCCAGTTGTGTCCTCAGGTTCCTGTTTCTCATCTCTGAAATATTCCGCCCTGTTCACCTTGTCAATTCCTCTCAGTATTGTATACGTTGTTATAATGTCTTCCCTATCTCACCTGTCCTCCAGCATCATCAGGTCGAGTTTCCTTAACCTCTCCTCACAAGACATACCCCTTAGCACCGGGTCTAGTTTTGTTGCAAACGCGCGCGTCTCTAAATTAACACGGTAGACCTTTTTTAATGGTGCATGTAAGCCTTTTGATATTACTGACATAATATATATCAATCCTACCCAACCGACCTAGTAGGAGTCGGGTCCAAACTTAGTATCAACTATGTATTAATGGTTCGGAGATCATGGCCCCCCGCGGCCCGGTCTCGGACCAAGTCTCCTAAACGGGTAAGGAAATATTACAGGAATAAGAACTTTTAAGAGACGGGAAAGTTGTGTTTACACTGAAAGTAAAAATTCGTACAATTTACCTGTCATCTTGTAATCCTGCAAGAGAGCAACACATAACAGGCTTCAGTTTCTCTCCCCCCCTCCCCCCCCACACACACACACAAATAAAGAGAAGAAAGAGAGAGAGGGGGGAGGGAGGTGGAAGACAGCAAATGTAGTCCCAATATTTAAGAGACAGACTGACAGCGTTAAACTACAGACCAGTGCCACCGACATGTACGTGCAAAGTCATGGAGAAGATTATCAGGAGAGTGGTGGAGAACCTAGAAAGGAATGAGCTTATAAGCGATAACCAGCATGGTTTCAGGAAAAGGAAATCCTGTGTCACAAACTTACTGGAGTTCTACGACAAGATGACAGAAGTAAGACAAGAGAGAGGAGGAAGGTAGATTGAGTTTTCTTGGACTGTAAGAAGACTTTCGACAGTTCCACACAAGAGATTAGTGCAAAAGCTAGAAGAGCGGGCAGGAATAACAGAAAAGGCACTGTAATGAATCAGAGAACACCTGACAGGAAGAGTGATGTAGTGAAGGCAGGATCCGTACACAGCTTTAAGAAGAGATACGACAAAGCTCATGGAGCAGGGAGTGTGGACCTAGCAGCGACCAGCGAAGAGGCGGGGCCAGGAGCTGTGAATCGACCCCTGCAACCACAAATAGGCGAGTATACACACACACACACATACCAGGGTAGTAGTACCTTCCTGGATCAATGTACAATAGTTCTTGGTACTTAAAAGAATAACAGTATTACAACAGAAATAAATACAACGTTCCCTGTCTGACAAAGCGATCCCTGCCTTATAAACCAAGTCTGTGAATTCTGGTTAAAAATCAAACAACATGCTTGTGAAGGAGGGATGGCGTGAGCACTAGGTATTACTGTGACCTTCCCAAGATACTTAACCTTCACCTGAAGCCAAGACTCACCAAGATGAGACAGCTAAGACTTCACTCAAGAATCTTCACTCTTCCACTGCTTTAACTCCCTCACTTATGTCTTCTAAGTATTGAGGCTAGTGAAGGGCTTTGGATCTAGGGTATTAAGAGTTGCCCTCCATTTTCTCGGATCATGTGATTGTACCTCCCATTCCCCAGGTGCTGAGAGATTCGTATGGGCTTGGCGTTTCCCCATGAATAACGTGCTGACATCACAAACCAAGCATGTTTACCATTATTACATTAGCACTCATGTATAACACTACCTACACGACGACTAATATTACAATAGATTTAATCAACAATACATTAACACTAATGTATAATGCATTAGCTACAATAGCACTAATTAATACACTAGCACTAACAAATAAAACAATTAGCTACAATACACGTTAATGAAATCCTGTTGTAAACTTCCAAACTTCCAAGAACCTGCTTTAAAAGTGTTGTGCACGAGTATTTATATGATCCAGGATCCTGTTACCACCACCTTCGACACTCCTTACCTTCTCTTCCCTTCTGCACTCCTCCTCACCCCTCCTCTGTGCCAATACATCCGTGAACCAGGAGGCTAAATCTACCGAAGACGGGCATGTCGCATCCCATTGTTACTTTAACAATGTTAGGAAATGGAAATGCATTCTTGAAAAATGAACAAGAGAGGATGGGCGGCGGACTGAAGGAAGTCCGTGACACTGTCACACTTCACAATGTTCCAGAAACTCGTTAAAACTGTATATAACAGATAGAACACTAAGCCACCCAAGTGAACAACAAGGTTCTGCCTATCCTGAATGACTGTAGCGAATCAGCCATGCAAAACAGCAGAGAGCTGCTCAGAGTGTATATACCGAGTCTATACCTTTGATATACCTTTGAAGAATTTCGAGAGTATATCTACTCTCTGAGGCCGGCTCGTCTAGACAATATATATATCTAAATAGAACAAAATTTGATCGAATATCAATCCACGGGCGCTGTATGATCCCAAGGAACATAATAATGTTCCATAAACTAGGAACTGACAGGGATGTCAGGAGAAAGGGCTGAAGTGGCTCAAGGAATACTTACGGAGTAAAAGGCAGAGGGACGAGCAGGGTTCCCAAGAATCTGCACTGAGGAACGTCTACTACTACTACTACCATATATGTAAACAGTCTGCCAGAGGGAACAGTCATGCCTAACAAATATTTGCGGGTGACTTTAAACTAGACTATGCTCGCTGGATGACAGGGATCGAATACGTACAGGAAGACAATATGTAAGAGTGCCTACTCGAGCTTAGTTGCAGCAATTGCACGGTAAGAACACGGGGAGAGAGCGTGTGTCCAAACATAACGAAACTGACGGATCCAGAGGTGAATATCACACCTCAGTCATGACATTACTAATTAATACTGACGTCACAAACTTAAAAATCTTTCATAGCACACGACAAATGCCAAATAAATCTTTGGGTGTGCAGCGCCAGCGTGGAACCAACAGCTGGTGAAGCATGTGCAAACAAAATGGTCCAGTGGTTCGCAACACAATGAGGAAAGAATAAAAACAACTATTTAACCTGACAAGAACGAAAAACCAGGAGAGAGATGATGGCGGCCTGTAAAAATATTACGAGACACTGATAGGGCAGATGAGGCGAGAAGGTTTGAGGAACAAACAATGATGCCAACAATGACGCTGAGAACCCATACGAGATACAACATTAGGAAATACTTCAACCTAAAATGGTATTATAGCGATGGAGTGAGTTGGAAGAGGTAACGGTGGACACAAACTCCGTACAGTTTCCGGAGTAAATAACACAGGACCTAATTTTAACCCGGAGCCAACAAAGGCAGTCGAGAAGTGGATAAGAAATGGAGGCAGGACCCGAGTCGATCCACGGGAACGCAACTAGTACCTATCACTATATCTAGATCATTAAAAATGGGTAATAACCCCTCACCCCCCCCCCCACACACCACCCACAGAACCTCTCTCCCTTATCTCTCTTACAAAGTATCATACACATCGATAATCGAGACAGTTGTGCAACATTTGGAGGTTCCTCGATTCTGATGAGGGGCTTTTTATCTAGGGAATTAGATCTGTGCTCCAGTTCCCTGAACTGAACCTGAATGCCTTCCCCCCCCACAGGCGCTGTATAATTCCTACGGGTTTAGAGCTCCCCCATGGTAATAATTCAGTACACCAACACCTTACTGAAAACGTCCCAATCACAGCGTTTCAATGTATCATGTGGTGATGGCAGGCTTCATCACATCTCTGGGAACCTATGGCAGTTCTCGCTTTCACCTGGTTCACCTTTCCGCAGGGAGGTCACCTCGCAGAGTCAACTCTTAGGATAGGTTCAGGGTCACCTCCCCTGCACATGCGCGCAGTATGCTGTCATTAGGTCGGGGAGGTCGCGGTCACCTCAGGAGATTTGAGGGAGGAGAAAAGGGAGGAAGTTGAGGAAAGTGGGGGGAAAGGGGATACTGAAGATGGCAAGGCTGGATGGATGGAAGGTTGGATTCTGTCATCTTGATCCTCTCCACTCTCCTGGAGCCCCATCCAACACTATACAAATAACTTTTCGTCCTCAACATCTGTCCATTCATCCCACAGGATATACAGTATACAAAATGAAGTGTACACAGAGTTTACTTTGTTACCTATTTTAGGGGCTTGTGATTAACAGGTGACATGCCTTAATGACCCTCGTATAATCAATCGATAGGTTTTAAACCCACGATTAACGGGCGGAGGATCAAGCTTCAATCAATCTATACGTTGAACAAATCACAAGGATAAAGCGTTTTTGCATAAAATATTAAATGATCCTCAACATTACTTTAAAGTCACACGAATAACTGGTTCATGGTTCCGTCTGCTACTTCCCTGCTTCTCTTGAATTCTCCCGGGGAGAGGACAAGAGAAGTAAACAGTGACGAAACATTAGGGAAAACTACGTTCAGCACAGATACACATAAATGGAGTTTGGCTAAAAGAACAAGTGAAGGTCTCGTACTGAATATTTATTCATTCACTGAACTGAAGGTACATCGAAATGGTCATCCGAAACTAAGTGGTTTAGACAAAGTAATGTGCAGTTGTAACTGCCCTAAGGTGACCTGGCGTACCCAAGAGCTGACCTCAGGTTGTTAGGTAAGACACATATGCAACAGTTAGACAACTTTATTCCGAATAAATTTGTCTAACTGTTGCATATGTGTCTTACCTAACAACCTGTCGGTATTGTATACCATTTTGATGTTCATCAGACCTCAGGTACACAGACCTGACTGAGGTACAAAGCTGACACGAGTTACACAATAAGCCGTGTGCGGCCGTAATAAATTGCCAGAGGTACAGAGAGCGATATTCAAGCGTAAAAAAAAGGCAACAAGATGGTGAGGTAACCGAGAGTAATAAAACCTGGCAGATGTTGAGGTTTAACAAGAACCACAAAAGTAAAATTAAAGAGACAGTGCTGTCAAGGGTAAATATTTGAGGCAGACGGTGATTCAGCATGTTAATACTTTACATGTATGAAACACAAAACCACATCATAGGTTTACATTCTGTGCATATACAGAGATGTAGTTTATCAGTGTAAAAAACTGATATAATACATATGTTTAGACACAATAAGAGGTCAATAGTTCTCTGTGTATATACATAGAGACGCTCGTATCTGGGGTTGTACATCATATTTTATGCATTAAAGTAATATGAAGACCCCATGTAGTCCATAGGCTTTACACCCGCTGAATAACCTCTTAAAAACTCCACACATACACACAGCCAACTCCTCCATTACACGTGTATATATAAACGTTATATACTAACATAAAGGTGCGTACATCGGGAGTTGTGAATGTTATTACTGGTTTCCTTCAGGATACATGCAGTTTATTACAGGTTCCTCCTCCTCCGATGACTGCACGAATATGATGTGCAGTTGATTAGTTGTGTTGGTTCAGGAATGTCTGTTATATGTTGATGTGACCAGTTAATGCAAAATAAGCGTTGAAACTCCCTCTCCCGTCCCCCTCAAACAGCGCATGGACCTGACCCACTATTAACCATCGTTTTATGCCTCCACACGCACTGTGACTAGGAAAATTAGCCAGCCTCTCTCTCAGTATTTGTTAGATACTTGAGGACTTCAACTTTTACATGAAGAAAACTTGAGTTTCATTCGGATTAGTAACCGCAGAGTTAATAGTCCAGGATAACTCGAGAAAATGTGGATTATGTCCACAATTGGGGAGATCCTTTTTAATGTCTTCTCCCAGGATGTGACCTACAAATCTGACTCACAGGTATCTATTTACCTAGAGGTAACAGTGGGCAAAAGGTGTTAGCAGATTTATCTAGAAATATCGCCACTAAGGAACTGATCGTGGGTTTTGCTTGACAGACTACCAACGCCACGGGAAGAGAGGATCCCCAGAAGCATTATAATAATAATAATAATAATAATAATAATAATAATAATAATAATAATAATAATAATAATAATATATTATTTCTACATGTAGAAGGTATACAGGTCTAGCTAACATCAATGACATACTATTATATAGAAAGCCGCTTGTTATGCTGAGCATTTCAGGTAAATTAGGTCAGCTGTGTCCCAGGATGCGACCCACACCAGTTCACTAACACCCAGGTACCCATTTTACTGATGGGTGAACACAGACAACCGGTGTAAGGAAACACGCCCGATGTTTCCACCCCTTCCCCGGGAACCGAACCCGGACCCTCGTCGTGTGAAGCGAGACCCTCAGCCACCAATCCACGGGGCCTGATTTCTCAAGTGTTTATAGCAGTTAACCCCTTCTAGGAAGTTGCTTCGATGCTGGTGGACTGTTGATACGAAGAACTGAAACTCCTTTTCCATTTTTTGGATCGAATCTGACTGTCTTCCATTCTCCTGGTGCTATATGATGCTTCTACACTATGCATCCACTATATAAATAATATACACAAATACCAAAATTTAATTAACAATGGTGAGTGGTACAAGCGACCTCACGAGAAGACAATAGAAACGAGTGCTGCATATTTAATGTATAATTACAGAGTTCTCAGTGTACCACTCAGTGTATATATACGTATCTTCGTTTACACTCTAATTTGTCAGAAGATTAATTGTGATGTAGGCAATCTTACACACAGTAGTAGTCACTACGGCATCAAACCAATAAGGGTACGTGGTACAGACCAAGAATTATTTTAGACGAGGTTTCGCTCAGAAGTGAGCGAAACGTCATTTCAAAGTCTTGCAGTGTATTACGTAACCTCATAACAATGCATCGACACTGAACAAGGAGTTATCTAATTTCTTTACTAAAACATTTTATAGAGACTAGACTCAAATCCATTCTTTTCTAGGCAAACTTAATTATATTATTTTTCACATCCTTACGACGCTTTTTTTTTTTTCATTACGTATCCATTGCTGATACAAATAAGGGTATCGGCGTTGAGCAACTGCTAGAAAAATGATTTACAGTTATTAAGTGAACAAGGGTTCTTTGTGGGAAACACTGAGCTGTGTATTACTCTTTCTAGCGATGATGTGAAGTTGTTTGGTATAATGTCGCATTAGTTGTGTGTCTCCTTTTACCTAACCTACTCGGTAATTCTACCAATACTGATACATATAGACTTCACACCTGGAATACAATCAGGGTGCACGGAGTATATACACTGAAAGTGTATTTTTCAGGGTATATACCCTGAGGTGTGCATCTTTCAATATATACACAGGTGTGAATCTCAATATATACACAGGTGTGTATCTTTCAGCTATATACACGTGTTTTTATCTTTCAATGTGCAAATGTTAGTAATTAAAGTAATTTTTTTCCCCGTTAATACAAAGGTGAACTGTGATCTTAATGGCTTACGTGCAATTGATGGGTTTTAAACCTAACAAACTATAAACTGAGAGTCTGAACTTACGTCATTCCTATAATTCACCTCTACACAGCCTGGCCAGGTAAAATATAGCCAAGTTAACGAGTAAGAGACATGTGCTACACTTAAGTATCTCTATCTACACTTTCCGACAAAACATACACGCGTATAGCATATAAAGAATTTATTTACAAAAACGTTCTGTGCAAAGTGAGCGAAATTTTTGGCCAGGTCTCCCCCCCCCCCCTTAAAAGTGGCTTTGTTCTATCGTACCAGTAGGCATTTTATTTTTCTTCCGAACCCTGACAGACTAGGCGACCAAATTCCCTCACAAGAACAATAGTGGTGGTGGTGTTTCGTCAAGTGTGGCCTCGCAGAATTTAATAAGTGGATCCTTTGTTGATATGAGAAATGACTCTGTATTTATACAGCCATCTGTGTACCTACTCTTAGGGTATATACACCGAGTTGTACATGTGTCTCTGTGTATATACACAAGAGTTTACAGGCCGGAGATCTGATCCCCGGACCCCGGTAATTCAAGACGCGACTACCATAGAACACCAGGGCAACCCTAGAGTAGATTTTTATCTATTTTAGGGAGTAAAATATTCTTGACTGGTGATAAACAGGTAACGTACAGCCTTAATGACCCTCGTGTAGGCAATAGGCTTTAAACTCAGTTAAACAAGTCAAATCAGTCATTTTTAATTTCACGTCAGAATATTATGATCATGTGAAAGTTCTACACCCGTAGAGGGTGATTATATAGCGCCTGGGAAATGGTAGGTAATTCGGTTTGATCCAAGGGTGTGAAAGGTAGCTCCAGTTACTTAGATCAGAAGCCCTTTAACAATAAAGCACTTCCCCCAGACCCATCTCCACAGCCTCTCCTGCTGACAAGTCTCAATAGTAGTTTGAGACAAGGCTGAAGTATCGATGTGTTGCTACTGTCTGCCTGATAACCAAGTCATCACTGCAATTTTTCTAGAGAACAAAGGCACATTTTACAAATTTTATGAAACAAGGTTAAAACATCTCATGATAGTGTGGCAAGTGATCACAAGTGATGGTGCGAGAGTAATAGTTTTTATATCAGTGCAGTTAGCAGAGGTGGTGCGAGTGCAGCAGTGAACACCTGTCAGGAGTGGCGAGAGTACCAGCAAACCCTAGTTAACACAGTGGTTTAATGGCCATTTTCTCAGCCATTAATTCTCAACCTTCACCTGTGAGGGGTAACAGAGAGGTACCTAAGGAACAATATTTTGTGTAAAAGATAATTATAATAATTTTGATAAGCCAAGGCTGGCTAAAGGTTTGTATTAATGTACATTTAAAATTTATATATAAATTTCTTACATGTGTAATTGCTAAGCTCAAGTGTAGCTAAAAATATATACAGTATTTTCCACAATAATGAAGGGGCCATTAGGTGATTGTAAATCGAAATGTAATGGTATATAACTTAACAAATGTGTCTTCGAACTCTCTGTAGCGAAAGCGTACATGTTTTACAGCCATAGATTACAATGTGAGTAGGTCCTTGACAGAATAATGGAAATACAACAGGTCAGGGCTCACTGAGCCCTGACCTGTTGCTGATAGGTGAAGGATTAACAGTGGCTGTGAAAATGCAGAATAGGGGCAGCCTAGAAGAGGTGAATTTATGGTATCCCCAACACCTGGCTCACTACACGTATCTACACCTGGCTCACTACACGTATCTACACCTGGCTCACTACACGTGTCTACACCTGGCTCACTACACGTGTCTACACCTGGCTCACTACACGTGTCTACACCTGGCTCACTACACGTGTCAACACCTGGCTCACTACACGTGTCTGACTTAAGTCAATATAAAGCTAGTCATTACCCACAACACATTTCAACTAAGCAATTTGAGTATTGTTCGCAGAAACATTAGTGCCTCGCTCATTATTAAAGTAAATATACCTCGATTATCATTACAAAAGTTGTATGCTGAAACATTTTAACTGACGATAATTTTTTATTTTTTTTTTTTGCGTACGAGAATGTTACCCATTGTCCTTTAAAAATACCACACGTTCCGGAACACACAAAGCCCTGTTGTACAATGCTTGGATAGTGAGAGACTTAGATCTTCCTCTAAAACTAAGATATTAACAAGCAAACGACATCCCCCACCCATCTATTTGCAGGGTGAAATCATTAGCTACGTTAAAACTTACAGATATCTTGGTGTAGATGTACCCTTTAACAAATCCACTATACCACAACTAAACAAGAAATGTAAAGCTAGGCTAAATGCTCTCAAAGCTGCTGCTGGCTACAATCCCAACTATGGTGCAAATGTGAGAATCGTGAGAATGATGTACATAGCCTATGTTAGGTCCTTAATTGATTATGCTGCTCCCATGTTGATATTAGCTAAGAAAGTTCTCTCCGACCCTTGGAGTTAATGCAAAATGAAGCTCTCAGGATTATTCTTGGCTGTCCCAGATCTACAAAAGTTCTTAACATGAGGAAGGAGCTTGGTATTTCTAGTATCAGTGATAGGATTGTTGAAATTAACACTGTACTCGGTATTAGAATGTTGAGAAACGAACCAGACACTGTCACAGTGAATCTTACCAAGTGTCTAGAGGTAAATACACAGATCTAAATGGATTGTGAAAACGTGCAATTGCATTAAGTTTTATAACCTGCATGAACTGTATCACTGTAGGCAACAAGAGCATTTCACCCCTCCATGGAAGATGTGTTCAATTAATATCACATACCTACAAGTCCCTCCCAAGAAGCTCATTGCTAGTAATCCCTTCCTTAAATCTCTTGTTAGAGCAACTGCTCAAGAAGAAATTTCTCACCTAGCTGGTAGTAACAAGTTATCACAAGTTATATACACTGATGGATCTAAACAGGAGTCTTCTGGCAGGGCTGCATTTGCTCTTGTTGCCACCTCCCTAGTTAAGAACGATAATAAATTTGTTGAGTTAGGCATAAGAATTAACAACTGGGCGTCTACACTGCAAACTGAATTGTTTGCAATCCTAATGGCGCTAAAGCTAACCTATGACACTGAGCTTGACTCTATCATCATTACTGATTCTGTCATCATTGAAGGCTCTTGGCTCATATAATGACTCCAACAACATGCTCATTGGGGAAGCCAGGTATAAAATACTCAAAAATTAGGGACAAAGGAATTAATGTACAATTGCTATGGATCCCATCACACACTGGATTACTCCTTCATGATAAAGTTGATATGTTAGCCAAGAAGAGTATCGAGAAGGAGAATGTAGAATATAACTTTGGTATAACTGTCTAGCATTAGGAATAATATTAGGAGAGAAGTAAATAATGAAAATGATTGTTATAGGAATGCAGTTAGAAGCCTGAGTAGATCTATAACCCACTATGATAACATGAACGTAGATAATATGTTTATGGAGCAACTTGCAATGTGAACAGACTGACTGATGTTGTAGTGGCCAGGCTTAGGCTTGGTTACAAGTACTTCTGGCAGTTTGGGAGACACACAGATGATGATCAAACTAAATGTAAATTATGTGATCAGGCATATGGTCACTCTCTTGAACACTATGTGCTTAATTGTCCACTTATTAAGGAATACAGAGACAGACAGTATAATAACCTATGTGACATGTCAAGATATCTTATTAATGAAAATAAGATACCAGATATACTAAGCAAATTTCCTAAATTTGCTTGTAACAGATAAGTGAACTATAGATATGTAGATATAAATCCATATGTATTCCTGTTAACCCTTTGGGGCCTAGTTCCTAGGCCTTTTGTGTATCCATATGCTCTCGCGCTACCGTCCACAGGATGGATATGGGGTGCACAATAAACTAGCCACTTCGGTGGCAAAATCTAAAAATCTAATCTTTTAGATGCTAGTTCTGCACTCTAACTTTTACAATATATTACTGTCATTACGCGAGTCGTGAAATCTGCCTTCCACAAGAAAAGTATACTATGGAAACTCTTGCATAGGTTAGGCCAATTAGAATACGTAATACGTAAATTTAAGAAAAAGGAGAGTCGGGTTTCTTGGAAAGTCTGGGTGCAAATTTTTAAATTAACCTGGAGTCTCTTCCAGAGGTCACCGCCCCCAGGGTCAGGTCCCAGACCAGGCCTCCTGGTTATTGGCCTCATCCATCAAACTGTTGGTGCTGCCCACAGTCCAGCAGGTGAACCACAACCAGGCTGATCTGCAACTGTTTCGAGGAACCTGTAGAGCTCCCTCTTGAAGACATCTAGGGGTTCATTGGTAGACCCCTTATGCATGAAGGTGTTGAAGAGTCGTGGTCACTTAACACTTATTGAGTTCTACCTCTGTGTACTCATCGCTTCCCTGTTTTTCACTGGAGGCATCTTGCACCGTCTGCCAAGCCTCTTGTGTTTATAAGTAGTAATTTCGGTGCACAGGTGTAGGACCAATACGTCTAGTATCTTCCAGGTGTAAATTATGATATATCTTTCTCGCCTACGTTCTAAGGAGTACAATTCCTAGGGACTTCAAGCACTCCCAGTAATTTAGGTGCTTGACTGAGTTCATACGTGCTGCATGGGTTCCATGTACATTTTCCTGGTCACGTGCACAAAATTTTCATAACTCTTAACTAAGAAAATAGGGAAGGAGAGGGGGGCGGGGATGGGAGGTGCGAATCTTCTAGTGGTACCAATATACAGTAGCCGCCAAACTTTTTATAATTCCCAATCTACTTCCACTCTTGTACATGTTATTTTGTTGCAGATGATCAACCATTTCATTCGAGATGATGACCACAACACCGACCTGTCTTTATAATTTTCCACACTGTGAAATTACACAATTTTCAACAATTAAAATCTTGGTAGTTACTTCAATATACCCGAGAAGCAAGTCCCGACGCACCTCCCGGCACACTGGTGCGGGGGTACTCTTGCATTTGTCAAATTGATCCTGTTTATAGACCAGGTCGTTATTATGGAGGTGTAAACTGCAGTAATTATGTTACAGCCAGTTAAATCCCAACTCAAGTAATTATACATTACAATCAGTTGAAGTAACTGAGGCAGTTACTGCATTACAGCTAGTTAATTAGGTTGAAGTTTTTCACCTTGAATCAGCAGTACTTGTTTTGAAAGCCACCACTGTTCTGCTTGGTGAGGAATTTCGTCTCAGTAATGATCTTGCAGAACGCCTTCATTGCTTGTTTTTACCTGGAGACCACATGACAGGAGACTTCAACAGTGTGCTGCACACACCATCTCCCCAGCCGATGACGACGTTTTGCCTGGCATAGGGGGTAAAATGTCTGCCGTTGGTCTAGGTCATTCTGAAGATCCGCTTAACGGCTGCTAAACAACCACTGGTATATCTGAGCTAGGATTCTCCCTGATGAACCACACAAGTGTTAACCAACCACTGGTATAATAGAGCTGGGCACAATATGCTATATATATTGCAGTGTATCTATTTCAGGAATTAAAGTACTTTTTGACTCGTGGTGTACAGGTAACATTCAGTCTTAACTGACCCTTGTGTGTCGACAGGCTTAAAATCCTACTCGCCTACCAGGAATGTGGTCATGGTGCACGCACGACCCAGAAATGTGGTCATTGGCACGCATGACCCCGTCGATGACATGGATGAACCCAGACACTGAAAAAAAAAATGGAACAAGAGTTTGCAGAGATCAGCTGGGTAAATTTTCATTGTTGTTCACCCCCGTGAGTGGGTGGATGAGAGCTAGACCTGTTTAGTATAAGCTAGTAGGCTTCTGCTGCAGTGTTCCTTCGTTCTTCTGTAACTGTGTCGTTGAAGATGTGTATATTGCGGGCCAAGGAGTTAGTCTCTTCTGAAATATTTTCTAAGACATGAGATATTACTTCACTCAGATGCTGACACAGTGCTGTAACCGGAATGCCTCGGCATGATAGTGGCTTTCTTTGTACAAATCAAATTATGAAACGTAAACACACATTGTAACCTTTGCAAAGAAATCAATTTTTTTTTATTTAACAGATGGTGCTAACAGTTCTACATTCAATCAACAGATGGCGTCGTCTGCTGCTGCTTCTGATTATAAACATCAAAATTCATATAGTAACTACGTATTTGCCTTCTCCTGACATAACACAAAGAATGCGTGAGGATTGTCTAGGACTTTGGCAACTTGTTACTAGGGATATAACGAGGCAAACATTAATGAAGGGGAGAGGTGAGAAGAGGTGCAGAGGGGAGAGGTGAGAAGAGGTGCAGAGGAGGGGAGAGGTGAGAATTTATGGTAGAAGAGAGGGGAGAGGGAAGAAGAGTGGACAGTGGGAGGCAGGTTAGAATAGACGACAGGGAAGGAGAGTAGAAAGGGAAATGAATGTGAAACAGTCTTGAGGGAAAGATGGGGAGATAAGAGAGGGAGAGTTAAAGCTTACATTTGTTTCTATACATACTGGCACCTAAACCACTGCAGAGAACCCAGCCCAGTACTATGCTGGGTAGGCACTTCCAGCAACCACACTACACAAACAAATGGGCGCTAACAAACCAAACCATTTTCAGTACACAAACTCTCGTGTATGTCATCTGACTGCAGAAGTGCGCATAAAAACACTTTACTAACTTGTTCAGTCCAGCTGGCTGCTTAAACCTGGGTATGAGAGACAATTAGTGGTTGTATCAGTGTAATGTATGAATCACTTACGTGGCGTGCGCCGAGTATGTTACATTTTATTCGACGTTCATCACACAACCATTTGGCAGGCTCTCTCGACCACTGAACTGGTAATTCAGAGTGCAGCAGTTCTAGGGCCCCACTGCTGCGCTTACTGTTCAGTCCAGTTCAACCCACCAATCACATGGAACAATACACAAATAACCCGCACATAAAAGAGAGAAGCTTACGACGACGTTTCGGTCCGACTTGAACCATTTACAAAGTCACATGGAAGCCGACTACTTCAGCCTATCTGGCTGAATGGCAGACTTCCACAGACTGGCTGTGACCACTTATGCTTGGAGTGGCTCTTTATTATTCTATTTTACTCTTGACTTCTCTAATCATTAATATTGTGCACAATGTAAATAATGGCGAAGGAATACATGGGTAAAGAAATCTAACCCTTCTGTGTTTTCTCTGCTGAGTGCTTAGTTATGACCAGGTGCTGCAGGCCTGTGTAGACTACCACCCGTGTTCGTAATATCTTAAAATATTATGTCCAAACGTAGTGTTGGACTGGGGTTAAACAGACTATGGATGCTGGAATCTACTTCACAATGTTGGTCACCAGGTAGGGTGCCGCCACCTGCCTGAATTCACTATGCCAACAGTCTCCTACAACACTTGTATTTAAAGAGAAATCATTTGTCCAGTATATAAAACCTTAACTAATATGAACCTAGAATGTATAAAGCCACCACACCATACACAAATAACCTACACCATTTTTGAAAGCATTAAGCGTGTGGAAAAAAAAAAAGACTTACCAAGAAAAACGAAAATCTTCTCTAACACCGATAAATTGGCAAAAATTTGGAGGGTGGGAGAGGGAGACACTTCTGTGCTGACTGGGGCAACAAGTCAACAAGAGTTAAAAAACAATGCTAAACAAATATTTATTTTCGACAAACTATAGCTCAGAATTGTGCTCTACAAAGTCTCTCTTGATAGGAAAATTTGAAATCAGGGCTGAGGGGAGCCCCGGTGGGTACTTAAATGGGTAAGCCGATAGGTTCCTTAAGTTATCAAGGCTGCATATCACCTGTTCCCCAGTCAAGGATACTCTTTAACCCCCTAAACAGTAATTGAAGTAAAAGCGAAACAACCACTGACAGAATAATGAAATTCCAAGCGCTTTCGTGACTGTGTACAGAAGCATACAACTAGTGCTGTATTTGTTATTGTAAAACCTTGTGTACAGTTGCCAACCTGTGCGCCGGGATGCATCCCTTGGGGATGAAGGGGGGGGGGGGGGGGAGGCGGGGGATCCTCAGAAGGGTCTGCGAAGCGTTACCGGGGTCTTCCTAGATTTTTGCTCATTATGCATGATCTCAACGGAGCCTAAAATTACGATTATTAGCATGTGGTGGACATCAACCATTAAGGTAAAAAAAAAGTGGGGGTGGGGGGGGAGGGAGACTGTCCAGTTTCCTAACAAACCTAACCTAATTCTGCACTACGTAACGCTACAGAGCCTTTTCCCGTGTAGTTTCTTCATTCAAGTGAAGATGAAGAATTTATTTGCGTCCTCAAGCTGGAGAGAAACCTGTCCTGCCAGGCGAGGTCTAGTGTCCTGTCTCTGCCATGGCCACCAGCTTCAGCCCAGGTACAGGTTAAGTGACCAACACCGTCAGGGGTACATATTAAATCATCCATCACAGAGAAATTGAAGAATCCTCCAGAGAACTGGAACTGCCCTCCTCTTTCTTTAATCAGTCCTAGTTACCTTCCATATCCCACGTCATGTACGGCTCCTACGTGTAATAATAACAGTAATAATTTACATTGAAGCTTCGAGACATTCGTCGAACTGTGACTTTATAAATTACAAAGCCGAAGTATCTGTAAATGACATTTATATATCCAGTACATATATGTAACCTATATAAAATAACGTATATACACAGCACGACTAACATACATGACAACTAACGAATATACATGGCACAAAATTAGGTATACATGGCACACTACGTATGTACAAAACATACAGGAACTATATAGGAGAAAATATGAGTACTGTATATGACGGCTTCGGACTGAGGTCCTCATCAACAGAGCTTCTTAGACCATCAATATTACACCTCTTTCTTCTGGTCCGAGTAGGTTTGTTTGTACCAGTGATTATAACACGAACTTTTCTGTACTCGACTGAAGAAGCCTACTGTGTAGGCGAAACGTTTCGAAATAAACATACCTAACTGTTGCACGTGTCTTACCTAACATTATAACACTTGTATCACGCACGCACATTTACCTTTTAATTAGCCTAGAGGCATGACCAAAAACATTTTGCCTATTCTGAACCATGTTAATAATGTTGCTTTTTGAGAGGCTACAAAAACATGATGACAACTGACTCATTATTACTGCTGCATTAATTAATTAACAACTCAAAAACATGAAAGTGTATGTAACAACGCTGACACATGCTTACCCTGGCCTTCTCATATTTACTGTGGCTGAGCGAGAAATATATATTATATATATATATATATATTATATATATATTATATATATATATATATATATATATATATATATATATATATATGCTGACGTATTTAGTCATAATTTATGTCCTTGTGTACCACTATAGGAAGAGGCTGGCCGAGTAGCAGCGGCTTGTTCGTGTTTACGAACGGAGGATCCAGCCTCTATATAGTGTAGTAGTAGTAACGCGCCAACAACACGAAAGCAACAACACGAAACACCAACACTAACATAATCAACAACTTCGCCACCGACATCAACTAACAGGTTAGGTTAGGAAAGATTCGTCAGGAAACAGGACAAGTGTTTCCTGACACGGGTCTTGGTAATATGATGACCCGCAGCTGAAGCTTTTAATCATCTGACTGACGTCTTCCACTGGATTACAAGTCCACCACATTAAGGCTAAATCTACAAATATGTGATACTGGAGGAGGTTACCTGGAGGTTATTCCGGGGATCAACGCCCCCGCGGCCCGGTCCACGACCAGGCCTCCCGATGGATCAGGGCCTGATCAACCAGGCTGTTACTGCTGGAGGTCTGTTTCCAGGATAACTTTTGCTAATACTGTATAGATGACGTCTTTATTCTGTTTAATGGCGTTTGAAGTGGCGATTAAAAATGATTCAAGGCATTTTCGTTCTTGTTTACTCACTGGTCCATTTTTTTTTCCTGCGTTTGAAAGGCGGAGGCAGGACCCTCCGTAAGGGAATTAACCCTCTGACCACCCAGACAAGCCTGCTGAGTGCAGGACCGGGTCGTAGCAGCTCAGGGACCGGGGGGTTCGATCCCCAGCATGAACAGAAACTTTGGGTAGGTTTCCTTACACAAAAGGCCTAGGTCTTTTGTGTATCCATATGCTGCTCTTGCGCTACCCTCCACAGATGGATATGGGGTGCACAACAAACAAGTCAGTTCGGTGGCAAAAATCGAATTAATCGGGAGGAGAGATTGGGAGGAGGGATTGTGAGGGGGAAAAGATAGGGGGAAGGGGAAAAAGGGAGAGGGAAGAGGAGGGATGGTGAAGGAGAATAAGGATAGGGAGTGAGAAGGTAGGGGGTTAAGAGAAATAGAGGTGAGGGAGACAGCAAGTGTCTAGTGGTCCCTGGTCAAAAACCATCAAGTGTTATGACCCAGGACACTGTGACCACAAAGCCGCCAAGATGGGGGATGGGCGGGGGAGGGGGGACTGTCTTGGTTGCCAACAAACAACAAGGTTGGTAACTCACACACACACCCAGTCTATTAATAAAAGACCTTGCTGGACATGTACATCTTTAATGAGAGCTTTGCCAAAGCATATTAATGTCTGGACTTTTGCTCGCAGTTTCCAGAGTAATGGAGTTAGCCTCGCTTTCTTTGGATCAAACCTCCTTACCTCCCACTCTCCAGGCGTTATACGAAATTTATATTCAGTGGTGACGTTTAACTCTTCACCACTTGAATATAAATTTCCTGCTCTTATATTAGTCCCACTGGGAACTAAGAAATATGCAGTACTTGTAGCAGTAGTAGAGAATATTCTTTACTAATTATTTTTTTTTTGGCAAACTCATTTGAGTTAGTCTGCAGTTGCTCCCCATCCTGTTTTTGTCTCCAGTTGTGGACAGTTGATCAGCTAGTTATGGTGAATACCTTAGCACGTTCGTCTCTCAACAAGGACTCGGGATAATGAACAAGAATTTAAAACAGAGCTCGTCTGACATATCTTGTTTGAGGATCTCTGTGTCCTTATAGCTGAATACGGTAATGATCTAGTTTACTCTGAAGATCTTTTTAATTTAAAGTGAAATATTTGCAATTTTGGTCAATACGTTCATTTAGATTTTGCCACAGAAGCTGCTAGTTTGTGGTGGATATAACCGTCCCATGGCGGCTGGTGGTATTAAATCGGGACTGGTAGTGTTAGCAGAAGTCACCAACTACAACCTGTCTGCTAATCTCTACAAAAGGCTCCTCTCGTCTCCACAACAAAGCTACCAGCTATGTACCCAGGGTACAGTTCGTTTCCTCCAGCTGCTATGTACCCTGAGTACAGCTCTTATCCTCCAGCCGTTATGTACCCAGAGTACAGAGTACAGCTCTTATAAGCCAACTATTGTACCCAGAGTACATCTCCCAGTTATGTACCCAGAGTACACCTATTTCCCAGCTGCTGTATAAGCGATAAAATGTAATAACTTTTTTCTGTGGATCGCAGGGGACTGAACCGGCAGGCGGATGCACAATTATTCACACTGGATACTTTTGATAACAGGATGCGTCCAGCATCACAATAAACGTTGATGTCCTGGCTAAACTGCACGCCGTGGAGTGAATACTGAGTAAAATTTTGAGGTGTCAAGCACAAGTCGACCAAATATTAAAAAAAAAATGAATTTAACGTAGAATAGCAGCCTACAAGTGGGGAAGCAGCAGTCTAGGCAAGTTAGCAGAATGGGTAGGAAGTGACTGATGAATTCGAGGGAGAAGATTAGCATACGGCTTAGAACTAGTAGGCGAATTTGAAGGAGATAAGACTAGTGAGAGAGAGAGGGGGGGAGTGAGAGGAGAGAGAGAGAGAGAGAGAGAGAGAGAGAGAGAGAGAGAGAGAGAGAAAACGAGAGTGAATTGTCTGGTAACAATAAGATTTTGCACCTGTCTTGCATATAAAAAAATACAGCAGAAAATTGGGTACCCAGCCACCCGCTCTGCACCTCTCATTGTACACCCGTGTCTCCCCAGTGTATCCAATTTGTACATTACAGCATCGAGCAACAGCGATGCGGTAATGACCACAGCATCTACACGGTCCTCTGATAACTTTCTAGACGATGAAGACTACTTCCTCTAGAATTACTAACCCTTGGTAAAGTTAGTAACTCGAGATGACTCAAGAAATCTTACAACTATGTTGTTTTCCGTTATGATTCGTCCTCTATGACTGCGACCCACATCAACTGGTTACCACCTGGGGTACCCATTTACCGCTAGAGGAAGAAACTGACCGAGGCCACCAGGTGTAAGGAAACATACCCAAAGACTCCGCCTAACAGTAATACTCGTGGGGAAAAAAGGACGTTTCTTATTATCCTAGCTAGTGGATTAAAAATGTCTTTGCCAATGAAGGAAAGATGTAGATAAAGGTTCTAATACTGTGACGTTTCGCTCATGAATATGATGAAGCTCAAGAGGGAAATGTTCTCGCAACAGAATTTTGTTCTACACCAGTCTTTTTTTTTTTATAGTGTGGGTAGTACACTCCTCTTATATCCTCGTCCCTTAATGCTAAGATTGAAAAAAAAAAATGGAGTAAGTCATGCCGAGAAGTCCTGAAGGACGCCGCTGAGTCAGGATAAAGGTGAGAAGAGTTCAGTTTTTATTATACCACGACGCGCGATGTAAACAAGAATAATAATGTAGATGTGAGGTGGTGTGTAGCTTGGTACCGAGGTACCTGGACAGAGCTGTGGTCAGCAATGTAGGTAGGTCGTCAGGTGTACTAACGTAGATGTATTTGCAGAGGTCAATAGCTCTACCTTCTCAACTCTAGAGACCGGTTTACCTTGTATTTGCCACCAGCACCTATCTAGTGCGTTCCGTTTATAACCTCAAAACTGAGACAGCTATCCCTAGTTTTTCTGTGGATCAGCCCGAGTCTTTAGCTGCCAGCTATGCCGGCTCCCTTTCCTCGCATCTCAAACAGCTTGTCCATATCCACTAATTCCCCGAGTATTTTTTGCATGTCATGATCATGTCGACCCGGTCATCCTCTCCTAGCGTTGTTAGTTGAGGTTCCTTTAGTCTCTCCTCGTTGTTCCTCGATCACCTCCCCCTCATTTCTGGCAACATTCTCGCTGCAAACTTGGAGTTTCTCTGTCTGTGTATGATGATCTGGCGAGGGTTCCATATGCTGGCGCCGCATACTCCAAGATGAGTCAACCTATGTTGTGTAAAATATCCTGAATAAATTTTTGTTCAGATTCCTGAAAGCAGTTTTAAGGTTAACTAATTTGCATATGCTGAAGTTGTACGATATATATGCACTTCTGGTGATATGCTTGGAGACGTGCTCACTCTTTCACATTGTCTGCAGCATCTCTCCTCCCTGGTCGTTTTCAGTGTCCAGTCTTCTCACTCTCATATTTTCCTTACATTTCACATATCAGGACTGAATTCAAGTCCTCTTGGAGTCCCTCCCTGTTCTCCAGTTATCTTCAGGAATTTTGCAGTTCCAATGACACACAGGATTCAATTTCCTCGGACAGCTCGTTTAAGTATACCAAGAACCTCACGGGAACTAGACAGGAGTGTCGTTGGTCAGGTGTGGGGCTGGTCAGGTGTGGGAGTAACAATGGTATCTTACAACAAAGGGGGTCAAGGAACCAGGTATTCAATACTTCGATCACCAGTCGCGGCGCTTTTGTCCAGCTCTGAAAAGACGTTTCAAAGCTGCTGCTACAAAACTAGAAGACCGACGAGGCTGATGGCGGAGGAGGCGGTGATGGAGGTGACCGCGGCGGTGGTGGAGGTGACCGCGGCGGTGGTGGAGGTGACCGCGGCGGTGGTGGAGGTTGGTGACAATTACTTGCTGTCCCCTCTTCCCTTATCAGAACCACTTCCAGCGTCAACAGTGCCATCACAGCAGTGCCATTACCACAGTAATGGCAAGTGCCATATAACTGTGCCACCACACGAGATAATGGTACGAGGAATACAAACTGGTCTGAAAATTACTACCCAAAGTGGTCGTTCCGGTTTCGGAGGTGATGTGACTGGATTGTTGGGAGGGGGGAAGGAAGAGGGGGGGAAAGGTGAGTGTGTGTGGGGGGGGGGGTCAGTACCAGTCCAGTAAAGTGGTGGTGGTTAGTTAGGTATTAGTTTGGTTAGTTAGGTGTGTGTTAGTTACCATTTTGTCAAAGGAACTTTTCGATAAGATACTTGACCTGTTCGGGGGAGGGGGGGAATCCTTGGGCACCTAGTGTCACCTCGTGCTCCCCACCCCCTCGCTCAATACACTGTGCAACACTGCTACCACGATAAACGCCAAGACGAACTAACACACCCAGTGCTATCAACGTCACGATAATTTCCCCAACATTGTTACTGCCGAGGTTGTTACCATTAGTGACCTTCCCAGAGATCGCAGGTGAAAATATTTTCGCTGCAGTGCAGAAGGCACATCTCGTCCTCTTAAATCACAAACGTCATTTCACTGCTACAAACAGAAGACTGATGGGGGTACCTTAGTGGCAATCCGACCACCTCGCTCAGTGGCTGACAGCAGTCTAGTTCGGGCTACACGACTTTTCATGGCCTTAAAAAAAAAAAAAAAAAAAAAAAAAAAAAAAAAAAAAAAAAAAAAAAAAAAAAAACATGGCCTTTGTTTACTTTTTTCCGGTGTGGTATGCTATTTATTTCCATATGAAGAGAAGACAACCCCGCTTGGTTGTGTTGCTAGCAATAAAGCCGGCGCCTTCGTTGTGTTGCTAGCAATAAAGCCGGCGCCTTCGTTGTGTTGCTAGCAATAAAGCCGGCGCCTTCGTTGTGTTGCTAGCAATAAAGCCGGCGCCTTACACAGCTGTTGCAAGCACTTGTCAATCGTAAAAAAATGAAAATGGAATCTAAAAAAAAAAAAACTATGAAAGAAAATAAACGTAAAAGAAGTTTTTATTTGTAAGAAGCTTTGATCTATATATTAGAGCCTCATCTAGATATTTGACTTGATAAAATTCTACACAGGGCGAAACGGTGTCAGAATACAAGTTTCTGAAACGTGACCTTCGCTCTTACACCCTTCCATTCACGGGGCAGCGCTTTTCCCGTAAGGAACAGACAATGCCTGGGGGAAATGGAAGGTATTCAGGTTCGATTGGATAAATTGGCGCACAAGTCCAATCCATTAGATCAAGAGCCCGTCAACAAACATGAAGAAACCCCCCTTGATGAGGGGGAAGGGGGGGGGGGGTCCTCTCACTGTTGTCGGCAGTACAACCCTCAGTTACAAGTATATCCATGACTTCATAAACATGATGCCTACACGTACAAAAAAAATTAGGAAAAACTTTTGGTCACCAATGAGCGAAAGCGAGAGAGTGAGAGAGAGATTGGAATGACAGAAATAGTATCTAGCTTTTATTCTGGCCATGTAACTGACATACACTATAGTGTAGCCACACACTGCGGGTGTTCCCACTCTTAACTCGTACACAATAATGTAGCCGCAAAATGTTGGTGTTTCCATCGTGTAACTGTAATATACAGTATATAATGCCACAGCCTCACTGCTGCTGCCGCCAGTGACTATAATATACAATAGGACAGCCCCCCCCCCCACTGACGGTCTATTTGCAGCACGATGCGGATGTATTCACGCCTAAATTACAAAAAATTAGCTAGCCGCACGCTGTGGGTGTAGGTGTTATGTTACAGAACAGGAAAGCAGCACACATTGGGTATATTAAAATTAAATACACGCACAGTGTCCGGCTAGCCTATTCCATATGATACAAGATTAAAATCACAGAATAACTTTAACCTCAATCAATACAGCGCATAAATTCACCATGGTAAGTCGCACAGAGTAACACTATACAATATTAAATCATATAGAAGAGACTAGCCACGCACTGGTGTAGTCATAAAATGAAGAACTTCCTGTGCCAGTCATCATGGCAGTGATTTTTCCTCCATCTCTACACTGCAACTTTCTCTTATTAACTTCTGAAATGTTCTCTCGCCGTCTCAAGATAATTTTCACCTCTTGTCTCACTGTTACTCCTCAAGACGACCCCCCCCCCTCAAGTGATGCGTCTTCTCACCATGACTTCTCGTAATCATCACTTTCTCTACCTTGTATGCCTGCCATTTACTTATTTTCCTTCCGGTTCCCCGGGGTTACTACACCAGTTATTTTCCTCCTCTTTTTTCTTATTCCTCCGGGTTCTCCCTTCTTGTTTCACATATGTTTATCTTTTATTAACCATTTCCCTTTTATTTCCCCCGTTTCTCTCCAATTCCCTCTCAGCCTTAATTTGTTTTCATCTTATTTTTCCTCCGGCTTCCTTTCATTTCTCCATTCCCCTATCTGTTTCTCTTAATGTCCTTTCCTGTTTTCCATTTCTCTCTTCCAGTCCTGTTCTCGCCAGTTTTCTTTTTTATTACCCCCCCCCCCCGTGAACGTCTGTCTCTGACGTTGTTCGCATTAACGATCTCTCAAACTGTTCTCCAATGTGAAGAACAATCATGATATTCGATCTTCTTGCGTCAAATCTTCCTAACACAACAGCATGCCTTCATCATTATATTTATGTAAAGCACTAAACACGTGTGGGCATTTCTGCTTAACGAGTGGTGGAGGTTCGACCCTCCACCCGATAATCGAGAAACTACTCTCTCAACCAAGCACCAGAGGGGTAAGGGGAAAGCCACATAACGTGTGTTTAATGCAAACATTATAGAAGGAACCAAGACAGGACCCACAGCAATGCATTCAAGATGGACAAATTTAAATGTGGAAAAAATATATAAAAGGTTATGGATGAGTGAAGCAAACTCTCAGGTAGCATCAATGGGCAGCTTTAAATACAGGTTGGACGGGTATATGAGTGGTTGTGGTGCGAGTTAGACCTGCCTAGCATGGGCCAATTGATCTTCTGCAGTTCCTTCATTATAATTATTATTATTATTTTCAAGTTAAAGTAACCTGACGATATCCTCATTGTCCTACTAAAACGTCCCCCACCTCAGACTGACTTCAACACTGTTTTATGGAATATGAAAGGGGTAAAGTGTTCCACCATGTATCTTGCCAAACAGAATAGGGATAGGGTAGCAACACATTGCTAATATATTCAATTTTGCTAATTAAAAAATAAGTATTTGGACGGGCCTTACAATGCCCTCCTGACATCAGTGGGATGGCCCCACTTACTCGGTCCCTCCCTCGTCATAAGCATGATGAAGCAAATATAACCGCAAGAGTTCACACAAGATAACAGTCCGTGACATTCCATCCGTTATTCTTCCTGACATTTCAGCAGATGTGAGAATTAAATGACTGGTGGGGTTGCAAGCATCATATCTGCAAGTCTATTAACACCCACGGGAAGATTGTTTTACTGCAGAGAAATCCAGATTTTTTTTTTTTTCACTGGTGGCATTCTCAGTCGTTTTCAAAGGTAGCTGCTAGCTAGCCCTTCTTATTTCACTAAGTCATAGATCAGTTCCAAGCATTTTCTTGCCGGACTCGTTTGTAGTATTTAAACGTTATAAAAACTGATGCCAATATAAAATGAGCCACCTAATACATCTGTTTTTTCAACCATTTTCTTAGACTAGTAGGCTTGAGCACATTTCCGAAACACTCAAAGGGTGGTCAAAGTGCTGTGTAACATTTAGTCAAGTTCAACGGTTCAACATGAATAAAATCATTATGGAAGAACGGTGTACGAGATCTTTGCACTGATTCCTGCAGTCCTTGCAAGTGTCTTGTAGGCAGGGATGTATCATATGGAAGGTTTTCTGTGACCAGTGGTGACTAGGTTGGTACGCAGTTATCTGTGCCCAGCAGTGAGCAGGCTGATAAACAGACCTCCCTGTGGTGGGGACTGCTTCTCTGATCTGGGAGTGTTTACTGTTGTGCCCCTCCGAGTACAGCACTCAGTCACAATGTTGGGATTTTTATTAAATTATGGGGAAAAGCTAAACCTGCAGGGATCAGAGCAGCTGGAGAAATGTGACGTAATAAAATGTTATCCGAGAAGGGATGACTTATGTATCTCAGCAAGATTTGATGAAGTAATACTTGACACCTCAAGGCTGCGCGCGCGCACGCGCGCGCACACACACACACACACACACACACACACACACACACACACACACACACACACACACACACACACACACACACACACAAGCGTGTGCCGATGACTGTTTTAGGAGTCAAACATTCTGACACCACCAGTTTTATAACTAGTGTAAGCGCGCCTCTGGCGCGACGAAGTGAATGATGGTGAAAGCTTTTCTTTTACGGGCCACCCTACCTTCGTGGGAGACGGCCGATGTGTTAATAAAATAAAATATTGTTGACTGTAGTTTCCTCAACGATTACAAGCTCGACGGTTGGAATGAGAGTTGTGTATTGTACAGGTAGCTGGAGTTCATGAATGCACTCTTCCATATCAGTCCCAAGGTGTTTTACTGGGGTGTTGTATAGCTGTACCAGCTCTTACTTTGTACACTGGTGCCACAAGGGCATCCACACAGGTTTCCTCGATACAAGACAGCAAGTCAGCCATCGTTAACTAGTTCTGAGTTTCTCGGAAAACTTCGTTCTCTTTCTCTACAATACAGAAACCATTTACCTGACGTAGTAGGTAGCCTCTTGTGGCATTAAGTAACAATGTTTAGTTTGTAGAGCACTTTTTGTCACACCTCGAAGATTCACACAAGCCAAGAGCTAGGACTCAACCCCTGTAAACCACAAATAGGTGAGTACACATTCACTTCTGCGTATTTTAGCAGATCAATCTTGGACCACCAATGATAAACGTTCAGATACGAACGTTTTCTCTTTTCCGATATTTCGTTGCTAGACGTATCGCGGCCTTTTTGTGTATTTGTGGTTCAATATACGTTTTCCTGGGTTTATGTCAGCTAATGTAAATTAATCTAATCGAACCTAAAATAAGCGGATTAGTTAAAAGCTTTATACTAAGTACCACGTTTAAAAAATCGAATTAAAACGAGAATAAACTGTTCTTGGGCGACCCATCTTTAAGAGTCGCATTATGCGTGCTGATCATAACGTTGCCTGGGTTACTTGAGATACAGGACTGCCTGACGTGTCGCTACATATTTTTTGGGGCTTAGTTATGGTTCAAGACACGTGGTTATAAATTTAACTTTCGCTAAACTAAGAAAATTCTATTTTTCGGGGACATTTAGAAATTGACGCTGGGAGTCGTGTATGAAAGCTCACGGTATTCTAATAAGGCTAAGTTGCTGGGGACTTGCAGGAGCGTCCCCTGGGGTAGGTGAAGGGAGACAAGTGGGCGAGACAGTTGCGTCTCCCGGGGATCAGGTCTGTGTCAAGGGAAAACAAGAATAGTGATAACTTGCCTTTCTCCTTGCATCTTCCTCTGGAAACCCTTGTTCTCCTTAACCCCGTCCCTTCCTCCCTCTTGGAAAATTTCCAATGGATGCCCATGGACTTGTGTCGCAATCTGTCTTAATGCAATCTGTATTTTATGCCAACGTACATCTACGTATTTGGTTAAGCTAATATCTCTACATACTGTATGTTATTTTAGTTTATTCGCTAGTGGATTTCTCGTATGTGCTCGTGTAAGTGGATTAGTAGAGTGCAGGAGTGGTGACATTGGGCCTCATGAAGCTGCAACGTTGTCTCCACACTATCACCGTCATCCAGTCGAGACAATGTTATTGTTCCTGTTAAGCAACTCATCTCGCTGACACCCACGAGTGTAACAGCTACGCTTTTATGACCACCTTCCCCATGTACCACGTCAGGTTTCCTGGGCAGTGAAGTACGTCGTATGTATCCCTCTCAACACTAGGAATCACGACCTACCCCCCCCCCCCCTGCAAACACGACTAAGTGGATACCTGGAGGTTACCTGGAGGTTATTCCGGGGATCAACGCCCCCGCGGCCTGGTCCATGACAACATGACAAAGTGCTGCAAACTACGTCGCCAACAGGTGAGGAGTTACTACCTTGTTTATCCTGACCACTGTCACTTAGTGTACGTTAGTGCGGCTGCCACAAGTTCCCAGAGTCGGCTCCTAATCAGACTACGTTGGACTGCGTGCTCCTAGCAACAGCCTGATTGATCAGGCCATCAACCAAGATCCATAGACTGGGACCCCGAACCCAAAGGTAGAGACTCCAGGAATAAGTAAAAAAAAAGTATGATACCTACAGGTTGTGTAATAAAGAAAACTCAAACACAGACTTTTACTGGATACGTTTTGGTTCTGGGACCCTGGCGTGACCAAGGTTCCAGAACCGATAAGTTTCCAATAAAATATACTCATGATTGAATTTTCTTTCTTTCCCAACACTCCAGGAATCAACAAGTAGGTAGATAAATTACCAAATTTAATATTAATGTAACCGTCCACAGACAGGACTGGCAGCAAGATACGGGATAAGACTGAGTAGTACATACAGCTTACCAGCCGCTATGTGCAAACAACTTGAAGTTTACTCTTTAAATGGTAGTCGTCCAGTCTTGTACTTAAAATCTGCATTGTAACTAACAAGCTCTATAAACCTCCGGTTGAGAATCTATGACGAAATACTCTGACTGTTGTCACGGCTTTGGCCTCCATTGTATGACATTACACGTCCATAAGGATGCCCCTGGATTACGGATACAAGAAACATGAGGGCAAACTATACTAATGACGTAATTTTTAGACAACTCACCGGTATCCATTATGGAAAAATGGTTGCCACTATCATAGAAAAAAACGTTGATTTCCCTATATCCAAAGAAATTCAAGAGAAATGCCCCCCAAAAATAATTGGCTTTACAGAAAAAACTGCCACTTTTCCTATAAAAATCGCGTTACTTTCACGATACTAAGAACGTCTCAATTCACTAATATTCAGCAGATGAGCGGGGGGAGAGAGAGAGAGAGAGAGAGAGAGAGAGAGAGAGAGAGAGAGAGAGAGAGAGAGAGAGAGAGAGAGAGAGAGAGAGAGAGAGAGAGAGGAAAATATAAACATTACCGCAAAGGAATTAAAGTTTAATTCGTGAAGACACAAGGGCGATCATAGGATAGTCCAAGGGAACCAACACTCACCATGCTACAAAACCAGACCAATAGCAGAATAAACCGTGAGAAAAATAAACCACCTGAAAAATAAACTTAGAAAAAATACGGCTACAAAAACAGACTTCTTAAAGAAAAATAAGCCACAGTCATGCCAGATGCAAGCAAGGTCAAAGCCGGAATAACACTGCTAGGAAACAAAAGTCCTGGATAAAAAGTGAACATGGCTGAACACGCTTGTTGATCATGGGAGGCGAAGCAGAAAGTTCGCCCTCAGGGCTCAGGTCAACAAAGGCTGGCCAGATGAACGTGTCTCATGCAACCTGAGATGAAAAACAACGTACACAGGCAGACTGAACACCTCAGGTGTTGGCACAAGATATATGCACTGAGAAATTTATACATCTCTCAGTGAATATATGATTAAAGGTTTAATCAGGGGACATACAGCCTAGTGACCCTTTGAATTGTCCACAGGCTTTAAGCCCAATTAACCAATTTCAACTAAGTTTCGCTAGAGAGCGATTTTTTTCACATGGGAGTAGATAGGAAGAGTGAGGACCATGGTGCGTAGAACCTGAGTATATAAAAACATTTATAATAATCAAGTGGTGGTGTTTGCTGAACAGGAAGGTGTTGACAAAATTCTTTGATCCCATATAACTGGCAGATTAAAACTTACACAGACTAAAATCAATGTGAACTTTCCTTTGAGCAAAGACCACAATAGCTAAAAGTTTGAAGCCAATCAGAAATGGCATTCTTCATTAATTGCTCGAAACAAAACGATTCCAAGGTTTTTAACTATGTTAAGAAATTGGCAAATTTGCATTCATAAAGCCTAATCATTGTCTTCATGAGATGCATCAGACCTTAAAGATCAAAGCTGTTCAGAAAGGTTAATACATTTTTAAAAACAAAACCGGCAACTTGGCACCTACACTCCAATGTCGTCTTCAACGTAGGATACACTAGGCTTCCTAGACTTATCTCACCGAAACCAAATCCAGTTATGTTGTATATAAAAACTGACAAGGGAAACGGGGATGTCAGGAAAGTCACCACAGTGAAAGCCTGTTGCCGATAACCGTCGACTTGGAGGGAGACAGAGAAGCTTGGAGGGAGTCAGATGGCTGGGAAGCCCAGGTAACGAATAATTACGGCATCTGTACTTGCCAATAGTTTCATGTACCTTTCCCTGGTAATATAGTACATTAGCGTTGAAAATTTTGAAGTCGCTCGGATAAAACATTCTCAAGTTATACACAAAAATCTCAGAGACAAAATCAGGCAACTTAAACGTACCCCTTCAAAGCCACCTAATTAATACAAGAAAAAATGAGGATAAGTTGACTGTGAACGCTCCAGTTAGGAAACAAAAACATATGAAAGGCGTGGTTTTGTCAGAAGCTTAATACATGGTTAGTTGTGCGTGCAAGTATATCCTACTTCCTGGAGAGCGGAGTGCCTGCTTCAAGGGCAACCTTCTAGTCTACCATACATCATGCCTTGGTTACCATACACTATCCTAGTAACCCGAGAAACACGCATGCAAGCGCTCCATGTTCAACCATTCCGTCTGGGCTAATCCAGGATATTTCAACATTTTTAGACTAAGGATCTATTATATTATCCATAGGCGCTAAACCCTTAGGGGTCAAACGGTTCCTGAATAATCGGAGATAATCAAATCTGATCCAATAAAACAGAACAACTCCAAACTTCTTTTAAGAACCCTTCACCAATATCTAGGCAACATCCTTGAAGGTTGCACTTCTGAAGTATCAGTGGTTCTGGAGATCAATGACCTTCCCCCAGGCAATATGTGCTTCTTATATCAAACATTTGTTCCTATCTGTTGTCAAATTCCTATCTTGTAACTGTAATAATGTCTCCCGTGGCCCTCGTCTTCCAAGATCGTTACGTTCAGCTTCGTTAGTCTCTGCTTTTAGCTTATTTCCCTCAGACCTCTTGTTAGTTTTGTTGTAAACTTATGGACCTTCTTGTGTTTCTGAACATACATGGTTCCCACAAGGTGTGGGAACTATGCTAGTGCCTCAAGCTTCACACGAGGCAATGCGTTGTGCACATAGTACTAAAGGTTTCCTTGTTAACGTCCTGAAGAAAACTGAGCTATTCGGTAACCTCGAATTTCTGATGTTATGGGGTTTGTGTGCAGATCTTTCGCCTCTCGTACTGTACTCCGTCTCTGGTCTTCCTTCTCCCTTCCTAGTTTACACGACCTCGGCGCTTGTTTGGGTTGCACTTTAGCAGCCACCTGTTTGACCTTTGTTGTAACCCGTGGAATTCTCTATGAGAGACTGAAGGTAAGGAGAAGGTGAGTTACACTTCTTAATACTGACTCAACATTTGACCGACTGACGAGTACGGATCCACCAATGACTTATCTGAGCAGTGACACGTTGTGAATGCGATGCTCCGTAAGCGGGGACTTCCATTCTCATTTCCAGGTCGAACCCACTTCTGTTTTTGTTTTACGTCAACAAGTTGTACAAAACAGGTGGTAGTTACAACACGGCCAGCTGTAAGTTCCCCGCGCAGTGTGCTGCCCAGGTCGAAGACCTTTACTGCCCAACTTTCACCTGCAGCACCTCAAGGGGGACACTAGGCAAACGTCTCGCCAGGGACGGGATTATCACTGGCAACGAGATGTTACTTTCTATTATGTGGTTACCCAGCCATCACTTTCATTCTCTGAGGGTAATAATCTTCACTCACCATCTCAACTCTCGTCTCTTACACGAGTATTGTCTAATTCTCGTGCCACCAGTGATATTAGAAATAAATATTTCCTGGATATTTTCAACCTCCTCGTTGCTGAACGTTTCAAGGACTTTTTAATTTGCATATTAGTGATTATTAAACGTTTTTATGGAACTATGTAGCAAAAAAATGAATGAAATATTTATAGAAGCGTTCATAATGTGTCGTTCAGAAAGGCGTTAGAAATTTTACGTAGTAAAAACCTAACTGAGGCAACATGACAAAAGGGTATAATGAGAATGACGAGTAAGGTAATATATAGTTGTGTATCTGTCTATATGCTGAGTGATGTTTATTCTAGGAATTAAATCCTTGACTGGTGTACAGGAGACACGCAGCCTCATGTGTTAGATAAGGTTTAAACTGAGCAGGCAAGCATGCCTTGATTTTTAAAGCTCCGTTCAGGTATCAGTTTTATCGAGACTTGAGTTACGTGTCTCTGTACCCAAACAGTCATGGGATTATATACACCGGGAGGTGTGTGTGTGTGTGTGTGTGTGTGTGTGTGTGTGTGTGTGTGTGTGTGTGTGTGTGTGTACTCACCTAGTTGAGGTTGCGGGGGTCGAGTCCTATCATACCTCTGCTTAAAGCTATGTATGGATCCTGCCTCCACTACATCGCTTCCCAAACTATTCCACTTACTGACTACTCTGTGGCTGAAGAAATACTTCCTAACATCCCTGTGATTCATCTGTGTCTTCAACTTCCAACTGTGTGTGTGTGTGTGTGTGTTGTGTGTGTGTGTGTGTGTGTAGAAAGTTTACTGTAATCCTTATTTCTGGATTAAACTAATCTTGTTCGACGGTGAGAAGGTTACTCAAGAAGGAAGAGACTGTTGCAGGCCTACTGATCCAACTCACACTCATGCACCCGTTCAACCTATATTTAAAGCTACATGCAGCCTTAATGACCATAGTATAGTCGACAAGCTTTAAACCCTATTAACTAACAACTATTTACCGTACATGGAGCCTTGACTACCACTGGGTTTACAGTTATTTATTAGTATTTAGAGTAATACATATCCAATGTGTTCCAATTACTGATGTTCAGCGGAAGAATTCCGTCTGCATTTATTCACATGTTTATAAATTATTGCTGATTTAAAACAGCTTAGTGTGTTTTGTTGACGTAAATATGAACTTCAGTGTGAACAATAGTTATTTTATATTTTATTTACAAAGTTCTAGAAGCGCTTGATCATTCAGCGCTTTTAAACCTTCCGTTTCTAACATTATCATATTTAACACTATCAACTTGTTACTGCAGTGGCAAATTTACCCTCATTATATGCATCATAATCAAAAAGTAGAACGATTTCCAGTATTTTTCACTTTGTAGCCTAAAAATATCCCCATTTTTTATGACGAAGGGCAGGAAAGCACTATGGTGAGAGTGGCATCTCTCAAAAAGGCTTTTGCAAAACCCTAAGTACACACACAAAAAAAAAACTTCAATCATATCTTCCTTAATTCTAAGCATTTCGAGAGTACATCATTATCTGTTTTAGTAGGAAAGGTATCTAATTTTGACATGGAATCAACTTCGTCATCCTTCTATGTATATTTTCCAGCGCATTTATATAAATATCCATTCTGTAATATGGAGGACAGAACTGACAAACACTGACATTTTATTGTGGCAACGTTTCGCTCATCAGAGGCTTTGTCAAGCCGTGACGGCTTGACAAAGCCTCTGATGAGCGAAACGTTGCCACAATAAAATGTCATATGCACATATAGTTTTATTTCACATATCGGAAATTCTACCATTACTAAAACAGCTGTCAATTGACGTGTTAAGATACGATGCTCATTGAATAATTACCAAAACTGAGATGTTGAGAGTATAAATTGACATGTCGAGTCAAAATTTACGTGATGAGAGTACAAATACATTACTAATATTAGGATTTCAGATTTTTTAAAAACCTAACGAGAATGAAATCTGGGTGATTAAAGACTTCTTTTGTATTAAATAAAAATGGGCATAGTGGCAATGATACTACCTTACTCTATGTGATAGTTACAGTGTGGGAACAATGCAACTATCGTACTATTCTATCAGAGAGAATAGGTTTTTCTATTGTATTCCATCACACGGGATGGGTTCCATACATTAGGTAATGAAATCTGTCAGCCTGAGCCGAGAGGCTACTAACACGATATTGTCAAGCATTCTATCAAGATTCAGTGGCTATGGCAGCTCTAAGGGTTTCGTTCCAGCAGAGCTTGAGTTAGCATCGAAATGGTATAAAATACCGACAAGTTGTTAGGTAAGACACACATGCAACAGTTAGGTATTACCATCTCTCAGGGTGGTCTATGCCACCCAGACATACGGGACGGAGGGATGGGGGGAAGAGGGTGTGGAGAAATCCTACAAAGAAAGACTAGTCATCTTATGACTAAGAACCGCGTCATCGGCCAATTTTTCCTGACGAACAAATACCAACAGCGGCGTCTCCTACTGTGGCTACAATGGAAGCTGTCCCTCCCGCAGTGGAGGCAGTCTCCACCAAGCCTGCAGTAGGATGGCTTACCATCATGCCAACACTTGTAGGAGCTTCTCCCACCGAGCACTGCATTCCGCATCCCACCAAACACGTGTTCCTCGCTAACCAGTCCGCACTGACACATCTGATCTAGTTCTAGCCCCGAGTTGCGTGAGTTGGCCGAGTTCGTAGGAACTGTCGTAATCTTGTAGAGTCATTCCTGGTCACTGGACTACTCCTTAACAGAAGCTGAACGTCGTATTATATTTATGGGAAAGTTATACAGCCGGAAAATAGGAGGTAATCAGGTTTGATCAAGAACCATTGCGAGTAATATCTGAGGACCACGAGAAGGGTGATGCAATTCCGTGTCGCTAACGTGTAATTGGATTCCATTAGAAGCAGTTTTTTCTCTAATTATCTTCGATATTTTTTGATTACTTATCGTGGCCCTTCTCTTCAGTTACAGCATCTACCACAAATTTCTCGCAGCTTCCGCAATGTTATTGCGCGAGGCTGTAAGTTACACAAGAACGTAAAAAAACAGGACTACACTAGGCCTAAAAAAATGCAACGGTTGATTGGTTTATTAGGTTTAAAGGCCATCCACTACAATAACGACTACAACAGTTATATATCCATCAGAAAACGCAGTGGTAGGATACAAGTTCCAAAACACTTTTTAATTGGGACGTTTCGCTATGTATAGCTGTCTCAGCTATACATAGGGAAACGTACCAACAGACGTTGGCCGTACTAGGCCAGTGGGCCTAGTGCGACATGAAATGGCTCATTTGTCTTATTTGTTTTTAAAATTATTAAAAGTTGCTAGTCAGCAGTTGCAGTGTTCGCGTGTGTTGCTGACCAACAATGTTCATGAATGTTGCTAGTCAGCATTTACACTGTTCTTGTATTGCTGGTCAGCAGTTATGGTCTTGCACTGACACCATTTCCGCGCCCTCAGTCGTGACTTTCTAGTGGGTTTTGCGGCTGCGTGTGATCGTAATTGTATTAAAAAATACAACAGTCTTCTTTGGTAAAAAAAATTAGGAGATATGAAAAATATATAAAATCCCCTAGTCTTTCTAATCTGAAAGTGTTAATGACAATTGTTAATACGATTGAGTGAGTGCAAATTTGACCTGCCTAGCATGGGTCATAGGTCTACTGTAGTGTTCCTTCGCCCTTGTGTAAAAAAACAATGCGAAAATTTTATTCCATATCACGTCCAGATGAATTCTGTTGCTGTTTAGAAACAACCATTTTCCTTATTAACAGTTTCGAGTTTTTCCAACTCTTGAAACCCAGTTTGAGACCACACTCTTGCTGTCTACCCAACCAAGGTGTGACTGACTGCGGTCCAGAGGTCTACCATCACAACCTAAACAATCTGTCACTTTCAGAAGTAACTTGTTCCTTGATGAAGGAGCTACTTCTCCGCACATATACTGTATTCTTTTTAAGATTGATGGACTGACCACATCGACTCAAGGCTGAGGGACTGATTACGTCAAACTCCTCCTGTTCTTCACCATTCTCCTTTGTATGGACTGATGAAGCCACTGTGTGGCGAAACGTTTCCTCATTAAAGATACCCAAGTGTTGCACATGTGTCTAATTTATCAACTTGTCGGTTCTCTGAACCATTCATCTATTTCACAAAGAATAGTGAACGATTACCAAAGGGAAACTAATGACAAGATCAGATGCCAGGCAACATGAAATGGTATGACGGAAATTATTACACTAGCAGGAAAGCTCTAAATCTGAATGGGTCACAGCGCCAAGTGAGACTAATAACTTTCCTCTGCCGGAACAAACGTTGGATTTTTCAGGAAACTTGACCGCTACCTACAAACAAGAGTTAAGTCAGGTTATGATGGTTATGTAAGCGTGTGTGTGCTGCTGGCAACAACAGCCTGGCCAACCAAGTAGTCAACAGTAAAGTTTGGCCTGACTTCGATAGGAGAACTCTGGAAACAATGACATGGCCCTCAGCAATGATTTCAGTTGGATCATTTAAATTTAGAAAGGGTATTAGAAAGTACTGGTTTGACAAAGTTGTAGAAGACTGGAACACACTCCCAGGTAGTGTTATTCAAGCAAGAACTTTGGGTAGCTTTAAATATATAGGTTGGACAGGTGTATGACTGGGCGTGGGCGGGGGTTGAACCTGCCTAGCATGGGTCAACAGCAGTATTCCTTCTCTCTCTGTTTTATGTATGTCACAGCAACATTCTTGGTAGAGAAATTAGCTTCCCTAGATGAAAGACGCGTTGTAATGTTGAGTGTTTGCCGACCACAGGAGACGCTTAATTATTTAATGTTTTTAAAATGAAAAGTAGCTGACATTTAAGTTTTGAGTTGTCTTAAAAATTGTTATCAATATAGGAACACGAGAATGAAAGAACACTGCAATAGGACTACTGGCCCATGCTAGGCAAGTTTAACTTTCACCAATCATGCTCACTCGTATACTGGTCCAAATATTTAAAGCTACCCAAAGTTCTTATCTTACTGACTATCTGGGAGTTTGTGCCACTTATCTACAATCTATTGCCAAAGTGCTTCCCTATATCATTGACAATTTACTTACATATTTCAGATATCACAATATATTCAAAACAACTTGAAATCCATTAGTCGCGATCCAAACCATATCTAATAATTCGTTCGAAGTTATATGCTACAGGGCTAGATAATTTGATTAAATGGGAAATATCCCAGTTATTTGGGCCGAAAAATGGTATGTGGGTTCTTGATCAGTCATCCAGGCCATTCAAACCTGCCACTACTAGGGTGACCTTGCGTCATACATGTAACCGGTTTCGAGGCTTTTTCTACCCTCATAGTTTCAGCTTAAGGCCAACTTCATCGTTGTTCACCAAATCCACTAAGCTGTAGCTGCTAGCGGCCCGCAGGTCTACAAAATCGCCATGACGTCTATACTTATTGAAATATTTCTTATCTGCTATGCACGGAGAACAACGGATGTTGACAAAGTTTTCTAATTATGCCTATGGCACCCCTGCTTTTTCAGTTTAGTTTTACACTTCCGCATCTCACTCCAGCAGACTGTTTGACATGTACTGCGCGTCACATCCACAAGGCCCATACCACTAAACAGTCCCTTTTATGACAGATTTGTGATAGGGGTTTTCTTTAACAAATTAACAACAACAACGAAGTAGAAATTTAAGCTAAATTAAACAGCAGGCATTTTTCCTAAGCCGCAACAAAATCTTGGTACCATGGGAATTAAATATCTTAAAGTAGCACTGAAAAACAATGCTCAAGGTTTGAAGAAATAGGATTATTAGTAAAACCTTTCTTGGTATAAAAAAATGGGAAATGACCTCAAAAAATATTGGATTAAATAAAAACTAATGTTACTGAAAGACTGAAATTTGGCTACAGATTTGACTGCCAGGCCGAGGACTGACCGCTGATCACGAAGTTGACATTAATTCTCAAGTACAGCAACCCCAGGAAAAGACGAGAGGACCGAGAGAGAGAAACGGCATTCACGCTATTAACACAAAAACACACACTGACAATGTACATAAATACTTTAGAAAGAACCAAATATTTAAGAAAGAAAAGGAAATGGGGAGGGAAGGGATTTTTCCCCGTACCCTGTTGGAAGGTTTGTAGTTCCTGGAGAACTGACCACCTCTCTCCTCCCACAACACTTCTAGTCTTCCTCCACCAGCAACAACCCCCCCCCCCCCCAGTCTATTGTCCCCAACACCACCGACAGCTCGTGAAAAAAGTATTCCTTTGTTCTGTGTCGAGAAACTTAGATACCACATCTTATGTGATTAAATTTTTATAAAGTGGGCTGGTAAGCCAGCTGAAGGCCTCTGTTAATTAGCCAAAAGTTTCACGGAAGAAGTATCGTAAAATTTAGACCCACACCAGGAAATAATTTATCATTTCTGACAAGCACCATCACCCACTTGCCGGCATCTTCACAAAACGAGGCTACGCAACATGGCTACTTTCATTACTCATCCCATCTCTACAGAAACCATGAATTTAGACTTCTTTATCACCTGTTATTCTCAAGAATATGAAGACTGAGAAAATATATTACGGGTTTTAAATTAGATAATCTATTTTAAACAAACAAGTACACTCACATTAACACCTGCAGAGTACAACTCGTCAATGTGTTGCAGATATATTTTTCAATACATTCCTAAGTTTATTTACCAACAGAGTAATAATGGAGTAATTTAATTATTTAATGTCTCGAGATGTTACATTAATCAAGCTTAAAAAAAATTGTTGTAATAGCGCTTAATAAAAAAAAATCAAGAAAAACTCGCTCGAGTCATTTCGAAATTAAATGGTGAATTATGAAAGACATGAGGCTAAGCGCTAAACCCGCAGAGGTCATACGGTGCCTGGGGAACGGTAGGTAACCAGACTTGCTCCCAGAAAGGAGAGGTACCTCAAGCGCCTTGGATCAAGCGTCTCTCGTGTCCAGACGTCGCACTGGCAGTCGGTGCGAACCACAATAACAGTTTTCAACCCCGTGTAAGATTCTGCAAGACTCCAGTGTAAGATTCTGCAAGACTCCAGTGTAAGATTCTGCAAGACTCCAGTGTAAGATTCTGCAAGACTCCAGTGTAAGATTCTGCAAGACTCCAGTGTAAGATTCTGCAAGACTCCAGTGTAAGATTCTGCAAGACTCCAGTGTAAGATTCTGCAAGACTCCAGTGTAAGATTCTGCAAGACTCCAGTGTAAGATTCTGCAAGACTCCAGGTGTAAGATTCCTGCTAAGACTCCAGTGTAAGATTCTGCAAGACTCCAGTGTAAGATTCTGCAAGACTCCAGTGTAAGATTCTGCAAGACTCCAGTGTAAGATTCTGCAAGACTCCAGTGTAAGATTCTGCAAGACTCCAGTGTAAGATTCTGCAAGACTCCAGTGTAAGATTCTGCAAGACTCCAGTGTAAGATTCTGCAAGACTCCAGTGTAAGATTCTGCAAGACTCCAGTGTAAGATTCTGCAAGACTCCAGTGTAAGATTCTGCAAGACTCCAGTGTAAGATTCTGCAAGACTCCAGTGTAAGATTCTGCAAGACTCCAGTGTAAGATTCTGCAAGACTCCAGTGTAAGATTCTGCAAGACTCCAGTGTAAGATTCTGCAAGACTCCAGTGTAAGATTCTGCAAGACTCCAGTGTAAGATTCTGCAAGACTCCAGTGTAAGATTCTGCAAGACTCCAGTGTAAGATTCTGCAAGACTCCAGTGTAAGATTCTGCAAGACTCCAGTGTAAGATTCTGCAAGACTCCAGTGTAAGATTCTGCAAGACTCCAGTGTAAGATTCTGCAAGACTCCAGTGTAAGATTCTGCAAGACTCCAGTGTAAGATTCTGCAAGACTCCAGTGTAAGATTCTGCAAGACTCCAGTGTAAGATTCTGCAAGACTCCAGTGTAAGATTCTGCAAGACTCCAGTGTAAGATTCTGCAAGACTCCAGTGTAAGATTCTGCAAGACTCCAGTGTAAGATTCTGCAAGACTCCAGTGTAAGATTCTGCAAGACTCCAGTGTAAGATTCTGCAAGACTCCAGTGTAAGATTCTGCAAGACTCCAGTGTAAGATTCTGCAAGACTCCAGTGTAAGATTCTGCAAGACTCCAGTGTAAGATTCTGCAAGACTCCAGTGTAAGATTCTGCAAGACTCCAGTGTAAGATTCTGCAAGACTCCAGTGTAAGATTCTGCAAGACTCCAGTGTAAGATTCTGCAAGACTCCAGTGTAAGATTCTGCAAGACTCCAGTGTAAGATTCTGCAAGACTCCAGTGTAAGATTCTGCAAGACTCCAGTGTAAGATTCTGCAAGACTCCAGTGTAAGATTCTGCAAGACTCCAGTGTAAGATTCTGCAAGACTCCAGTGTAAGATTCTGCAAGACTCCAGTGTAAGATTCTGCAAGACTCCAGTGTAAGATTCTGCAAGACTCCAGTGTAAGATTCTGCAAGACTCCAGTGTAAGATTCTGCAAGACTCCAGTGTAAGATTCTGCAAGACTCCAGTGTAAGATTCTGCAAGACTCCAGTGTAAGATTCTGCAAGACTCCAGTGTAAGATTCTGCAAGACTCCAGTGTAAGATTCTGCAAGACTCCAGTGTAAGATTCTGCAAGACTCCAGTGTAAGATTTGCAAGACTCCGTGTAAGATTCTGAAGACCTAGTGTAAGACTAGACAAGATCCAAGTGTAGGTTCTAAGACCACAGTGTAAGGTTCATAAAGCCCAATTAAGTTAATAACGTTTTTAAAAACTAGAAAATTATAAGGCCTTGTGACAAAGCTGTTAGGTTATAAACCCCAGTTAAAACGTTGTAAATCAAATTAAGATGTGAAAAGTTTATAAACCCTAAGTTAAGATCCTTTAAATAAAGAAAAGTTAATTGTAAACTTAATAAAAAGGTACCCTAAACCCCGCCGTCAATTGGAGAAAATATTTACTCCCACAAATCTATTTCCATCCCCCACACACTCATAAATTAAGACTAGAATTGTTCTTGTTTGCAAAGTCCAAGGTAATCTGTTTACATCATAATTTGAGCGTGCATATTCTCGGCGTTTGTAGGTTAAGAGCTTAACACCGTGACGCTGCTAATGTGAGAGTTAACAGGTGTTACTTTTTTCTCGCAAAATCAGACCCATCAGCAGTGTGCTAAGTAGTTTCAAATGGAGGAGGGGGTGATAATTGTGGCTTCAGCCTGGGTAGGGATTCGTCATTTGAGGAATTTCCTCAGGTCAAACTTTACTACGCACCGTCCATTCTCAGGTTCGTTTCTCCATAATACTACTAATAATAATAATGTTACCCAAGTAATAGCTTTTATATTCTCTTACTCATGTGCAAGTTAGTTGTTCTACCATATTGTATTACCACTACTTAGATCACTAATACTACTACCACTAGTATTGCACCTTATTAAGTCTACATATACCCTCAGTGTCCATGTATTTTTTTAACGGCTTGAAGCTCCTGGAGAGCGAAACGTTGCCACAATAAAATGTCACATTAGTTGCACTTGTGTCCTTTTACTTTATAATAATGGTGCCAAATGGTAGGAGCAGCAGTAGTTATATTAAAAATCCACCAAGATGATACAAGTCTCCAATCTCACTAACCTTGGGCCACGCCCCATGTCTGTTTACTCTTCATAAAGAAAATATTTAGTTTTTAGCTTGTCTTGCCGTTCTTGGGAGTCTTCTTGCAATAATGCCAGAAGTGCACAGCTTTCACATGTGTTCCCTCACAGACTGCAGCCACACAAGCAGGTATTTGTCGAAAACAGGTATCTATACAAAATAGGCATGTGCATAAAAATGTCCACATAAAGCAGGTGTTCCTATAAAACAAGTTGGCGTATCAACCAAGCGAAGATGTATAAAACAAATGGATGTATAAAAACAAATGAATGTATAAGAACAAATGGATGTATAAAAACAAGTGGGCGTCGTGGTAACTCAAACTTGGCAAAGAATTTCCTCACAGGGAACCCGTTAAATTCGTGGGTTGTACAGTGCCGTTGATTAAGAGCCCTTCAAGGCACTCCCTTCAAGGGACCAAGGTTAAGAACCTACGAAAAAAGAAAATACCTTCGTTTCACTACACGAACACCACTAGACCATATCTATGAAGTTTTAGTCTTAACACAACTTTGATATAAAAAAAATGATTGTGTTTACCCTGGCATTAGTGTTTACAGCTTTTTGTTGACCGTGATAAGTGAATGAAGGGAAGGTAATGTTACATTACGTTAGGTCAGGTTATATTAGTCTTTGTTATGGCAGGTTTGCTAAATTATGTTAAGTTATAGTAGGTTTACTGCGGCATTGGTCTCTTGAAATGCTGTGCACTTTTTTGAGGCAATGTTAGACTACTGAACGATTTAACTAGCCGAAGAGTTGAGTTGTATAAGGCTAGGCTAAACTGGCTAGGTTTATAAGTTACGTGGCTTGGCTAGGCTAGGCTAGGCATGGGTTCTCCCCCCCTCCACACACACACATCAACCTCTTGGCAATTCTGTGCACCAACCTCTGGTATACCTGGAGTATACCTGGAGAGAGAGTTTCGGGGATCAACGACCCCTCGCCCCGGTCTGTGCTCATTAGAGAAGACAGATATAGATACTCAAAAATTCTGGAAAAAAGTATAATGTAAATTTTTTATGAATTCCATCACACATTAGATTATTATTTCGTGAGAAAGTTGATAAAGTTAACCAAAAAACTACAAAAGCACCCTGAAGCAAAGTATCGAATATCAATTTGGTGTGTCTAGCATTAAAAATATTAGGAGAGAAGTAAATAACGAAGCAATGTTATAGGGAATGGAGTTAGAAGCCTGAGTAGATCTATCACCCACTATGATAACATGGACGTAGATAAACCATGGCACTGGTGGGGACTGAACTCGCGGCGTGTGAGTCATTCAATCCCCGCCCGTACCGTGGTTTGTTTGCAATCGTGTCATTACGATTTCGTGAGTGACGGACGTAGATAAGTACGTTCATGGAGCAACTTGCAATGTGAACATTGATGTTATAGTAGCCAGTCTTAGGCTTGGTTATAAGTACTTCCGGCAGTTTCACACACACACAGATTACCAAACCAAACGCGAAGTATGTGGCCACCCTAGGGTAACTATCTTGAACCCTACTTAATTGTCCATTTATTGAGGAATATAAACAGACAGTATAATAACCTATATATCAATATATCTTATTAATAAAAAGATACTAAATATATTAAACAAGTTCCCCAAATTTGCTCGCAACAGATAGTTCAAGTGTAGACTTAAATCAAGATTTACTCCTGCTAACCCTTTTGGGGCATGTTTTAGTGTGCTAGCGTCCACGGGGTAGAAATTGAGTGAAAAATAAACTAGCCGCTTCGGCGGTGAAATCCAATTTAAATTCTGGCGAGTAGTGCTGATGCTGCAAGGAAATCTCTCAAATTCCAAGCAAGTCACTATATTTTACAAGTAAATTAGTCTCTCCAGTCTGCTAGACATTGTTGCACACAGTCAGATTTTTAATATGTAAAAACTAAGTGGCTTCCAGGTCTCAAAACGAAGTGTTACGTAAATCATTCTTTGCTTCCCCTTTTAATAGCCAAATACAACTTATTACCACTTCAAATAAATGCAAATAATATATGTAATATTCCGGAAAAAATAGCAGAAAAATTCTGGACAATCTAACTGATGACGGACACAAACACAAGTACATACAATTTAACCACAGTTAATGATAATTAAATTCCAAGCGCCTACATGATCTCTCGATCACTTTCTCAAGGAATGTGACAGATACAAGGTAAACACTTGGAATTTTATTACCATTCACTGGAGTTTACCTGGAGTTTACCTGGAGAGAGTTCCGGGGGTCAACGCCCCCGCGGCCCGGTCTGTGACCAGGCCTCCTTAGGTCAGTGTCCCAGGATGCGACCCACACCAGTCGACTAACACCCAGGTACCCATTTTACTGATGGGGAACATAGACAACAGGTTGAAAGAAACACGTCCAATGTTTCTACTCTGGCTGGGAATCGAACCCAGGCCCTCGCCGTGTGAAGCGAGAGCGTTAACCACCAGAGCCCGTCCAGGCCACCAGAGCCCGTAGATAAATTGCGTATTAAAATATCACGTTACTTGTGATAAGGTACCTGAGTGTTTGACTGCTGCAGGTCGCATTCTAGACGATGACAGTATGTCTCAGATACGCTTAGGCTTTGAGATGAACAGAGGTAGTGTAGATGAATGGTTCAGAGAACCGACACGTTGATATATTAGACACATGTGCAACTCTTGGGTAACTTTATTGAGGAAACGTTTCGCCACACAGTGGCTTCATCAGTCCATACAAAGGAGAAACGTGAAGAACATGAGGAGAATATAAGCTACTTCTCCACGGATATGCTGTATTCTATTCAAGATTGATGGACTGACCACATCGACTCAAGGTTGAGGGACTGATTACCTCATTCTCCTCCTGTTCACGTTTCTCCTTTGTATGGACTGATGGAGCCACTGTGTGGCGAAACGTTTCCTCAATAAAGTTACCCAAGAGTTGCACATGTGTCTAATTTATCAACAGAGGTAGTATTAGAGCTTTAGCCTGAATTTTTTTTATGAGAGGGTGGGTAACGCTACACCCGAATGGATCTTATAGCACCTGGGAAATGGAAGGCATTCAAATCCATTTTCTGGGGTTCAAGAAACCCTCATCAACATGGTCCTTCCCTCGAGATGTTGAGTCTGTAAATTCAACAACTTAAAAAAATACGTTTGGAAGTATATTGTATTTCTTGCCTTTCTTATCCTCTCCAATATATCAGTGAAACCAGCCCTCCTTTTCGTCTAATTTTAAAAGGCAGCAAAAGTTTTCGCCTTGTTTCCAATATACTATTTTATTAACGGGTTATTCTCCTGCTAGTTTCAATAAATACACAACACGGTACACTACCAAATGCTCTATTCTTCAGAAGACAAGCAGCATTAAAGAACAAGAACACCACAATACTGTGACTGGAGCAGTACACAAATAACTCGCCCGTAGGAGAGAAGCTTACCACGACGTAAAGCTTCGTAAGCTTCTCTCTCCTATGTGAGAGCCATTTGTGTACAAGAAGCATTACCCGAGACCCTGACCGTCTACTCTCCCTCTGCCTTGAACTCGCTTCTGGCTTTCACAATTTTCCTACTTCTTTCGCTTTATAATGGTTCAGAACTGACCGAAACGTCATTCAGTCTAGATTTCTAATTTTTTGGGCTTGGTATAATGTTCTGATTATTATTATTTTAATAGTAGGTAAATTCATGCATTCGCTGGGCAAGATTTTCTTGCGACATTTAGTAGGATTATTAACGAAAAATATTCCCAGCAGGATTTCCACAAATCATTCATGCTATTCATTATCTACTAGATTTTTTTAATATGTTCTTAAAATGTATGACCCACAAATCTGAACTAAAAACAAGTTTATCTCCAGTATGTGGGTTACTTGCGAATTGTTTCAGCCACGGCGTTGTGTCTTGTTACAAGTATTTCGATTTAAACTAACCATAACATGTAGCTCAATTTTATAGGGCTAGGTACAACCAAAGGGATTCGAGTTCGATTCCCAGTCAAGACGGAAAGTATGGGACACTCGCCTCATACCTATATTTACCTAGCAGTAAATACAGTAAGTACCTGGGTGTTAGCCGAGTGGCATCCTGAACGGGGACGGTAGAATAATTTAGATAAAGCTTGGCTTCGAAGTGAACTAAGACAGGTTAATAACTAAGTCTGCAAATTTAACTAATAAAAAAAAAACTGTTGGTTCGCAGTCTCCTACTCATGACCTCAGTTTTCCTTAAGTGACATGCTTTAGTTTGGTCTACTTTACGGTCCTTGGTAAAGACATACGAGAGGTCATGCTGCATAGTTTCCAGTCATAATGCACAGTGACACCCCCTAGTTGTGAGATCTTACATTCATGTTTAACCAGTGGAAACAGAAGTCTGGGAGTAACATTAAGAGTACCGGAAGTCAACAAGGACGACCTTATAAACTGCAATTCACATCATAAAACGTAGAATGCTGTTCTTCTTCTATATTACTAATAAAAGAAATTAACATAATTCTGTTCTGAAGAGGAACTTTAGTTCCTTTATACAGTTCCTGATTAGCCTACACACATGCCTGGGTTGAACTAGGTGCTTCTAACACCAACAGTGTCTAATTCATCAACCAGGAGACATGATCCAGGACCTGGCCGCGAAGGCAGTAGCCCCCGGAATATCCAAAGGTAGTCATGGGGCAGAACTTGAAATTTATTTAGGCAAAGGTACACAAGTACAATTATTATACATAGTCTGTACTGCGTAAACAGCAGCGACTTCTGAAGGACAACACTTCGCTTACCTTTTCTTAACGACGAAATTCCATAAATGAAGACTTGAAAACTAATTCAACTAGAAACAGCGCAGTTAAACCGACATCTTACCAATATTAATTACTAATAGATTAATAGATAAAAAAAAAAGTTAAATCCGTGCGCCATACAGCCAAGATATCTTACTCATAGGAGGCAAAACGAGCCATGTATCAAAAACTTCAAAGGTGCCGTTTACCTGAACAAAAAATGTATTAACTATTAACTATACCCATTACCCCTAACTGCTGATATTAAAGTCAGGATCAATATAAACGTCCATCTCGTCTCCTACTCTCACCCTCGCTAGTACACAAGTTCTTCCACCCCCTCAGCTTAGTCCCCGACATGTTTCTCCATACAGTTGACACAACGTAAGATGCGCTTAACGTGGAAAATATATTGTAACATGAAAAATTTTGTGTACTGCGATACACACAGGGTAAAAACGGTAGTTTATCGTGTACACAATATGTGATATAGTATTGTATATTTATTATGTAATCTGCTGTGTATCATATACACTATCGTATGAAACATACAGAGAACCTGATACTCGTATCATGAATAGCAATCAAAACGGTAATAAATGGATACTGTCAAGACATCCACGAAATCACAACAAAATAATGAATATGCAAGAAACATGTCTTGAGAATCCTAATTTCGAGTAGGCACTTCCTATCCCCACACCCACCTATCCCTGAACTTCGCCTTTCATACTACCCCTCCCCCCACCATCAATTCCTCTCCTCGCCTTTCCCCAATAACCCACTCTACCGTCAGTCGACCCTAACCATACATCGCACCCACCTTATCCCACACCGCACCCTAGCAAGTGCGTGAGTCAGTGCGCCCCGCGGGCAGTCGTAGGAACTATAAGTAGTGAGAGTCATACTGTTGTTGGTCCCCGTCATGCTGTCACTCTCCCCGTCTCACACTGTTACCTCCCGTTACCCTGCACTCGACTCGTCCTGAGTCGATAAAAAATTAATTCCGATTTCTTCAGGTATGATACAACATAATATTAACCCCATTAACAGCAACCACTAGCAATAAATATCAGCGAGAGATAAAATTAGAAGTATATATGAACACATCTGATTTTCTAGCATTATTTTATTAATTTTATTGCTACTGTTGCGTTATTATGAGGAATTAAACGCTTTGCCAATCATCTTGTATCTTCGTATACTGAAATTATCGAAGATACAAGATGAAGTAGCCAGTTTCTCAGTGCTACAGAACTACACACACAAAGGTCATGCAGCGCCTGAGGTATAGGTGGTAATTAAGCTGGTCATAAAAATGAACGGTAATTTCAGTTTCTTGGATAAAGGCACATCCCTTGAATGGACCTTAAATGTATTACAACAGCATAAATTTCTCCAGTGCAGCAGCTGTTGCTGAAGGCTCGTCAACCTGGTCTTTCTTTAGACTAAGAACACAAGAATGAAGGAACACTGCAACACACCTACCAGCCCATGACTGACTGCACATGTATGGTGATACTGACAGTATGTAGATAAAAGACACACAGAAACATCGAGGAAAAGTTCCACCACAAGTGGCTTCTTAAGAGGCCACTTGTGGCGAAACGTTACCGCAAAAGATACGACTTAAGTGCACATGTGTATCTATACCTACTGTACATTTATCTGTACATTTTAACACCCACTCATTTACCCGTCCAATCTAAATTTAAAGTTGCCCAAAGCTCTTGCCTCAATGAAGTTACCTGGGAGTTTGTTCCACTTATCTACAACTATTACAAAACCAATACTAATAAACTTAAATTTGTCCAACTTGAGTCAAACGCTGCAAGTCCTGCCTTGCTTATATATTTTCAATACTATTTATATCCCTTTAGTTACTCCTGTTTTCCATTTATACACATCAGTCATATCTCTCCTAATTCTACGTTTTTTTTTTTTCCAAACAGTGTAAGTTTAGTATCTTTAGCCTATGTTCATAGGAAAGGTTTCCAATACATGGAATGAACTTTGTCATTCTCCTCTGTACATTTTCCAACCCGATATTCACTCTGTAATACGGAGAGCAAAACTGAGCAACATGATCTATACGAGGCTTAACCAAAGATACATCAAATTGAAGTATAATTTGAGGATTTTAATTATTTATACTTTTTGATATGAAGTAAAGAACTATTGGATTTATTGCGAACACTTATGCAGTGTTGTGTTGGTATTCAACTTGTTAGTCAAATTTTCTAAATCTTTTTTCTCATTCACTTAGACTAAGACGTAAATTATTTAGCCTGTAAGTACTGTAGTTTTTTTTTCTTTTCCTAAGGCTTGACCATTATATCTGTTTGCATTAAACTTTATCTGTCACTTCTACGACATCAACCTATATAAGTCATCCTTATGCTTTCTCGAGTCCTCATCCGAAATTATTTGACCGCCTATTTTACTGTCATCGGCAAATTTATTCGTGTAGCTATTCATTCCCTTATCTATGTCATTTATAATAGATTGTGAACAATAAGGGTCCCAAAATGACTGACCCCTGTGGCACACCACTCTTAAATTCCAATTTCTCCCCATTAATATAAACTGTCGCCTACCAGTCAGCCATACCTCGACACTGGAGAATTTATCCTATACCATGTGCCTTTGCTCTCTCAGTCATGTGACGCACTTTATCAAAAGCCTTACTGAAGAACAGACAATATCGTATTCTTTATCTTCCTTAGTTACTCGGGAATGTAGGAATATCAATATATATGAACGAATGGTTAAATCAAAACATGGCATACACTACTAGCTAAAAACATAAGCAACACGCATCTACAAATTAAAGGCAAGATTTTTTAAATTGACAACAAGAGCCTCTCGCCAGAATCAAGGCACTTACCTTGAAGGGTCTCGTCCATAGAGTAGAGAGGGAGCCAGAGAGCAACAGAGTAGAGAGGGAGCCAGAGAGCAACAGTGTAGAGAGGGAGCCAGAGAGCAACAGAGTAGAGAGGGAGCCAGAGAGCAACACATCGGAATCCTAGTCTACTGCCGCACGAACTAGACTACTGTACGCTATGGTCTTGACCTCTAACTTGCAGTCTTCAAGGTCGAGTCATGTGGTACGCTCTCACCCCCTTGCAATACACACACTGGTCCATAGCTATCAGCCAGCCAACTAGAAAGCAGGCCAGCTTCTCGGCCACCAGTTAGCTTCCTCAGCAGCCTTTCAGCCAGTAAGCTAACTAGCCAGCCAGGCTCAGCTAGCTGGACAGCCATTCTCTCAGCAAGCTAGCTAGCCAGCCAGCTTCTCAGCCACCCATTCAGGATCTCATCCAGTTAGTCAGCCCTCAGCTAGCAGTCTTCTTATTGTTTCACAGACCACAATTCCTGGCATTTATTTCATGTTAACTATGGATTACTATGTCTTAATTGTCTCTATGGACGGATATCAAAACATTCAAGAAAATAAATGCTCTTGCGAAGTGTTAAACCCGTAGCAATCAGTGCCTGCTTAATGCGAATAAACCCTCCGTATAATGGACTGGGGGGAGGGGGTAACGGGCGGCCAATAATGGCGATAGTAGTGGACTGAGAAGAGATTCTTTTGCTGTGATAGCAATAACTGATCTATGGCTAACGGACTTCGTCCACTGTTTCCAAGTTAAATGACCCAGTGAATTTTGCCCCGTATTTCTGAAGTCCGTTATATGGAGGTTTACTGATCCGAGGAAGGGGTCAAGAGGCCGTTACCAGCATCAAGATATTTTCACTTTTTATTACCAGTCTTCAATTCGTGGACAAACGTTTCCTTAACAGTGATGGGTTGGTGTGCAACATTTGCGAGTAAAAATAATGCACGTCTATCAAAATACAGAATCAATTATCGACGCCTATATACAAACCAACAAAATAATTTGAAATTATTTCATATTGACGCACAAGACAAATCCCAGTTAAGGTTTTCTTCAACATGGCCAGTAATATAGCTTAGTAATATATTTCTAACAGCAGAGGCAAAATTTGTGAAGAATACGATTGTACACAGGTTTTAAGAATTACTATATAAAAATTAAAAATCCATCTCAAAAAAATCGAAAAATTCTAAAATGTTGATTGTTCACACAAGTGACAAGTTTATTATGAAGGGGGAGCGCTAAACCCATAGGATTATACAGCGCATGTGAGGGGTGGAAGGTATTCAGGCTTAATTCAGGGAACTGGAGCACAGATCCATTTCCCAGATCAAGAGCCCCTCACCAGCGTCAAGGAACCTTGAAGGGAGTGACAACTTGAACCTAGTTAATTAGAATTCAAAAAGTACATAGCTGAAAAACGACCGAAACTAAGATTACCTAAGACAAAAGTTCTCTCATAAATGCAAATATAATTCAGGAATATACAAGCTCTGACAAAGACTGGGAACCTAACAGCAACTAATTTATCACCACCACCATTAAGCGCCATGTCCATAACTTGCATCAAGCAGAGTAGTCCATGTATACACAACAGGGCGAAGTACCCATGAAATTCGGAAAATGTGTAATTCACAATCCTCGGTAATAAACCACGACAAAAACTAATTTCTAGAAACGACCCCAGCAATGCTTACTACGGTGGCTTGTAGTCAGGGGTCAGAATAATCCGCTACATTCTAAAGATCTCGGGGCTGGAGGTAGACAATGACAAAAGCAAACGAGTGGAAATACACACACTGGTAGCAGAGAATTTCTTTAATACAGTGTTCCGCCCTAAGCCGGATTTATCAAGTATATACTTCATAAAGGCCAGTTCAGGTTGGATTCTCGAGTAGGCTGAATCACTCCATACACCCTTAGCCCTATTAGTAGCCAAAGGATGACTACTGACGTAGTTTGCGGAGCAACTCTTATTTTGAGGAAATTTAGCTTCGTACTGAGCTACGTTACACCAGAAACAGTACATAACTTAATAAAGCTGAACACAGCTAAATTTGGTCTGCAGATATTACCATACTTGACACCATTTGTCCATCAAACAACGTGTATATATATGTATATATATATATATATATATATATATATATATATATATATATATATATATATATATATATATATATATATATATATATATATATATATTTTAATTTTCAACCTGACCACTCATGGTAGTGTAACTGGTCCACAGGTGTTAGTGTGATGAGGTAACAGTTTGTCATGGTAATTTAGGAGGGTGTTACAACTGCTATACCACAATGAGCACACAAGTGTTTATACACCGACAGGTGTGCGCCTCTCAGTGATATAGTTTAAAGTAAACACTTATTTTGGGTATTAAAATATTTGTGATGCTAGTCTACAACTGAAATGCTAACTTATATTACCCACACACAGTTGTCTTTTAAAAGTAAGCTGATGTAGTGGCCTAGAGTAAAATCAGGTTCTCTCTCTTTATATCAACACATTTTTATTTATAAAAAATAACGCAGGTGAAATTGACGTACATTTTTGGATAATGCTCGATAAGGTGAATCTGAGTATTCTTGGGAGGTGGTACAAGGAGAATGTATATATATATAGTGCAGTTGGGGGTCCTTGCTGAAGAGTGGTGGTGAAGCATTCGCACTCCTTAGCGCCGCTTGTAATCAGTTCATTGCCGTTAGAAAGCTCCATCGAAGATATTTTTTTCCTCGATTTCTCGCTGAATTATGTACTCTTGTTACTCCCAAAAGTGACTAACGCCGCTAATAATGTTAAGGTTAGATTAGATGCGTCAGGAAACAGGACAGATGCTTCCTGACACGAGTCATACATTTGTTAAACACTGTTGGAATATGTGTCAACTTGTCGCATACTGCTAGTGTATCCCAAGATCTATATTCACTAAGCTCTACTGAAAAGCTCTTCTGTATAATGATTTTTTACTAAATCTAATTGAAAAAATTAATGTAGAATTAATAGTACTTGGGAAGGCCTTCAAAGTACCAGCTATTCAATTTTTGATGTACTTTTTTCAAATGCTTTTAAAAAAAATCATTACATAAAGAAGCTTTATAAGAAAGCTTTATAAGAAGCTTTATAAGAAAGCTTTATAAGCGTCATCCATACAATTTCGCCTTTCCGTTTTCCTTACAAAATTTCATTACCAGACAATATTTACCTAGTTAGGTGCAATTATAATTTCTGGCAAGACCTCACCAGGGAGAGCATGTCAGCAACACCTCACCAGGGAGAGCATGTCAGCAAGACCTCGCCAGGGAGAGCATGTCAGCAAGACCTCGCCAGGGTGAGCATGTCAGCAAGAACCTCACCAGGGAGAGCATGTCAGCAACACCTCACCAGGGAGAGCATGTCAGCAACACCTCACCAGGGAGAGCAAGTCAGCAAGACCTCACCAGGGAGAGCATGTCAGCAACACCTCACCAGGGAGAGCATGTCAGCAAGACCTCGCCAGGGAGAGCATGTCAGCAAGACCTCGCCAGGGTGAGCATGTCAGCAAGACCTCGCCAGGGTGAGCATGTCAGCAAGACCTCGCCAGGGTGAGCATGTCAGCAAGACCTCGCCAGGGAGAGCATGTCAGCAAGACCTCGCCAGGGAGAGTATGTCAGCAAGACCTCGCCAGGGAGAGCATGTCAGCAAGACCTCGCCAGGGAGAGCATGTCAGCAAAACCTCGCCAGGGAGAGCATGTCAGCAAGACCTCGCCAGGGAGAGCATGTCAGCAAGACCTCGCCAGGGTGAGCATGTCAGCAAGACCTCGCCAGGGTGAGCATGTCAGCAAGACCTCGCCAGGGTGAGCATGTCAGCAAGACCTCGCCAGGGTGAGCATGTCAGCAAGACCTCGCCAGGGTGAGCATGTCAGCAAGACCTCGCCAGGGTGAGCATGTCAGCAAGACCTCGCCAGGGTGAGCATGTCAGCAAGACCTCGCCAGGGTCAGCATGTCAGCAAGACCTCGCCAGGGTCAGCATGTCAGCAAGACCTCGCCAGGGTCAGCATGTCAGCAAGACCTCGCCAGGGTCAGCATGTCAGCAAGACCTCGCCAGGGAGAGCATGTCAGCAAGACCTCGCCAGGGAGAGCATGTCAGCAAGACCTCGCCAGGGAGAGCAGACCTCGCCAGGGAGAGCATGTCAGCAAGACCTCGCCAGGGAGAGCAGACCTCGCCAGGGAGAGCATGTCCGCAAGAGCTCGCCAGGGAGAGCATGTCCGCAAGACCTCGCCAGGGAGAGCATGTCCGCAAGACCTCGCCAGGGAGAGCATGTCAGCAAGACCTCGCCAGGGAGAGCATGTCAGCAAGACCTCGCCAGGGAGAGCATGTCAGCAAGACCTCGCCAGGGAGAGCATGTCAGCAAGACCTCGCCAGGGAGAGCATGTCAGCCACACCCACACAGGTGGCGCGCGAGTAGCGCTGTAACGTAGTTATTTAAGCTAATAACACAGCCTGAGGCTTTTATCTTTAGTCTGCTACGAGACTCCTTTCCCTCAGGTGCGGTGCTTGGATACTGAAGGTTTCTTGATCCAAGGAGCAGGAGCTGTCTTCCTCCCTTCAAATTACCTTACATTCCTCAGGCGTTCAACTTCAAAACGCTTAAATATAATTTAAACGTACCAAAAAAAAATAAAATGCCTAACAGGTTGGGTAAATATGGCCAGCCAAATCCCCTCAAGGGGTGTCCCTGCCGTGAGGAGCTCTTGATCCAATGAATCCGAGCTACCCTCCCCTTCCTCTGGTCAAACATGATTGACGTTAGGGGCTACATAACCCCAAAGGATTTAGCTCTCCCCCGTGAATATAATAACCGGAATAGTGCTGATTGCGGCATGAATTTTTAACACAGTTATATAATATCACTGAATATTTGAAGCAAATCAGAGGAGATATTCACAAGCTATAAAAACTTGTATATTAATTTCTTCGTGTTGTGTCTGGGCGCCTCTGCAAAGACAGTCATTATGTACGAGTTAGGTGAAAGTATCGAATGATGATGAAAGTATTTTCTTTTTGGGGATTTTTTTCTTTCTTTTTGGGTCACCCTGCCTCGGTGGGAGACGGCCGACTTGTTGAATATATATATATATATATATATATATATATATATAATATATATATATATATATATATATTATATGCGCGCGCGCGCGCAGAAAAAACACTGAAAAAATAGTGAAATTCCAAGCGCTTTCGTGACTTCTCACATTATCAAGGAACTATAAAAATAAAAGGTTAACAGGAAGGCATATAGCTCATTTTAAAAAGGTTAACAGGAAGGCATATAGCTCATTTTATAATTTTTACTGTTGAGTTCGAATAAGATAACTCCTTACCTTTCCTAGATGTTTTAATTATTAACGGTAACAACGATTTAAAAAAAAATAAAATTTACAGAAAACCAACAAATAACTGTTCCTATGTACACTATTATTCTTCACTTCAGAATAAAGTTAAACACACACACACACACACACACACACACACACACACACACACACACACACACACACACACACACGTGAACAATAAGCCGATAGAAGCTCCCTGGTGGTGACGCAAATTTCACAACACTGCCTCAGGGGAACAGTTGCAGGTTTCTACTTCAAAGAACCACCACGCTGGGTATCCTATTAGAACGTTTGTAAGGTAAAATTTGTTGCTTTGGGCCTTAATATGAGAGAGAGAGAGAGAGAGAGAGAGAGACTATATTAATCATCCTAATCAACTCGTCCATCTCACGAACATCCTAATCAATGTAGCCATAACCATGTCCGCGCGCGAACACAAACCTCCCAAGAAATTCCCACCACAAGTGAAACCGCTGCCATTACCGCGACAATCACAATTACCATCCCACCCAACACCACACCCAGCACCGACCTTGACCACGATTAACACCACAACCAGCATTAAGGCGACCTTGACCACGACTAACACCACAACCAGCAGTAAGGAGGCCCTCACGAACGCAACACAAAACCATAAGTCGACCCTGGCTACAACTAACACCACAGTCAAGCACAAGTCGACCCCTAACACCACTGCACTCAGGCATAAGTTAAACCTGTCCAACACAAATTTAGATCACAACAATATGATCATTCTTAAACCTGGCTTCTATTACAACAAATACATAGCCATAACCAATGCAACAAAAAAAAAATTACACCATACAACTTTTACCACAACTATCACATCTGTCATCTTATCCATCACAGCAGTAACAACTGCTCTTTCAACCACATCTAATACCACAGTGAACAAATTCAAGGCACACTGAAAAAACTAACACCAGTGTCGTATGGTTGACGCCCAAAAGCTGTGACCTCACATGACCCTTGTAAACATTATGCAACTCATCCTCAAAACACACAATATGCGTGGACGCAAATGGTATGAAATCCCGACACGATGGAAAAAGAAGTGTGGAAAAATTAGCGTTCTTTCGTCCTAGGCATGGGAAATAATTACAACTGAGGGATGGGGTGTGCTAGAGGGTAAATGTCTGTGTTACCACGTCTCTAACTTAAACCTTGATTGTAAGGCTAATTACCTGTAATCTATTAGTAAGATATCACCTAACTTAAGACTATATTATAGACAGTTAAGTTAGCCTTGAAATATTAACGTAAGTAGCACAAAGTACTTGTGGTTTCGAACTAAGATCTAGAGAAAACTAAATCTTTGCAAATAATAGAAAACTCTCGGAATTGAAATTTACTCATTACGAACCACGTTTTGGGAAAAAATATTCATCTGGACAGAACAGCGTCTCGCACGAGGCAGAAGAATAAGTTACAGATCAAGAAGTACGTCACTTCGGTTGTGAAGGGTGGAATGTGACCAGTGTTTACTTCATCATTTTCCATCCTGTGTTCTTGGTGTATTTTAATAGGAATTAAAAGCGGATGGAGTGCAAAACAAATTCTAACAGAGCTGCAAATTGATTTTTCAACACGAAAATTACCCGAAGTACAAAGCTTCAAATGGTTAATTAACCTTTAAACGGTCCAAACAGATCGACGTTCAAATTCGTAGTGCTACAAAAGTAGATCTACCTTTTTTTTTACATATTTTCAAACATAATAAAAAAAATGTAGATAAAATTTTTTTTTACACGTTTTCACATGTAAAACAAAAAAAAGATCTACATTTTTTTTACATACTTTCAGATGTTGAAAAAACGTATATATACGTTTGGACCATTTAAGGGTTAAGAACAGCTCGTACAGTTAATCATGTCTCACAATTAGCGAACGATGGACTCACTTGACCCTTCTATGGGAGGGGTACCTTGATGCTGGCGAAAGACTCTTGATCCAGTATGGCCCTTGCGGGCTTAGTGCTTCTCAATGAATATAAAATATAATAATGTACTCACTTGAGTTTGCTCCTGTTGGGGTCCCTGGAGCCAATGTAAACCGTGTAGCCAGAGTTGACGAACCTCCGGGAGATAGCTCGCCCGTAGTCTCCCGACCCCAGGACCGCCACCGTCTGTACCAACACACACACACACTTTAAGTGTTTGACAGTTGAATTTACAGGTTTAGAACGGTTATGCTACCTCAGCTTATCCCCGAGAATGTCACCTACAACACTCAACTAACACCCTGATAATGAAACATGACAAAAAGGCAATTACAGAGAGGAACTTTATTGAGGGAGTTTCGTCTGTGGAACAGGCTTCTTCAGTGATTGAAGAACGCTGTTCCACAGACGAAACTCAACTCCCGCAATCAAGTTCCTCTCAGCAAGTCATTTCTGTAAGGAGACACGTCCCACCACCGCCCACCGAAAATCCGACTGCGAGTCACAGGTACTACCACTGAGTAACAAGCTACCTGCACACCTCTGGTAGTTACCACACATCTTTCCACCTCAGGTTTTTCTTTCTCCCAGGAAAAGTGTGAAATGCTCAGGAAATTTTATTAACATAACCACCTAACCTTGCTAAGATTTACGCAATCATTTACGTAATGAATTTGCAAACTACATTTCACAGTGTTCCGTGGGAAAAGACAATTAAAATCTTCATATGAACTGTTAACAGTTCCGATGATAATCGCTACCGCGACCCGGTTACAAACCAGGCCACTTGAACTGCAAATAAAATATTAAATAAGCTCTACTAAACACAAGGAAAAGTAAAGTGTACACTAAATGTAAGAACTTTGTAAAATATGTCTTGCGTATTCGTGAAAAAAAAAACCACAGTCCTACCAGAGTGCAAAACGTTTAATGGGTTTTCATTTTACGCTCATATCGCAGAACACCAATACCTCTCTAGTGCACATGCTGTTAAATCACGAGAACAAATAACTATAAAGCAGTGAGCACAGTGCTTTCATATGCTCTATGGTCAACATCACTCACCAGAAGAATGACTTCCTCCTGATGATGCGCCACTGATCACACAAGAGAACTCGACTCAGTCTACAATTCACTGGTGATCCCTAAATGCTAGTTTATATTCCTTCCAATAACATCGCTTTAATTTTATATATTTAGTAATATTAATTAAAACATATATGCTTAATTATAATTAGCTAATATAAATTTTATCAACACTTAAATTCAGTCGATATCCGGAAAGTGTTAATGTAAGATCATTATGGTTTATTAAACCGAACGAGTAAAAACAAAATTGTCTTCAATAAGTTAACAACTGGCCTTTGATCACGTCTTCCACAGACTATGATTATACTAATGGGGAAGCGCTAAGCCCGTATTATTTTATAAATGGTATGGTATACAGACCAATGCAAGATTAGTCCCTCAGCCTGGGGGCTAAGGGACTGACTAGGTTAAGGAAGTGGCCACCTATCAAGGATGAGGGACTGATCTCAAAATCAGCTCTCCTCTTCTACTGTCGTCAGTGTTATAATCGCCTGGATTCGACTGAAGTAGCCTGCTACACAGGCGAAACGTTTCAACAAGAATTACCTAAGTGTTGCGCATACGTCTTACTCATTAAAAACAAAACAATTTAGGACCATCTTAAATATTTTACATTAGCAGCCAGGAAGACGTAAAAGATATCGGTCGAAATGCATTTTGTCTCGAGTTATCGAGGGTAAATAGAGGACAAAAACTCACCTTATCTGGGTCTTTGATTGTATTGCGTTTTGCATCATAGGAAACGCCATTGGCAGCACCATTGACTGTACCGTTGCCCACACCGTTACCGACGCTGTTGACTATAATCAGTTCGGTACCGTCTATGCCAAATGACGGGTTATCCATCCTGTAACAGGGTGAGCAGAAGTGCTGGGTTAGTGTACATAATGCTGTATGTTCTAAAATCGAACAAAATTACAATGACCACGTCTTATTTGCGGGCTGCAAATTAGGGAATTTTTTATTAAAGACCACAAATCCTTAAACGAGACTAAAATTTATATACCGTAGACAAGTTTGCCAAATAATGAATATACATCTTGAACTAAAAAGGATGAGAAATCAATATATTAGTGCCATCGGTCCAGTACCTTATTCTCATTTACCAAGTTAAATATTTCTACAAGGTACCCAACGCCAATTTCGTAACGGTTCCTACCAACTTACAAATACAATTCGATATCTTTTTATAAGCTTGTGAAACCCAACTAGCCACAAACAAACGTATTAAAAAAGGCAATGATACGTCTGGCAGCGGGGTGGCAAAAATATGGTTAGGAAACGTTCAAATTTGCTCAATTATCAGTGTTGGTGCGAGAAAAAATCTGGAGGCTAATTACTACATATATTAACGACTGCTGTATACTAAGAAATAATTATAGAATTACTGAACTCTAATATCTAAAAAAAGGAATCCTAACGACGTTTGGTAAAGACACTGTGCCTTTTCTAACTCATATTTGTGCTACCCTACCCCATATAACTTTAAAAAATGACCTCTCATAATATCCTCTTCAATACCTTTGTTCCACTCATCCAGGTTAGGTAAGGTTCGTCAGGAAACAGAACAAGTGTTTCCTGGCGCGGGTCTTAGTCAGGTGACAGGCCGTTGGAGCTTTCGGTCATCTGACCGAAGCCTTCCACTGGCTTACCGGTCCACCCCTTCAAAAACTTCCACTCATCCACAATAATCAAACCACTTCTTTCTTATATACATCCAATAACAACAAGACACTCTGTCATATCCCATCCAGCCCTGTGCAGTGTTTATTCTTAAATAATCCTCACACAGAGCTTACATTATTAGTGATACTAAAGTATTCCGGCACCATATACTGCACTGCACGTCTTATTCACCCTTGTTGAAGACGCCTCTGACACCACGAAATTCAGCAGCCCATCATTGGGGTGTTGCACATGATACATTATCCACACACACTTTCAACACAGGTTAGTCTGTCTTGCTTTCGTACGAGTTCACACTTAAATTTTTATAAACTGCCGTTTTAAATTTGTTTGTTTAAAGCAGATTATTATGTCAAGCAAACAGTGGTAAATAAAAAAAAAATATTGAACGTAGAATAAAAAAGGGAACAAAAAAAGAAGTCAATGCCATAAGTGGAACAATTTAGAAACCCAATTTGAAGATTAAATCAGACGTTTCGGTCAGTCCTAGACTACTGCTATAACAGGCAATTTTAAAATGATCCAGACTGATCCGAAACGCTGTTACCTCTCCATTGATGATGTGATGTATCTGCATCAGGTTTACCCTCGCTGTTAACAGATAAACGCAGGAAACTAGATTAAAACTGCGGCTTAAGCCAACGGGCAGAGAGTAGCTGTATCTTGCGTAATGTTTTACAAGAGTGCTTGAGGGTGGACGAAGAACCGGTGCTGGAGGCGTCAGATGTTGCTACGACCCGGGAGGTGTTCACATCACTTCCCGTCCCTCCCCACCATCACCACTTCCCCCCACCATCACCACTTCCCCCCACCATCACCACTTCCCCCCACCATCACCACTTCCCCCCACCATCACCACTTCCCCCCACCATCACCACTTCCCCCCACCATCACCACTTCCTCCCACCATCACCACTTCCTCCCACCATCACCACTTCCTCCCACCATCACCACTTCCTCCCACCATCACCACTTCCTCTCCCACAGCTTTCCCTTTATCACCAACACGACTCCTCCCCATGACCCATCCTTGCCACCTTCTGGAAACCAGTCTCAATCTCAACATACCTGTTAATGGTTTAAATGATCATTGCCCCCGTGTTCCGGCCCTCAGGCCAGGCATTCTGAACTATAAATGTTACATTAATGAGAACTATAATATTAAGAAACATTGCAAGAAAACATTAGTGTATACCCCAATGAAAACAACCATGAATGGTTAAAAATATATATTAAAAGGATGAAGGAACATTGCAAGAAGCCTGTCGACCCGTGCTAGTCAGGTCAAACTCACACCCAGCCACATCTACTCACCTGTCTAACCAATTTTTAATTTAAAACTACCCTTAAGTTCTCGCCCCGGTGATTTACCTGACAACCTCTCCAGGTAACCTCCAGGTAACCTACATGTTCACGAGGCTAAAAAAAAGCCTGTCAGAATGCAAAACATTCAACAGGCTTCCGTCATGCATTGATATGCTGATAGTAATACATAAGAACATAAGAAAGGAGGAACACTGCAGGAGGCCTGCTGGCCCATACTAGGCAGGTCCTTTACAATTCATCCCACTAACAAAACATTTACCCAACCCAATTTTCAATGCTACCCAAGAAATAAGCTCTGATGTGAAAGTCCCACTCAAATCCAACCCTTCCCGCCATGTACTTATCCAACCTAGATTTGAAACTACCCAAAGTCCTAGCCTCAAAAACCCAACTAGGTACTGTTTTTCCCCTCATCAACTACCCTATTTCCAAACCAATACTTTCCTATGTCCTTTCTAAATCTAAACTTATCTAATTTAAATCCATTACTGCGGGTTCTCTCTTGAGAGACATCCTCAAGACCTTTTTAATATCCCCTTTTTTAATACCTATCTTCCACTTATACACTTCGATCAGGTCTCCCCTCATTCTTCGTCTAACAAGTGAATGTAACTTAAAAGTCTTCAATCTTTCTTCATAAGGGAAAATTTCTGATGCTATGTATTAATTTAGTCATCCTACGCGAATGTTTTCTAACGAATTTATGTCCATTTTGTAATACGGAGACCAAAACTGAGCTGCATACAAGGTGGGCCTTACTAATGATGTATAAAGCTGCAGTATGACCTCTGGGCTTCTGTTGCTTACACTTTTTGATATAAATCCCAGTAATCTATTTTCCTTATAACGTACGCTTAAGCATTGCTGTCTTGGTTTAAGGTTGCTGCTCACCATAACCCCCAAGTCCCTTTTCGCAATCTGTATGGCTAAGTTCTACATCATTTAATTTTTAAGTACTAGGTTATGGGCACTCCCAAGCTCAGAACCTTGCACTTATCTACATTGAACTGCATCTGCCACTTTTCTGACCAAGAATAGAGTTTGTTTAAATCCTCCTGAAGTTTCCCTAACATCTACGTTGAATCAATTATCCTACCTATCTTTGTGTCATCGGCGAATTTGCTCATATCACTAGTAATTCCCTCATCAAGATCATTGATATATATTATAAACAACAATGGGCCCAAGACTGATCCCTGTGGAACGCCACTTGTTACAGATCCCCACTCGGATTTAACCCCATTTATGGCCACTCTCTGCTTCCTGTCAGTGAGCCATGACTCGATCCACGAGAGCACTTTTTCCCCCAATGCCATGAGCTGCCACTTTCTTTAACAGTCTATGGTGCGGAACTCTATCAAAAGCCTTACTAAAATCTAAGTAAATAATAATCAAATTCTTTATTGTGGTCAACAGCCTCAAAAGCTTTACTGAAGAAAGTTAATAAATTAGTTTAGACAAAAGACCGGCCTCTTGTGAATCCATGCTGATATCATTAATCAAGCTATGCTTATCGAGATGGCTTCTTATAATCTCAGCTATAATTGACTCTAGTAATTTGCCTACAATTGAGGTCAGGCTTATTGGGCGGTAATTTGACGGTAACGACTTGTCCCCTGTTTTAAAAATAGGAGTTACATTAAGCCATCTTCCACATATCAGACACTACACCTGTTTGAAGAGATAAATTAAAAAATATTAGTTAATGGTTCACAGAGTTCCATTTTGCATTCCTTAAGAACCCTTGAAAAAACCTCATCAGGACCCGGCGACTTATTTTGCTTCAGTCTGTCTATCTGCCTCACAACCATCTCACTAGTGACTGTGATGTTACATAAATTTATCTTTTCTCTAGCCCACTGTAAAAATTAATTACTGGAATATTGTTAGTGTCTTCCTGTGTAAAAACTGAGAGAAAATAATTATTTAAAATCAAGCACATTTCATTCTCATTGTCAGTAAGGTGCCCATAGTTATTTTTAAGGGGACCTATCTTATCTCTAACTTTTGTTCTATAGACCTGGAAAAAACTTTTTGGGTTAGTTTTAGAATCCCTAGCAACTTTAATTTCATAGTCCCTTTTAGCTTTTCTTATCCCCTTTTTAATGTCCCTCTTAATGTCAATATACTGATTCATAAGATGACCCTCACCTCTTTTGATACGCCTATAAATTCCTTTCTTATGCCCTAGTAGATATTTGAGCCTGGATGACTGTCTTCTACCAGCCTACCACAACCTAGGTTTCACATTAATCTGACAAGACTACCTAGTACCGCCCTTGGATGGCTACTGTCAACCTATTGCCTGGTGAGTCAGTGCCTGTCATACTCGCATGACAAAACTAAGTACTGTACGTGTCCCAGACAGCTGCGGTGTAAAGAAACGTAGCATGTATTTTATAGTGTATAATATATTGTTTTGTACACAAACGCTAAACCTGTTTTATGATGCTTACTAAATGTGAAGATTACATGAGAAATGGACGAATAATTTCATAGAAGCTTTAACGACATACTGCCCACACACGAGCTTAATCAAAGTAACATTATCTGCAACTTGAACAATGTCCCTCATGGGCGAAATGTCGTAGCTTCTGCGTGACTACATCTGTCTGCTTATTGTGATATTTTATACCATTTCCTCACCAGTAACGTAAAGTTTAGTACATTGAAGCCTAGGCTAGGTTGTATTTAAGTTTCACTATATTCAAAATTATTTACCGGTACAAGTATATAACAATGACTGCGAGCATTAGTTAACAAATATGTATTCACATATATATAAACACGGTATTATATATACGGTGTGTTAGTTAAGACATCACTTGCTAGATGATCAACAGGAAGAAGTTAAAAACTGAGAAGATACCTGGAACAAAAATAAATAAAAAAAAATAATTAAGACTGGGTGGTTTATGATGGAACGGTAAACAAATGGGGTCATCGCCCCCCACGGCCCGGTCTCTTGCAATAAAAATTTTCGCCATTTTCGTATACAACTAAAAAAAACTACCCAAAAAATTAAAAACTATTTACCGAGTGTATGAAAAAATCATGTTAAAATAATATCCATTATATAGAGTGAGGAGTGTTTGCCTATAAACTGCGTAGATTAAATAGATTACAATCCATTGGTGAGGCTATGATCAACATAAATGAAGGAAGCTACCTCTTGTAGCGCCTCTGCACCTCTAGTGGCTAATGAAACTAAACATTCCAGGTCGATTTTGACTTAAACTATAAGGAAGAACGTTAATACTGGAGCAGAAGGTAGCTCGTAGCTTAGCCCTCTGCTCACAACTGAGAGACCCAGGTTCGATCCTGGAAAGAGTTGAGACGTTGAGAAGGTTTATTACACCTGCTCACTAGCAGTAAATAGGTACCGGGGGTTAGTACACCTTAGATTTTGCGAGATTTTGAAATGAACTAAAACGTAGTAGGATCTTCGCCTAAACTAATAAATAGATTTAAAAAAACTACCAAAGATGTGATGGATCAGGCCAGCAACCCTAAGGCCTGGTCTGGAACTGGCCCGCGGGGGACACTGACCTCTGGAAGTGACTCCAGGTAGCCTACAGATAAATTATAACAGGTCCCCTACCACAGCCACGAATTAGACACGTACAGTACTACCAATATAAGAAAGATTAGGTACGTGATCTCACTACATCCAGACACGACACACGAAGATGGTCCGATATCAATCCCCCCCCCCCCAAAAAAAAAAAGAGCTCTACCAACAAAATGGTGCAAATGCGAGTAAACTCTAAGTAATTTTTCATCTTTTTTTCATTCTTGACGTTTAAGATGGTGGTAAAAACAGGAAGTGAATCACTCGCACGCTGGTGTATTGCATGGCCCAAGTCGTTGGTGTAATATGTTAAAACTCTTCTATCGACTACACGAAGATTAAACCTGCACGTCACTTTTACCTCCAGTCATGAATTCTTAAACCCTTATACCAGGGATTAAAGTATACTCAAGTGTATATATACCGAGATGCTCACCTAAGTGTATATATGAAATATTTCGTATAGTAACAGATGGCTATACAGGCAAACCCATAAATCACTAGAGAATAAACGAATCTAAAGAATGCTGCAGCACAATGTTATGATATATTAGAAGTTTAAGAGAGAGAGAGAGAAATGCGAAGAATGGACAAGTTAGGAGGAAGAGAAAGGGAAGGTGGGAAGAAGAGGCCAGATGGCTTTTCCTCTTGCTTGTGGTGCAACAGTAAACGGGAACACTTTTTTCCGCTTCTTGAATAAATATCTAATGTCGAAATTAGAAACTGAAAACTTGCTGCTTACTTCAAGACAAATTCCACGCCATAAAGCCTAAAAAAAAATATTCCATAAGAGAACAAGTCATTTTTAACGAGTTAAAAAATGTTAACGGTGAAGTCAAAGTTATTATTCATCTCTTAAGTGGAGTCGACACGCTAGGCTGTATTTACGATGTCAATAGGAGCGTTGCAGCGCGCACGACCCAAGCTTGTTGCACAATCTTTTACTCTCTCTACACGACCAACCTAACCTGGGTGTGGTGTGTTATCTCTATGATGCAGAGGGCGCTCAACTCATACGTGGGGAGGTACAGCTCATTCATAGTACGTGGGGAGGTACAGCTCATAGTATGTGGGGAGGTACAGCTCATTCATAGTATGTGGGGAGGTACAGCTCATTCATAGTATGTGGGGAGGTACAGCTCATTCACAGTACGTGGGGAGGTACAGCTCATTCATAGTACGTGGGGAGGTACAGCTCATTCATAGTACGTGGGGAGGTACAGCTCATTCATAGTACGTGGGGAGGTACAGCTCATTCATAGTACGTGGGGAGGTACAGCTCATTCATAGTACGTGGGAGGTACAGCTCATTCATAGTACGTGGGGAGGTACAGCTCATTCATAGTACGTGGGGAGGTACAGCTCATAGTATGTGGGGAGGTACAGCTCATTCATAGTATGTGGGGAGGTACAGCTCATTCACAGTACGTGGGGAGGTACAGCTCATAGTACGTGGGGAGGTACAGCTCATTCATAGTACGTGGGGAGGTACAGCTCATTCATAGTACGTGGGGAGGTACAGCTCATTCATAGTACGTGGGGAGGTACAGCTCATTCATAGTACGTGGGGAGGTACAGCTCATTCATAGTACGTGGGGAGGTACAGCTCATTCATAGTACGTGGGGAGGTACAGCTCATAGTACGTGGGGAGGTACAGCTCATAGTACGTGGGGAGGTACAGCTCATAGTACGTGGGGAGGTACAGCTCATAGTACGTGGGGAGGTACAGCTCATTCATAGTACGTGGGGAGGTACAGCTCATAGTACGTGGGGAGGTACAGCTCATTCACAGTACGTGGGGAGGTACAGCTCATTCATAGTACGTGGGGAGGTACAGCTCATTCATAGTACGTGGGGAGGTACAGCTCATTCATAGTACGTGGGGAGGTACAGCTCATTCATAGTACGTGGGGAGGTACAGCTCATTCATAGTACGTGGGGAGGTACAGCTCATTCATAGTACGTGGGGAGGTACAGCTCATTCATAGTACGTGGGGAGGTACAGCTCATTCATAGTACGTGGGGAGGTACAGCTCATTCATAATACGTGGGGAGGTACAGCTCATTCATAGTACGTGGGGAGGTACAGCTCATTCATAGTACGTGGGGAGGTACAGCTCATTCATAGTATGTGGGGAGGTACAGCTCATTCATAGTATGTGGGGAGGTACAGCTCATTCATAGTATGTGGGGAGGTACAGCTCATTCATAGTATGTGGGGGAGGTACAGCTCATTCATAGTATGTGGGGAGGTGCAGCTCATTCATAGTATGTGGGGAGGTACAGCTCATTCATAGTTTGTGGGGAGGTACAGCTCATTCATAGTATGTGGGGAGGTACAGCTCATAGTACGTGGGGAGGTACAGCTCATTCATAGTATGTGGGGAGGTACAGCTCTCAGTACGTGGGGAGGTACAGCTCATTGATAGTATGTGGGGAGGTACAGCTCTCAGTACGTGGGGAGGTACAGCTCATTCATAGTATGTGGGGAGGTACAGCTCATTCATAGTATGTGGGAAGGTACAGCTCATTCATAGTATGTGGGAAGGTACAGCTCATTCGTAATACGTGGGGAGGTACAACTCATCCATAGCACGTGGGGAGGTACAGCTCATTCATAGTATGTGGGGAGGTACAGCTCATTCATAATACGTGGGGAGGTACAACTCATCCATAGTATGTGGGGAGGTACAGCTCATTCATAATACGTGGGGAGGTACAACTCATCCATAGTACGTGGGGAGGTATAGCTAATTTACAGTACGCAGGGTGGTACAGTTCTGCTAATTCAATCCATAGTAATTCGTAGTAATTGATACTGGAAGAAATTCGTAGTTAGCGGTGCAGTCAAGCTAATTCATGGTACGATGGTTACTTCCCGGTGCAATGCACTCACACGCCATGTTACCATACTATGCACTAGCAAAATAAGAGATCGTCTATTTGCATTACAGGTGAGCCATTTAGTTTACAGTCTTAAAGAAGATATTTGATTCAATATTAGTATTTGTCTTATTTCTATTGTTAGAACCTACCTACCTCCCTTTCTCCCTCCCTCCCTCTCTCTCCCTCCCTCTCTCTCTCTCCCTCCCTCTCCCCTCTCTCTCTCTCCCTCTCTCCCTCTCCCTCCCCTCTCTCCTCTCTCTCTCCCTCTCTCTCTCTCTCTCTCTCTCTCTCTCTCTCTCTCTCTCTCCCTCTCTCTCTCTCTCTCCCCTCTCTCTCTCTCCCTCTCTCTCCTCTCCCTCTCTCTCTCTCTCCCTCTCTCTCTCTCCCCTCTCTCTCTCCCTCTCTCTCTCCTCCTCCCTCCCCCTCTCTCCCTCCCTCTCTCTCCCTCCCTCTCTCTCCCTCCCTCCCTCTCTCTCCCTTCCTCTCCTTCCCTCTCTCTCCCTCTCTTTCTCCTCACTCCCCCCTCTCTCACTCCCCCCTCTCTCTCGTTATGCGGGTAAAGTAATTTCTAGCTTGGTTGAATCTCTGATAAGTCTGAGTCGGTCGACTTCCGGTATGGGTACAAAGTTCAGTTTCTTCTAGACTTTCTAATAGCTCTCGTTTCGTTTTTTTAAAACTAGGTTTCATTCCATTTTCGCCCATACAGAGTGAATAGAAATTTTTCAGTACGTCGCAGGTAATATTTGATTTCATGTTTCTCTGACACTTAAAATATTTTACTTTATATTATTGAATTGGGTTTTTCTTTTTTCAACGCTATTACTCGTACCTTGCAACGTAGAAAGATCATTATTACTAAGCGGGTTTAAATAATAATAGTGAGAAGAGGGATACGAAGTACCGACACAACAGACGTAAAACAAGAGCAGGGAACATTTACTGAAGTTTCGCTCACGTTTGAGCTAAATTTTCTTAATAAAGTTCCATATTCCTGGTTCTTACGTCCACCAGGTCTAGGTACGCGGGCTGCAATCTTTCACTCTAGTTGCTTTTCTAACGTGTTGATGCACACGCTTACAGGCAGGCGTGCATGATTCTGTCAGTGTGTACGTAGGTTCAATCACTAGTTCTGTGATCGAACCGCAGAGCTTCTCAGATACTAATTTCCCATCCTACACAGCGTAACCTCTAAATCACTTCTCTCGGTCTAACGTGCCCCCCCCCCTCCAAAAAAAAAAGGCCCACGAGAGGTATGAACAATCAAAAGCTATGAAGCATAAATTCACACGCGAGTTCCTATGGTCGGGCGAGACACTTATGGTTCATACTGATACCTCTGGTGTCATTTCCTACTCCTCTTGCTCCTCTCCAATATATTGGTGAAAGTGGTTTTTTGAGACTTAAAGAAGATATGTATTCATCTTGCTGATATTAACCACGCCCTTTACTCTTATATTAGTGAGCATATCTAACTTATAAGATAATCCTTTGTCAGAATTATTGACGGTATAACTCTTCTAGTCTTCACAGACGTCTTGTTAGATTAATCTTAACATGAACTTTAATTCCGGTTTTGTTTTGGTTAATCCTTGCATTTCTCAATACACCGGATTGCTCTAACCTTCAGAATACACGTGACTTGATCCGACAGTGGCCATCTCCTCACTTCTTCGCTTGGCTTGTCTTTTGCGATTTTATCCACCTTCCTGCCTTCTTTCTCCCTACATGTATCCTCCTTTGCGAGTGCCTTGAGAGATGTGATGGTAGTGTGGAGAAAAGCCTTCTACTCCATCCCCATGAGATGCAGTTTGTTTTCAATGACTTGCCACTACTCACCCCTTGACCTGTCTTCTGGTATTTTCATCATCTGACCTGTCGTTTAACTTCCTCCCACTAGACCTGTCTTTTCCATTTTCTCGCTCACTTGTGACTTTATAAAAGTTCAGGTTAGAAACGTCGTCCAAAGTTTCCCCTCCAAACAGTGGGTTATTTGTAAACCCTCTATTTATAGCATGTACTTTTCACCTAACTGCTATTGCGCGTGAATCCAGAGAGACCATTGTACGTAATTATGTAATATTTTTATTAAGTGGTTCATAGTGTGTTTTTGGGCACGCTTTTTTCACATTTTGAAATTATGGCCATTTAGCCTTACTCTCCAAATTGCTGTTTAAAAACTTTTTTTTTAGCTAAACGCAGTAATCTCTCTTCAGTTTCTCTCTTCTTCAAATATTTCCAGACTTTCTTCGTAATCCATAACTCTGAATTCTCATCACAGGGAAGCACGAAATCCGTAGGGTTGGGGTCATAAGCCGCCAGGTATATGGGAGGTAATCAAGTTTTATTTAAGGGGGTTATAGCTCTTAAGTCTTGAATTAACAGAGCTTCTCCGGCATCAAGGTCATTACTCTCAGGACCAGAGGTCTGGAATCCGCTTTCTTTTTCTTGTCTTTGGATTTCTGGATTTTTTTTTTTTCACGAAAATGCACAAACGGAGGTTATGAAGCGTAGTAGGCCCATCATATAGCCGCGTATTCCAGTTGAGGTCCATCGTTTGGTGATATTTTTTTTCACAATTCATATATTTTATAATAGGCTATGAGAAGCCATCGAAAACCTGTTGATGAACTGAGAACACCCAATGGGAAAGCTCTAAACCCACAGCGCCTGAGTTTTACACGTATTGCGAAATTCTAATGTGATTTTTTCAGGTGATAATCTAGTTACTATTTTAAGATTTGGTCATGTTCATAATTACTCTAAGACTAGGCCAGGGCCGGGCTGCGGGAGTAGGAACACTAAAGACCCCTCAAAGGTAAATCAAAGGTAAGATCTAGTGATAATCCGTTTGGAATTATTTTAAGGTATAGTAATAATCTATGGTTTATACTCTTAAGATCTGGTGACAATGATTCATTTATAATCATTCGAAGATCTTATGATGTTTATAATCATTCTAACATCGGGTGATAATGGTATACATGTATATCCACAGGAAAACCGCTTAACCCGTAGGGGAAAAAGGGCCTAGAGAAGAAGTAATCCTTTTTGATCCACGGGGAGGTTAGCTCCAATTCGATCAAGAGCCCTCATTCAATACTCTTGGCAATAACAAATAATTCAACAAAAGAACATCCAGGGTAAAATTAGCAAACAATAAAACATTGCTAGCGTAAATCAAACAAAATAAATAATATAAGAATGAAGGACCACTGTAGTAGGCCTACTGTCCAGCCTATGTTTAAAGCTACCCTTCTTGATTCACCGGTACTCTCCCGGTCCGGGTCTTTTCCAGATGGTGATCCGGTCTTGGCTCCCTGTCTTGGGAATATCTAAGACCTATGTCTGCCATGGCAGGAGGTACAAGAAGTACCGACTTCTCTTCTGGGACCAACTGTCCCCAGGTCTAGCCCCATTCCCCGCCCTCACGGGGCTTGTAGGGAGAAGCTAGGTCTCTGGTCTTAAAGCTACCCAAAGTTTTACCCTGAATGACACCTGGGAGTTGGTTCAACTAGTCTACAACGCTACTGCAAAACCAATACTTCCCAATATCTTTTCTAAATCTAAATCTCTCCACCTTGAATCCACTGCTGCAAGTACTATCTCAGATGGTTTCAGCACGTTATTTATATCTCCTAAGACAATATATATAAACCCACAAAAGCATTCAAGGTAAAATTAGTATACAATAAAAAACTATTAGCATAAATAAACTTCACAACACACACTCACACCAGGTTAAAGTAACTAGCATCAGTTAAAAATCACATTCAACTTTTAATGACAAAAGATTCTCCTAAAAGTTCCCGAAGATCTCTACAGGCACCTCGGTAATTATAGAAACCACGAGGAAAACGAAAAGGCCCAAATCGTGGGAAAACTAAAAATAAAAGTTTTAGCCAACTGCAATAACCTTTTCATTTAAATGATTTAACACTACAAACATCTTCTAATGTTTCGATGTTTTCAATGTTCTAAACACCCTTCAATGGGTAAAGGGCTCTTGATCCAAGAAATTTAAGGTACCCTTCCCTTCAGGTTAAATCTGATTAACTCTTTTTCCAGAGCTGCATGACTAAAGAGTTTATCCCTTCCCCAACAAAATAATGACAGTGCTAAATAGTTTATTCCTCTACCTAGTTTATTCCCTAGTGGTTTATCCGTTCTTGTAGCGGCGCGAGTTCTAGCTTGCCCATGTTTTTCTTCGTCCTTTTTGTGTCAGCTCTGATACCAACCTTGTGGTAAACCTCTGGACTTCTAGTTTTCCTCGTGTTTAATAAATGGTTGAGTGTTTGTCGTACTGTAGTATTGTATGTCACCAACGTTATCAGTTTATCTTCCCGCTGACAGGTTAAGTGGGATAACTCCTCGACCAACTGGTTTTCTATTCTGAGTTTTTCTCCCATGTGATATTTTGCCTACGATAGTGTCGAGCTTACACCACACTGGAATACACTTGTCACCACGGTGATGTACGCCGATCACGTTATATCACCAAGCCTAGTGGTAACAGGCCACACTCCACAAATATGCTCATAACTGACCACCGCTTCTGTGGTCGGGATTTAATGAGAGCCAGACAGCTAAAGATATACGAAGAGGCTGAGGTCATGCATTCTTCGTGTATCTGGCTACGCTCTCTGATTAAGTCCTCTAGCTCTCCCAGGGTTGCTGAATAGTGTGTGGGAGTAACTGCTTAATTGTCTACTTAGAGCAGTTAACATCACGTAATCGACAAAGGACGAAAAACAGCGACTAGTGTGAACGTTTTGTCATGGTTGGAGCGTCACGCCCGTGTTCAACATATGGTGGCATCAAATTTGTGGTTACGTGAACTCGAGGTTAAAGATCGGCATAATTATAATACTCTGCTTTGAAATAAACTAAAAAAAAAAATAGTTACCAAAAGTATTACTCGGTCAAAACTATCAGTTACTGTACTGGTTCAAATAGTAATAGCATGACCGGAAATTCACATTTGGCAAATATATTACTGAGGAGCAGGAAAGGTGAGGAGAGAGATGTTTAGTACTGAGAACGGCACTCTGAGCTTCACTGTTTTACACTTAATTGTGTTTGACTTGCGACAAAGTATCACCGTGAGTGGTCAAGATCACTCGTGTAGAACCAGGTATGTTGGGTAGCTAATGGGCTAGAAAAATACACGGAGTGGGATTAGTTGCACGAGTGGGCCCAACCTATTATATTCATGGGAAAATATTAAACCCTTAGTGGTCATACAACACTTGTGGAATGGAAGGTGCATAGTTTGATTCGAGGAAAGGCAGCGTAGCTCCGAATTCCTTGTATCATGAGCCCTCACTATTGTCGAGGCACACCTTTGAAGGTGGTGCATGGACTAGTAGGCCTACTGTACTGCTCTGAGAAAAACGGGCCTGACGAGCAAGATTTAAGCAATCTCATGTTCTTACGATCACATAACCGTGGAAGCCTCACGTATTACCTGGAGAGTTCCGGGGGTCAACGCCCCCGCGGCCCGGTCTGGGGAGAATTTCGTCTCTGCCAAGTAAAGGGTCCAACCACAGATCCAAGAAATTCGACTAACCCATCCTTCCTCATATCACCTCTCATTTCTCGAGCACTGAATTACCTCCATGGGTTAAACGCCAGTCCATGATTATAATATTCCTCTGTGATCAATGTGGCTGCCATCTCGCCACTGCACGTACCATTAGATATTCATCCATCGTGGTAGATTATATTTTTACTCTTTATTTATTCCACAATGTGTTTACCTGAACATGTTATATTATCTGCATGTTCTTAATGCTCTATAAATTGACGATAATTATGAGAGAGCCACATCTAAAATAGAATACGTGGCGCTGTCTCTTCTGCAGTGTGGCTCCTTCACTATGTATTTTACCCTAATAGTCCCTGAATCTGTGCCTCCGCAGCCCGGTCTCAGACTAGGCCTAAATTAAATAGTAAATATTACAGAATTAAGAACTATTAAGAGAGGACAGTAAGGTGTATACTGAATGTAAGAAATTTGCTAGGTTTACCTGTTATCCTACATGTTATCCTACGTTATCCTACATGTTATCCTACCTGTTATCCTACCTTTTATCCTACATGTCCGTCCAGTAGTCCTGCCAGTGTAAAACATTGAATAGGACTATTTAGCATTCGATAAAAGGAAGGTGGCAACTTACTGGATGGTTACTGTCCACCAACCTACTGCTGGTTTCTCTTTACTGCTTGTTCGCGTGTTCGTTCCTTCGCTCTTTGGCGAGTGTTCTGGCACACTACCTCACTTTCATTTTCTCTCTCCCTCCATCTATCCGTCCAGTGCGACTTTTCTCTGCTAATTTTTCCTACTCTTCCTCCTGCCTTCCATTTCCTCCAAAATTAAATTTTGCCTACCCTCTGTATATGATTTAGATTGCTGTTTCTCTTGTAATATTTCATTGTAGAGAATATGGAATATGACAAACCCCACAAGATGGGTTTCCCTGTCATATTCCAGCACACAGAATTTTCCGTCATTCTATCTCGCAGGATTTTCCCTGTCACATTCCATCACACAGGATGGATTTCATTACTTCCTGTACAAAACCCATAGCTGTGTCAAGGAATATGTCAATTATTTTTTAATAAAACGTACCTACCAAAATTATTTTTACCCAAAGAATGTGTTTATTGGCCAAATCCATTTATCTCGAGTTGATATATCGCCATAAAAAAAAAAAAGGGAAACTCGGCCCAAAGAGTTGACACGCCATTGGCAAAACCATAAAGGTTTGCCCCTTTCTGTTTAAACCACCCCACCCCTCGAGACAGGTGCCTTTATACTAGTGGAGGGTTCTAGATCCAAAAAAATCGAAGCTCCCCTTCCTCGGATCAGACCTGATTATCTCCCGTTCTCGTGGTTCTATGACACTTATGGGTTAAGTACTTTCTCTTAAAAGTGATAAATAATAAAAATAACAAGCCCATAGGAGTCATGGAATGCTTGGGGAATGAAAGGCAATCAGGTTCGATCAAAGGGGAGAAAAACAAAATTCTATGGATCAAGAGCGCCATTGGTACACTAAGATAAAACACCATAAGTGTCCGGGGCCCAAAACTGTTCAACAGCCTCCCATCAAGCATTAGGGGAATTGCCAATAAACCCCTGGCTGCCTTCAAGAGAGAGCTGGACAGATACCTAAAGTCAGTGCCGGATCAGCCGGGCTGTGGCTCGTACGTTGGACTGCGTGCGGCCAGCAGTAACAGCCTAGTTGATCAGGCCCTGATCCATCGGGAGGCCTGGTCATGGACCGGGCCGCGGGGGCGTTGATCCCCGGAATAACCTCCAGGTAACCAGGACCAGGATCATAGCTCTTCCCTTAAAGGAATAATCTTTACTATCTCAGGTAAGAAGGAAGACCTCCAGTCTTGCTGGTGACAGCGACGTCCCACCACAACATCAATCACCACTGGCATCACACTATCAATCTTCCGAACCGCTGCAGAGTATCTTTCATAGTTTCTGTGTAACAAGAACATATACAGTAGCGAGTTCCTATGCGCAAGAACCATGGTGAACCACCATGTCTGAACAACACAATGACTCAGTTTCTATAAAAGACTTGAGGCCTTTTTAAATACTCACTACTTTCTGGTTCCCCGAGGCCAGAAATATAATGGGAATCAAAACAGTTTAGGAAACGAGGCATAAAAATAGATTCCTTCCCCACAAACACGACTCTACGAGCACATTTCCCTCCTTCCCCCTCATATACCGCGAAAGTAATGACTAATTTTAAATATAAATCCTTGCAGATTTATTTTTATTTGCAACGTGTAAGTGCGGCGTGGCCTTGACTCTGGAGGCAGACCACAGAGCCGGTGTCACTTCAAGTTGTCTTGAGTGGGTCGACTGGTGGCTCGTGGCTCCTGGCCCCGCCTCTTAACTGGCCGTGACCGGGATCACTCCAAGCCTCGTGGGCGCTATTATAACTTATTCTTGAAACTGTTTGCGGAGTCTGCATCCATCACTAAGTTATTCCACTTTCTGACGGCCCTACGGCAGAAGAAATTATTCCTGACATTCCTGGGAAATGAGGAGGGGAGAGAAAGTGTGTAAGTCAAGTGCATTTACCACTTCGAGTGTATGGGTGGTTGTGAGGATTGGGGTAATGACAGAGTATACCTGGAGAGGATTTCAGAGGGTCATCGCCCCCGCGGCCCGGTATGTGACTAGGCCTCATGGTGGATCAGGGCCTGATCAACCAGGCCTGTTCCTGTTGGCCGCACGCAAACCTAAGTACGAACCACAGCCCGGCTGGTCGGGTACTGAATTTTGGCGCCTGTCCAGCGCCTTCTTGAAGAAAGTACCTGGATTTTTTTTTTCAAGCACTTGCATGCCGAACATTACGCAACTGTGATTACTTATTATTTGCAGTTACACTAGCAGAGCCATGCTTGGTGTTTTCCACCCTCAATATTAGTAGTCAAATGTGATGCTTTATTAACAACATTTCGCCCACGCAGTGGGCTTCTAAAGCAATTTTCTGTATCAAGATCTCTTCACCAGCATCATCCCCCACCCCCCATTTTTGAAGTTCCACAAAAGTCGGTATACACACAGACTTATGTAAGTGTTCTTGCAAAGATGTGAAACAGGAGCCACAATTCTGACAGTATCTGTATCAGATTCCTGCAGGATGGAGTGTAATTAACGAAAGTTTTCTCGACGAATAACTAATGATGTTTAGACTTCAGCTGGATTTGTTTCTATGCTCATTTCTAATACTAATAATTACAACAACAATACAAAATAATATTTTTACCAAACTTACCTAGACGAGGAAAATAATAATCTTGAAGTGAGGCTACAATGAGCGTGCTTGTAAACACAAACGAGCCTTGCCTCACCCCGCAGTCAATATAATGCCTGAGGCTTTCTGGTCAAACTCTTAAACACAGAAGCACCACCAACACACAGAATGACCTCGCTAACTGACCTCTACGAGATGTGCAACCGTTTACAACTAAAAAAAAAAATCATTCGTCGACCAAGTCCTAAACAGAAATTGTAGCAAATATTAAAGAGAAAAGAACAAGGATATTCAAATTATTTTTTTATTTTTGCAAGAGAATGTTAAAGACTGTACAAGTAGCACGGGTATTCATGTGCTGTACCGTTGTATGTCTGCAATGATTACAAAATATTCAACAAATACTGTAATAAAGTGAACAGAGCTCTTTGAGAGTGGAAAGGAATTAGATCTAATCTACGGGGAAGGCAAATCCAATAATTCCTTGAATCAAGAGCCGTTCACCAGCTTCAAGTTACTCCAAGCAGTTCCTGATCAGCCAGGCTGTAATGCTTACTCAGGACAGCGTGCTGCTAGCATCAACAGCCTGAATGAACAGGCCATGAAGGCAATGATTCCCAAATCCATCAACAGGTAGGTAGGCAGGAAAAGTCAGGCTTCAGGCCTGGGGGAGCCACTTGGATACCGTAGTACAGTGGTTCCCAAACTGGGGGTAAATTACCCCCTGGGGGTAATTTAACCATTTTTGGGGGGTAATGGAGGGGTGACAGAAAAAAAGTTATGAATTCTGAAAATCAAGAAAACAATGCGGTACCCGGTATGAGGATTATTGTTAACTTTGTCTTAGTATATAAAGTTGTAAAGTAAACCTATTATAAGTACTCAAGTTAAACCAAATAACAATAAACATCAAAAACTAATTTACAGTATTAGAAAAGAAGAAATATATAGCTAAGTGTGTGGAAACCCAAAAGTATTTTTACAATATGCTTCAGGACAAAAGTCACTCAGTAGCCCAGATCGACCTGTCCAGTACGCGTCACTCAAATTCTGAGGCTGCCCCTTTTTTTCACACTGTCAGTTTTTTCTGTGAGCATCACCGAGGTAGGGCATAAGCTGGTATGTATGTGTACTGCCCTGTGCAGTATATAGTTTGTATTTACCCACTGTTACTGTGAATTTGTAGCTATTATTAATTTTATATATAATGTATGTGTGGTTCTTACGTTTTCAATGGTTTTGCTAGGATTAGCAGAGTATGCGAGGCTGTATACGTTCACGTTTAGCCATATATATCAATAATATCAACATTTTGTGAAAGGGGTAACATGCTTTATGTGGCATGTTAAATTGGGTAACAAGCTGAAAGAGTTTGGGAACCACTGCCGTAGTAGGTCTAGCTAACCCAAGTAGCTACTATATACATTATATATAATGTCGTGCCGAATATGTAAAACTGGTCAATTAGCGAGAACTCATTTAAAATTAAGTCCTTTCTAAAATTTTCTCTTATACGTTTAGATATATTTTTTCATTAATTTTAATGTAAAAATTTTTAATTTTGCTCCAAAAGAATCTTAGAAAACGTGCCTAACTTTATTATAGCAAGAACAATTTATTTTAACCTAACCCAACTAAATATATTTTAGATTTGTTTACAATAATTTAATACTAAACGAACACAGTGAAATATATTTTTTTTCGTTAGGTTCAGAATGATTTTGGCGAAATTATTGCATACACAAATTTTCGCTTGTCTTATATGGCAAGATGAGCGTTGCTATTTAAGCCAAGATCACAAGTTCTGCCTATTCGGCACGACATTATTTATATATATATATATATATATATATATACATTATATATATATATATATATATATATATATATATATGTCGTGCCGAATATGTAAAACTGGTCAATTAGCAAGAACTCATTTAAAATTAAGTCCTTTCTAAAATTTTCTCTTATACGTTTAAAGATATATTTTTTTCATTAATGTTAATGTAAAAATTTATAATTTTGCACCAAAAGGAACTTAGAAAACTTACCTAACCTTATTATAACAAGCGCAATTTATTTTAGCCTAACCCAAAAAAAATATATTTTAGATTTGTTTACAATAATTTAATACTAAACAAACACAGTGAAATATTTTTTTCGTTAGGTTCAAAATTATTTTGGCGAAATTATTGCATACCCAAATTTTCGCTTGTCCTATATGGCAAATGAGCGTTGCTATTTAAGCCAAGATCGCAAGTTCTGCCTATTCGGCACGACATTAATATATAATATATATATATATATATATATATATATATATATATATATATATATATATATATATATATATATATATATATATATATATATATATATATATATATATATATATATATATATATATACATATATTACACGCACATGTATATACAAATTATACAAACAGTAAATGCCCCAAATCCCTATGGGTATATATTGCTTAGTATAAATAATTACAGTGAAGGTACATCTGAGAAGTTGATGATGTAATGGTGGGAAAACTCCACATTAGAGATCGCCAAAACAAAGTTTTCCCAGTCGAGTGACGTCAAGATACACGATAAGGTCAGTTTTGTGCCAGGGTTCGGATCCGGAGAGGAGGGGAACACATCTGGGTTGTGCCAGTGGGGCCACACATGGATTAAGACTACTGGAAGCCACACCAGTAGGTAAGCGGCATCCGGAGTGATCATTCCAGCACTCCTACACTATTTCCGTTCAGTGAACCAGAGGTTCCTTAACCTTGTGACTCACAATCCACAGAAAATTTTAAGAGTGCAGTAGCACTAGGAAAACTTCCTCAGTCAAGAAATTCTTGTATCATGTTATAAAGGGTATACAACACCGACACTAGGCATTTTTATTGACGAAAGATTTCGCCCGAACTGCAGGATTCATCAGTCGAATACAGGGATGAATTACAGCCCTGGAGACAGTAAACGAAGTGCAAGAGGTAGTCTGAGGTAATTAATCCCTCAGCCTTAACAAAAGAAATCCTGGAAACAGTGTTGAGACGACCCTTAATGAACATTTTACCTAAATAATCGGCACCCCTAAAACAAACATTAGATTAGGTTGCTGTGTTAGTGTTGGGCAAAAAATGGGCTTAGAAAATCTTGCATAACAAAAATTAGCTGTTTTCTACGATCTATGAGTAACATCGTAAAGATCTGTATTAATAATACAAAATAATTTTATATTTAATTTTATTTACTGGTTATAAGGATGAGTTTATACATCAACGGATGCTGCATCACACCTCCATTAACAGTAGATGCTGTTTCGATTCATATAGATTGTACATTTTTGCAAATGCACTCTGAAACTTACATAACGTTGCACAATTCTTGGTCTGGCTCTAGGTTTCTACATTAGAAAAGATACTATATTTTACACGTTTAGATTATTTTTTTTTTTACTAATTTTAACATCTTTGTGCAAACTTGCCTTTCACCATTATTTGTCTTGGTATAACTATACTCTCATACATTCCCCTTTTTGCTTCCATGGATAAAGTTGTCTCCACAGATTCCTCAGTGCACCACTCACCTTTTTTCCCTCGTCAATTCTATGATTCACCTGTCTTTCACAGACCCATTTGCTGACACATCCACTCCTAGATACTCCTGACTTAGTCCCCTTTATTTCTCCCCACTGAAACTCACCTACCCCCTTCAGCTTTGTTTCACTTAGAGCTAGGACATCCAACTTCTTTTCATTAATAACATAAGCAATCATCTCTTTCTTATCATCCGCACTACATCCATGCACATTCAAGCATCCCAGATTTATAAAGTTTTTCTTCTTCCGTTTTTTTTTTTTAGTATATTCTACAGGAGAAGGGGTTACTAGCCCATTGCTCCCGGCATTTTAGTCGCCTCATACGACACGCATGGTTAATGGAGAAAAGATTCTTTTCCACTTCCCATGGAGAATAGAGGAAATAAAGAACAAGAACTATTAAGAAAAGATAAGAAAAAACGAGATGTGTGTATGTACATGTATCCAAGTGCATGCCTGTGAAGTGTGGCCCAAGTGTTAAGTAGAAGTAGCAAGATATACTTGTAATCCACCGTGTTTATGAGACAGAAAAAAGACACCAGCAATCCTACCATCATGTAAAACAGTTACAGATTTCTGTTTCACACTCACTTGGCAGGACGGTAGTACCTCCCTGGGTGATTGCTACCAACCTACTACCTATAATAATAATAAAAATAGTAATATATATATATATATATATATATATATATATATATATATATATATATATATATATATATATATATTATAATCTTCCCTCCTCTAAGTCATACCTTGCTATTTCCGTTATCGGTAATAAAACAGTCACTGTTCCATAGTGGGTTTAATTTATAACTATAAATTATTATTTTTTACTAAGTAGGGGTTTAGAACGTTGTGTGTTGCCCTTCTCTAACACTAATGTTGATGCATAGCCATCTAGACGACTGACAAATTTGGTGAATAATTTATTCCCTCCAGTCTTTATAAAGTAAAATGACTATTTCCAACAAAAAGAAATCTTTAATAGGCTAAAAATGAGTTATATTCCTGCAGAAGACCAAGAGGGAGGAGGGGGGTTAGTCTGTTTTCTTTTTAACAAGTCGTGACTCTTAGCACTACGTACAACACCTGACCTTGACGGGTAAGCCAGTGGTTTGCCCTCCCGTAGAACCATTATATTTAGTCAAGGGGAAGCGCTATAGCCGTAGGAGTTATAGCCCTTAGAATGGAAAGCAGTCAGGTCTAAACCTGGGAAGGGATGAGTAACTCCAATTCCTTGGATCGAAAGCTCTTCACCAAGACTCACAGGCTCACCTCATTCTTAGAGAGCCCCGTCAACAACACCACAGAACTGGGCACTAAATAGTTAAAACCCACTTTTGGTGGTTTTCCCCCTCTGACTAACGCAATGACTAACTACGTCACAGAGTATGTGGCACTGTTTTGAAGGGCATCGAGGACGAGCATACCACTGCGTTGTGGTACCAACGTGCACACATGATCTCTGGGCTTCCTCACCGCGTTACTTCACATAAACACATGGAACATGCAGTGTACATGTATGTGCACTAAGCAGCCCCACCCCCGCGCCTACCCCTGAAGCGCGCACACGTGTATTCTCAACACTAGAACTAAGCTCTGGAGGGAGATAGTGTTACAACATACTAGAAATTAAAGCTCAGAAGGTTTTATTTTATTTACAAAACATTATAACCATTTGGTTATTGATCTTTTCAAACATTCCGTTTCATTCAAGTATAAACACTGTCAAAACCAGTTTACTCATTACGTAAAATCATTAACATAAGAAAACCTATCCAAAATCCTTAATTTTTTCACATTCTGCAGTCCGGTATGAGCAAATTTTGATGTTGGTTTCTTAATCAAGCAAGCAAGCTGACCTTTCTTTCAAAGAACCTAACAAGGCAAATGTCAGGACAACCAGGAAGCTGACGAGGTGGATAATGAGAACCTTCAAAACCAGGGAAAGTGCCAGTGGTGACGCTATGCAAACCGTCTTGTTGAAAGAGAAAGTTGAGTAGAGGAAGAAGGATTGTAGATGTAAAAAGCTGCAAATTAATGGTTACTTTGAGCTCCATACAATATAAACTTATCAAACAAAAACTAAAAAACAGCAAAATTAAAACCAGTCGTTAAAAGAAATATACTCATGAAAGCTTATCAGCCTTGCTATTTACTAAAAAATAATTAAGTCATTCATGATAAATGATTTCCCTAAACTGCCAAAGGTCTCCACGGACACCCGATAATTATAAACATCTTTAAAATTTACAAGATCAAATCCTAAGCCATACTAATGATAAAAACCACAGTCAATAACAAGCTGCAAACTCCACAGAACAGGAAAATTTCCTGCAAGCATTTGGTCATAGGTGACGTGCCCAATCCTGTCACCATAGGACGAGATGGGATGCACAGTAAACTAACCACTTGCACAGTATGCATTTTCTTACAGAATGAGAAAACCGAGTAAATTAACTGTGTGCTGCTACCCTTGCGGAAAATATATAGTATATTTTCCGAAAATAGTGTATTGGTATGTAAATTAATAAAATATATTGCATTTAATAAAATTTTTTATAAAAAATGGAAAGCCTGTGCAGAAGAGACTCGCCATTGTTGTTTGAACTGGACACAAACGTTAGTGAATAATGGGAAGAATTTTTCGTGCTCTAGAGGTAAAATTGGGCTGACACCTCTCAAAAAGGAGGCGAAATTGTTGGATGTGCATTCCTGCATAACTTGAGATATCAGACGACTGGACAAGACAGCTCCAGGAACTTCAGATAAGTCTGTTTATGTTTGTAACTGGCCAGTGTTATTTTCATGGATAGACAGTGAGGTTTTCTGAGTATGATACACCTTAATCTCCAGCCAAATTGGTGAGTGATATTAAGATATTAGTCTCGTTCTGTTATGTAAATTGTATGTATATAATCATTTATTAATTTTAATATACAGTCCACAAGAGGCATGGTTGACAAATAGGCAGCAGAGAGTTTGCATAAATGGGGAGAAATCAGAGTGGGGAAGTGTCACGAGCGGTGTTCCACAGGGGTCAGTGTTGGGCCCCCTGCTGTTCACAATCTACATAAACGACATAGACGAGGGCATAAAGAGCGACATCGGCAAATTTGCCGATGACACCAAAATAGGCCGTCGAATTCATTCTGACGAGGACATTCGAGCACTCCAGGAAGATTTGAATAGACTGATGCAGTGGTCGGAGAAGTGGCAGATGCATTTTTAATATAGACAAATGCAAAGTTCTAAATGTTGGACAGGACAATAACCATGCCACATATAAACTAAATAATGTAGATCTTAATTTTAAACGGATTGCGAAAAAGATTTAGGAGTTCTGGTTAGCAGTAATCTGAAACCAAGACAACAGTGCATAAGTGTTCGCAATAAAGCTAATAGAATCCTTGGCTTCATATCAAGAAGTAAAATAATAGAGTCCTCAGGTTGTTCTTCAACTCTATACATCCTTGGTTAGGCCTCATTTAGATTATGCTGCACAGTTTTGGTCACCTTATTACAGAATGGATATAAATTCTCTGGAAAATGTACAAAGGAGGATGACAAAGTTGATCCCATGTATCAGAAACCTTCCCTATGAGGATAGACTAAGGGCCCTGAATCTGCACTCTCTAGAAAGACGTAGAATTTGGGGGATATGATTGAGGTGTATAAATGGAAGACAGGTATAAATAAAGGGGATGTAAATAGTGTGCTGAAAATATCTAGCCTAGACAGGACTCGCAGAAAATGGTTTTAAGTTGGAAAAATTCAGATTCAGGAAGGATATGGGAAAGAAACTGGTTTGGTAATAGATTTGTGGATGAGTGGAACAAACTCCCAAGTACCGTTATAGAGGCCAGAACGTTGTGTAGCTTTAAAATAGGTTGGATAAATACATAAAGGGGATGTGGGTGGGTGGAGTTAGACCTGATAGCTTGTGCTACCAGGTCGGTTGCCGTGTTCCTCCCTTAATCAATGTGACCTGACCTGACTAGGTTGGGTGCATTGGCTTAAGCCGGTAGGAGACTTGGACCTGCCTCGCATGGGCCAGTAGGCCTTCTGCAGGTTTCCTTCGTTATGTTCTTATGTTTTTATATTTACCAGAATTCCTGGTGATACATATTTCATTTGTAATTAATAGGTCTAGAGCAACTTGTGGATATGACAGTGGTAGGTATCGAAGGAGGACATTTTTGCGACCTAGGTGTCCCAAATTCCTACTTGTCTATGTAACTTTGATAAATAATAATTATCTTGGTTATCATTTGCTGTTATGTACATATTGAGTTACATTCAGATAAATGCAATTTTTCACAACCCTATTGTATAAAATAGTTACACAGTGGGAAAATACAAGCGGTTCCTCTATCATAGTTCATCATTCAGAAGCAAGGAAATGGGTCAGCCTGAGTTGGGAGACTTCTAGACAAATGTTTTCCCATTTGTATACTTCAATCACATCCTCTCTTAATTCTGAAATAGGCCTTGAGCTTAATTTTGTAAGAAAGATTTCTGATACATGTACTCAGCTTCGTCATCCTTCTCTGTATTTTTCAGCGCATTTGTCAATTCTGTACACGTCGACCAAAACCGAGCAGTATTATTCTAAATTCCTAACCAAAGATATATATATATGTATAACCTTAGGACTTCTATTACTTATATTTCTTGATAGGAAGCAAAGTCAGAGTTACTTTTACTAGTGAATTTCCAGCTTTTGGTATACCCTATTCCATACACAGGGAGAGGATATATCGGGATTCTACCAGGGAGAAAGGGAGGGGAGCCTCTAGGGAGGAGCAAAACTTTCCTTCCTGCCTACAATTAAATCCAAGTTCAAGCTGTCATATGTACTAAACCTATAGCATCCTCAGCTAACAAACACTGAGGGTCAGCGATCGATCCCCAGCACTAGTGAAACGTTGTTCATTTTCTTTACACCTACTACCCTTATTCACCTGGCAGTAAGCAGTGGGTTGCATCCTGGGGGGACAAGAGTAGCATCCTGAGGTACAAGATTAACCTAAGTTGCCCGAAACGTTCTGCATAACCATGGGCTTCCCATATAGTATGTCAGTGTCAGCTAGGTCTATATCAACTGTATCATGTACTTTTAAAAATTATTATTCCATTCCTTGGGATGGAATACAGGACAGGAGAACAGCTAACTTTTGTTCCAGTATAACTATCATCGAAAAATTGGATAACCGCACACTGCGGATGTGACGAATTTTACCGAAGGAAAAAAAAAAAGAAAGCCACACTGGAAGGGCAAACCATACCCTACCCAGGCCAGGAAGGACAGAGGATGCCGCGAGCATCCAACCAATACTCATGGTATGCGCCGCATACCTATGATAAGCCGGACTGACAGGGGTAAAAAAGCTTCATTTGTGTGTAAATGCAACAAGGATGGGAGAGGCATCAATGACCACTCAGTGGTCAAGAGACAGAGTTCAACACCTAAAGCTCGATAGCCTGAAATACGCGAGGATATAGAGGCTTGATAATGTGAAGCAGTGTCTTCTCTCCAAAACTACGCCAACCAGAACGACACTCGACATTAAACATTTGAAACTGGTACAATATCAGAAGTGTTACCGTTATGTGACTATGTCGGAGAGGACCATGACGAGGCATAACTGCTTCAACACCTCACGTCCTGATCATCACCCGCCTGGAGGCTGCTCCCACCTTTTACCTCACAACCTGGTCTTGATACACACAAATCGTAACCCACTGAGGACACGGCAAGCTTCCATACTAATGTTAGATTTTCAACGAACCCCAGAGAAAGATGCTCAAGGAGATAAATTTCCAGCTATTAGCTGCAAAAAATTAAAGAAAAAAAAAACACCAGAGGAGTGCAAGCTTCACCCGCACTTCTGACCAAGCCATAAAACCAGGGCCTCATGTGAGACCGAGCCCGGGGGCGATGATCCCAGGAAAGACCCTTTCCCCCGCATCCCAACCATACTGCATTCCTCATCCAAAACGTTAACACTCGCCCCACTACACACACACCTACTTACCAGCACAACCAGGGCGGGGTTCCTCCTCCTCTGTACCCTTACCACATACGAGACCATCTCTGTCCTACACACCTTTCTCTCCCACACTACACGAACACAATGTCCAACACACACCTCCCTTTCCCCCCACACCAACACAGTACCCCCAAACATCTCCCTTGTACAACGTAAATATCCCACACTAAACCTTCCCCACCAACTTAATACCAACATCGCCCATCTTATACCCACACCAATGTCCTTCAAACCACCTTCCACCAACATCACTGCCGACGTCCCCCTATATACACCCACATTATCATTTTATCACCACTAACTAACCAATCCACGAGTCTCAATCACTATATAACTGACAAGGTTTTCTTTCTAACATTCAAGGAAGAAAGTTTCTACAACAAATCTCATGCACCTCTTGATCAATCATTGCATGTCACAAAAAACACCGAGTTTATTTTAATCCCTAAAATAGGGATTAAAACAAACTCAGTATATATACACTGACACCTGCCTGTCACGCTGAAGTCTGTCAACTAACATTGTATAAACTAATGATTTGCCAGTCTAACTTTCCCATGTGAAGCCTAAAGGGGAACAATAGAGGAAAGATATTTTAGATCTACTTGGGTAACTTTGGTCATTCGTACGTTAGTTCCCTTTATGTTCCCCATAAAAGAAAAATAATCAATGGGACAAAGTAAAAAAACAAATTTAGAAGAGTGTTTGGTTCGGCACGACCGCTGATGTAAAAAAGATTTACATCAAAAATCGTGTTGCAATTCTCACTCATCGTGTTTCCTCTTCTTCCAAGTCCTTACAACCTGTTTTTTGGTATTAACGTTACGAAAGTAGTGTGGCAAAGCTGCTGCATTACGTAGTAAGATATTACACCCTATATCATAAAATTTTTGGTTTTCGGCTTTACTTCTAGAGGTGGGCGCCATCATGATCCATAAGAATTAAAGCTACTCTAATAATAATAATAATAATAATAATAAAAAATAATAATAATAAATAATAATAATTTACAACAAAAATAATCTGGGTTTCAGTCCACTTTCCTCATAAGTGAAGCTGTATCCTAATTTTTCAATGTTTTGGCATCAATGACCCTCGTAATTTGTATTACATAACGCATTCTGTTTTTTTTTTTTTAACTATTAGGCAAGTAATTGGAACTCTATGTTTTGTTTTTGTTTTCTTCTGAAGTATTGAGTAACCCAAGGGGATTATTAACTTGAAGCTCCCCTTCCCCCCCCCCCACTTCCAAAACAATGAACTCAAACATGAGAAGAAACTCTTCAGTGACATAACTTAAAATGTCAAAAGCTTAACCTAAATTTTACGTTGTAGTAAATGAATAGTGCCCCAAAACTATAACATGCCTACTGTAGCATAGTAACCAAAAGCCTATTCTCAAGACCCGGTACTCTTTTCCAGTTTGGGTTTAAAAAGACTATAATAAACACATGCAAGGCATGATATGCAGGGCCCAGGCAAAGGGCACATCCCACCATTTTATCTAGAGTTAATTTTGAAGTAATCGGACGTACCCATCTAATGACATTACAAAATTATGTAACAGTCCTGGCAGTTTACTGGCCTATTTTGACAAGTCAACTTCCAACATTGGTCTCCAACCTAAATATTCCGAATTCTTTTCGAAAATAAAGCACTGAAAATAACCTGACCAATATACAATCACGTATTTAAATCTATAAATTAAATTAAAGGTATAAGGAAACGTGTGACAACAGAAGGACCCGAATCAAACCCGGGTCCTTTGTGCCCATATTTGTGATAGCCTAAAATTCCTAATATACAATGGCACAGTGGTCTATCAACCCCCAGTTAGCTATATCTTTGGATATTATGTCATTTCATATATTCACGAGTATGCGTCAAGCCCGGATGGGACAATCCAAAGCTAAATGTTAGTGAAAAGGCAGGTTGTATGAACGGGGAAGTATCATGGGGAAAGTCAAAAGCTGTGCAATACGTCAGTTACATCTTAAAAATACTGAATAGTAGTATTGAAGATGCAAGTTGGGGGGGATGTCAGTGTGAGGGGGATCATCAGGATTTCAAAAATATAGTCCTTTTAATAATTTTCAAACTTCAGCGTTAAAATGTGGAAATACGAAATTTAATACTACAGAATTATATTCAGGTGCATTCTGAGGCTTCAATACATATACGAAAAGTAAGCATGTAATATGAATCTTGTTAATGGGACAAGCTGAAGATAACGTAATTATGGGGATCCGGTCCTTTTGGGGAATCTGGAGATAATCTATTCCTTACAATGTCCAATGTTAGGAGATTTTGTCATGGCTTTTTTTTTTTTTTTTTTTTTTTTTTGTTCTGCAAGCGTAAGAAACTTAACTTTGGGCCCAACGAAATCTAACCTAGAATAACTTTTTCCTTCCTCGTCAGTAGTAATATGGGACTGGGCGCGCCTGTTTTTACCTTTGATTCGAAATAATTTCCATAAGACAAATAACAATTTGTGTCGAGCTTAATTGAATACCTGTGTTAAAAAAAAAAGAGGCATGGTTTTTGAAAAAGGACAAGATTTCTAAATTAGTCTATTATTATAATTAAAACTAAGCGCTAAACCCACATGGGTCATCCAAATTGGTCGAGTATTCACCCGAGACATGGTAAAGACCTCAACACTGCCTATCTTCTTACATTCTCGTAGAACTAGTTAAGCTACCCTGGTGGATTATATTTTTCAGCACTGACAGTAGATAGAAAATTTCAAACATCCCAAAACAGTTTAATCGTAGTGAATAATAAAACAGGAAGAAAGACAATCTGTGAATAAGGGAGGGGAGGATGAAACCTGTAAACAGAAGGAAGATGACCTGTAAAAAAAGCATGAAGACAGACAACCTGTGAATAAGAAGGCAGGAAGAGAGAAAACATATTAATAAAAACGTGAGCAGAGAGAATATCTAAGAGCAGGATGCAGAGAGGGTTCCCCACTCACTCTGAGCAGTGAAGGAGCTGCAGCACACCTACACCCACCAGCACCACAATACAACTGACACTACACCACCTCACTTGACCAGACACCCCTCAGTTGCCACCTCCTGCTTTCCTCCCCAACAATTCCCACTCAGCAACTCAAATACATGTACTACTCAAGAGAGTATGACTAACACATACACTGGGTGGGCCAGGAAACACACTGCTTATGAAAAGTAATTATGATGGTTCTCTGTAGCTGGCATTACTAACACTTTATAATGGCGCCTCCTCTCAGTGGCAATCATTTTTGCTTTTACATAAACTTGCCGGTTTTTAATGTTAAACCAGAAATTTCACTACTTTTTGTTTACTTTTACATAAACCTGCTGGTTCTTGATGTTAAAATACCAATTTTATTAACTTCCCTTCAAGAACTGACAGGTATTTATGCAACCATCAAGGATTTCCTAAGTAATTATTAATTACTTTACGCTCTCTGAACATGCATGCAGCTTTCATGCACACACACATACTTGCTGACATAACTACATACAGTATTTGCATATATGAAGGAAGCTGTACAGTGAATAGCCAGTTAAAATACATAACTGTTTTTTCCTGGATTCTCTTATCAGGTGATAGGTGGAGTTCCCCGGGGTTTTCCCCTGCCTCTTGTGTTACTTAATATTTGATCGTCACCTGAAGAATCTGAAAAACGCGAAAAAATTACAAGCCTTATGTCAATCTTTCCTTTTTTATACTTAACCTTACTTTGTTTATCATCATTAATATTATGTAACCTAAACTGACCTCACTAAACCGTACCTAACCTCACTAAACCTTACCTAATTTCACTCAACCTTACATAACCTCACTCAAGCTTACCTAGCCTTAACTATATTTACTCAACCTTACCTAACCTTATTCAATCTTACTTAACTCCGATCAACCTCACCTAACCTAAACTAACCTCAACCTTACATAGCCTAAACTAACCTCAACCTTACCTAACCTAAACTAACTTCAACCATACATAACCTAAATTAACCTTAACCTTACATAACCTAAACTAACCTCAACCTTACCTAACCTAAACTAACCTTAACCTTACATAACTTAAACTAACCTCAACCTTACATAACCTAAACTAACCTCAATCTTACCTAACCTAAACTAACCTCAACCTTATATAACCTAAACTAACCTTAATTAGCCTTACATAGCCTAAACTAACCTAAACCTTACTTAACATAAACTAACCTCAACCTTACATAACCTAAACTAACCTCAACCTTACATAGCCTAAACTAACTTCAACCATACATAACCTAAATTAACCTTAACCTTACATAACCTAAACTAACCTCAACCTTACATAGTCTAAACTATCCTCAACTTTACATAGTCTAAAATAACCTCAACCTTACCTAACCTAAACTAACCCAATCTTACCTAAACCTAAACTAAAACCCCAACCTTATATAACCAAACTAACCTTAATTAGCCTTACATAGCCTAAACTAACCTAAACCTTACTTAACATAAACTAACCTCAACCTTACATAACCTAAACTAACCTCAACCTTACATAGCCTAAACTAACCTCAACCTTACATAACCTGAACTAACCTCAACCTTACCTAACCTAAACTAACCTCAACCTTATATAACCTATACTAACCTTAATTAGCCTTACATAGCCTAAACTAACCTCAACCTTACATAACCTAAACTAACCTCAACCTTACATAACCTAAACTAACCTCAACCTTACATAGCCTAAACTAAACCCCAACCTTACATAACCTAAACTAACCCAACCTTACATAACCTAAACTAACCTCAACCTTACATAACCTAAACTAACCTCAACCTTACATAGCCTAAACTAACCTCAACCTTACATAGCCTAAACTAACCTCAACCTCACCTAACCTAAACTAACCTCAACCTTACATAGCTTAAACTAACCTCAACCTCACCTAACCTAAACTAACCTCAACCTTACATAGCCTAAACTAACCTTAACCTTACCTAACCTAAATTAACCTCAACCTTGGCCTAATCTCCCCTAACTTACGTGCAAATGTAAGTTTGCTATTAGTATTTTGTATTTTTTTTAGACGAAGCGCCACACTCACACTAACATATCAATGTGAAGCAATGAACTCATAACGGTCACTCGTCACAAAGAGCAGTGTAGGCTCGATCCTTCGTCCGCTGACTAACTTGGGATAAAATGTTTGTTCGCAATTTGTATTTTGTTCTTTGTGCTGGACACTGAAATTTATATACCGGGACTTAATTATTGATAAAGAAAAACTAGATTGAAAATATTAGCAATAAAATATATATATATATATATATAAATATATATTTTATATATATATATATTTTATTATATAATATATATATATAATATATATATATATATATTTGTAACATTAATTTAAGTGCTTGGCTGAGTTAATATGATTTGTGAAGGTTCTGTGTACATTTTCCAGTTCTGATGTTTCACTTGCCTTGAAGGGGGAAGTTAGTACACAGTAATATTCCAACTGTTTTCTACTGTTTGAGTTCTATTATAGAACAAAAAGGCACAATACCGTGACTGGAATAATACACAAATAACCCGCACATAGACGCTTATGACGACGTTTCGGTCCGTCTTGGACCATTTACAATTCTTGTAAATGGTTCAAGACGGACCGAAACGTCGTGTTAAGCTCCTCTCTCCTATGTGCGGGTTATTTGTGTATTGAGGTCTGTTAGTTAGGAAGCTAATTATTCATC
>NC_069406.1:59477058-59547058 GCF_026875155.1 Cherax quadricarinatus | reverse complement strand
TTGTTGGTGGTGTGGTTGTTGGTGGTGTGGTTGCTAGTAGTGTGGTTGGAAGTAGTGTGGTTGGTGTAGTGTGGTTGTTGGTGGTGTGGTTGCTAGTAGTGTGGTTGCTAGTAGTGTGGTTGCTAGTAGTGTGGTTGCTAGCAGTGTGGTTGCTAGTAGTGTGGTTGCTAATAGTGTGGTTGCTAGTAGTGTGGTTGCTAGTAGTGTGGTTGGTGGTAGTGTGGTTGCTAGTAGTGTGGTTGCTAGTAGTGTGGTTGCTAGTAGTGTGGTTGCTAGTAGTGTGGTTGCTAGTAGTGTGGTTGCTAGTAGTGTGGTTGGTGGTAGTGTGGTTGCTAGTAGTGTGGTTGCTAGTAGTGTGGTCGGTGGTAGTGTGGTTGCTAGTAGTGTGGTTGCTAGTAGTGTGGTTGCTAGTAGTGTGGTCGGTGGTGGTCAGCTCAGAGAAGCACCACAAGAATGTCATCCAGTACCTAATCTGACCACTACAAAAAGAAATCAATGAAATGATCTTAAATATTTAAGATCTCTCTCTCTCTCTCTCTCTCTCTCTCTCTCTCTCTTCTCTCTCTCTCTCTCCTCTCTCTCTCTCTCTCTCTCTCAGGTACGTTAGTTTAGGTAGACATAATTTTACCAAAATCAACCCATTAAAACTGAACGCAACCAAAACACAATATAAACTAACGCAGTTAAACTATACATAAATCAGGTAAACGTGAGGACACTCCATACCGCAAAACATAAGAATTACACCTTCTACTGAAATATTTTTTAAACGCGTCCAGTTTTTTCCTCGACGCCACTTTCTCTACTTAAAGTTAAGTTAGATTCATTTAGGGTAACTTAGGTTGGGTTAGATTAGGGTATATGCACCATAATTAAGGCAAGTGCGAGAATTGGCCACGATACGTCTGGCAGGGAGGTGACATAGGGGAAAACAAGGAACGTTAAAATTTGCACGTAATAAGTGGGAGACATGCTGAAGAATGAGACACTTGTGTAACATCTGGGAATTTTTTTTATTGAGGAAACGTTTCGCCAGGCAGTGGCTTCGTCAGTTCAATACAGAGAAAAACGGTATAAGGTGTGGAGGAGAAGCCTGAGGTAATCGGTCCCTCAGCCTGAAGTAGATTGTGAGCCAGGCAGGTGGTGGTCTCTGAGTGTGTGAGCCAGGCAGGTGGTGGTCTCTGTGTGTGAGAGCCAGGCAGGTGGTGGTCTCTGAGTGTGTGAGCCAGGCAGGTGGTGGTCTCTGTGTGTGAGAGCCAGGCAGGTGGTGGTCTCTGTGTGTGTGAGCCAGGCAGGTGGTGGTCTCTGAGTGTGTGTGAGCCAGGCAGTGGTGGTCTCTGAGTGTGTGAGCCAGGCAGGTGGTGGTCTCTGAGTGTGTGAGCCAGGCAGGTGGTGGTCTCTGAGTGTGTGAGCCAGGCAGGTGGTGGTCTCTGTGTGTGAGAGCCAGGCAGGTGGTGGTCTCTGTGTGTGAGAGCCAGGCAGGTGGTGGTCTCTGTGTGTGAGAGCCAGGCAGGTGGTGGTCTCTGTGTGTGAGAGCCAGGCAGGTTGGTGGTCTCTGAGTGTGTGAGAGCCAGGCAGGTGGTGGTCTCTGCGTGTGTGAGCCAGGCAGGTGGTGGTCTCTGAGTGTGTGAGCCAGGCAGGTGGTAGTCTCTGAGTGTGTGAGCCAGGCAGGTGGTGGTCTCTGAGTGTGTGAGCCAGGCAGGTGGTGGCCTCTGCGTGTGTGAGCCAGGCAGTTGGTGGTCTCTGAGTGGGTGAGCCAGGCAGGTGGTGGTCTCTGAGTGTGTGACCCAGGCAGGTGGTCTCTGCGTGTGTGAGCCAGGCAGGTGGTGGTCTCTGAGTGTGTGAGCCAGGCAGGTGGTGGTCTCTGAGTGTGTGAGCCAGGCAGGTGGTGGTCTCTGAGTGTGTGAGCCAGGCAGGTGGTGGTCTCTGAGTGTGTGAGCCAGGCAGGTGGTGGTCTCTGCGTGTGTGGGCCAGGTAGGTGGTGACCTCTGCGTCTGTGGGCCAGGCAGGTGGTGGTCTCTGTGTGTGTGGGCCAGGCAGGTGCTGATCTCTGCGTGTGTGAGCCAGGCAGGTGGTGGTCTCTGCGTGTGTGGGCCAGGTAGGTGGTGGCCTCTGCGTGTGTGGGCCAGGCAGGTGGTGGTCTCTACGTGTGTGAGCCAGGCAGGTGGTGGCCTCTGCGTGTGTGAGCCAGGCAGGTGGTGGTCTCTGCATGTGAGCCAGGCAGGTGGTGGTCTCTGTGTGTGTGGGCCATGCAGGTGGTGGTCTCTGCGTGTGTGGACCAGGCAGATGGTGGTCTCTGCGTGTGTGGGCCAGGCAGGTGGTGGTCTCTGCGTGTGTGGGCCAGGCAGGTGGTGATCTGTGTGTGTGGGCCAGGCAGGTGGTGGTCTCTGCGTGTGTGAGCCAGCCAGGTGGTGGCCTCTGCGTGTGTGAGCCAGGCAGGTGGTGGTCTCTGCGTGTGTGAGCCAGGCAGGTGGTGATCTCTGAGTGTGTGAGCCAGGCACGTGGTGGTCTCTGCGTGTGTGAGCCAGGCAGGTGGTGATCTCTGAGTGCGTGAGCCAGGCAGGTGGTGGCCTCTGCGTGTGTGAGCCAGGCAGGTGGTGGTCTCTGTATGTGAGCCAGGCAGGTGGTGGTCTCTGTGTGTGTGGGCCATGCAGGTGGTGGTCTCTGCGTGTGTGGACCAGGCAGATGGTGGTCTCTGCGTGTGTGGGCCAGGCAGGTGGTGGTCTCTGCGTGTGTGGGCCAGGCAGGTGGTGATCTGTGTGTGTGGGCCAGGCAGGTGGTGGTCTCTGCGTGTGTGAGCCAGCCAGGTGGTGGCCTCTGCGTGTGTGAGCCAGGCAGGTGGTGGTCTCTGCGTGTGTGAGCCAGGCAGGTGGTGATCTCTGAGTGTGTGAGCCAGGCACGTGGTGGTCTCTGCGTGTGTGAGCCAGGCAGGTGGTGATCTCTGAGTGCGTGAGCCAGGCAGGTGGTGGCCTCTGCGTGTGTGAGCCAGGCAGGTGGTGGTCTCTGTATGTGAGCCAGGCAGGTGGTGGTCTCTGTGTGTGTGGGCCAGGCAGGTGGTGGTCTCTGTGTGTGTGAGCCAGGCACGTGGTGATCTCTGCGTGTGTGAGCCAGGCAGTTGGTGATCTCTGCGTGTGTGAGCCAGTCACGTGGTGATCTCTGCGTGTGTGAGCCAGTCACGTGGTGATCTATGCGTGTGTGAGCCAGGCAGGTGGTGGTCTCAGCGTGTGTGAGCCAGGCAGGTTGTGATATCTGCGTGTGTGAGCCAGGCACGTGGTGATATCTGCGTGTGTGAGCCAGGCATGTGGTGGTCTCTGAGTGTGTGAGCCAGGCAGGTGGTGATCTCTGTGTGTGTGAGCCAGGCAGGTGGTGATCTCTGCGTGTGTGAGCCAGGCACGTGGTGATCTCCGCGTGTGTGAGCCAGGCACGTGGTGATCTCTGCGTGTGTGAGCCAGTCACGTGGTGATCTCTGCGTGTGTGAGCCAGTCACGTGGTGATCTCTGCGTGTGTGAGCCAGTCACGTGGTGATCTATGCGTGTGTGAGCCAGGCAGGTGGTGATCTCTGAGTGTGTGAGCCAGGCAGGTGGTGGTCTCTGCGTGTGTGAGCCAGGCACTTGGTTATCTCTGCGTGTGTGAGCCAGGCAGGTGGTTATCTCTGCGTGTGTGAGCCAGGCAGGTGGTGATCTCTGCGTGTGTGAGCAGGCAGGTGGTGATCTCTGCGTGTGTGAGCCAGGCACGTGGTGATCTCAGCGTGTGTGAGCTAGGCACGTGGTGATCTCAGCGTGTGTGAGCCAGGCACGTGGTGATCTCAGCGTGTTTTGAGCCAGGCACGTGGTGATCTCAGCGTGTGTGAGCCAGGCACGTGGTGATCAGCGTGTGTGAGCCAGGCACGTGGTGATCTCAGCGTGTGTGAGCCAGGCACGTGGTGATCTCAGCGTGTGTGAGCAGGCAGGTGGTGATCTCAGCGTGTGTGAGCCAGGCACGTGGTGATCTCAGCGTGTGTGAGCCAGGCAGGTGGTGATCCTAGCGTGTGTGAGCCAGGCAGGTGGTGATCTCAGCGTGTGTGAGCCAGGCACGTGGTGATCTCAGCGTGTGTGAGCCAGGCAGGTGGTGATCTCAGCGTGTGTGAGCCAGGCACGTGGTGATCTCAGCGTGTGTGAGCTAGGCACGTGGTGATCTCAGCGTGTGTGAGTAGGCACGTGGTGGTCTCAGCGTGTGGTGAGCCAGGCACGGGTGATCTCAGCGTGTGTGAGCCAGGCAGGTGGTGATCTCAGCGTGTGTGAGCCAGGCAGGTGGTGATCTCAGCGTGTGTGAGCCAGGCACGTGGTGATCTCAGCGTGTGTGAGCCAGGCAGGTGGTGATCTCAGCGTGTGTGACCCAGGCAGATGGTGATCTCAGCGTGTGTGAGCCAGGCAGGTGGTGATCTCTGCGTGTGTGAGCCAGGCACGTGGTGATCTCAGCGTGTGTGAGCTAGGCACGTGGTGATCTCAGCGTGTGTGAGCCAGGCACGTGGTGATCTCAGCGTGTGTGAGCTAGGCACGTGGTGATCTCAGCGTGTGTGAGCTAGGCACGTGGTGATCTCAGCGTGTGTGAGCCAGGCAGGTGGTGATCTCACGTGTGTGAGCCAGGCAGGTGGTAGATCTCTGCGTGTGTGAGCCAGGCAGGTGGTGATCTCTGCGTGTGTGAGCCAGGCACGTGGTGATCTCAGCGTGTGTGAGCCAGGCACGTGGTGATCTCAGCGTGTGTGAGCCAGGCACGTGGTGATCTCTGCGTGTGTGAGCCAGGCAGGTGGTGATCTCAGCGTGTGTGAGCCAGGCACGTGGTGATCTCAGCGTGTGTGAGCCAGGCAGGTGGTGATCTCAGCGTGTGTGAGCCAGGCAGGTGGTGATCTCAGCGTGTGTGAGCCAGGCAGGTGGTGATCTCAGCGTGTGTGAGCCAGGCAGGTGGTGATCTCTGCGTGTGTGAGCCAGGCAGGTGGTGATCTCAGCGTGTGTGAGCCAGGCACGTGGTGATCTCAGCGTGTGTGAGCCAGGCACGTGGTGATCTCTGCGTGTGTGAGCCAGGCAGGTGGTGATCTCAGCGTGTGTGAGCCAGGCACGTGGTGATCTCAGCGTGTGTGAGCCAGGCACGTGGTGATCTCAGCGTGTGTTCAAGTTCACGGCTCATGGCCACTATGGTATCCTTGCCTCAGTGTGTAGTAGACTATATCCATTACTTCCGGTGTGTACTGTACCTGCATGCTATATCCGACTCCAATATATTACATAAATGACTGTTGATTCGTGTGAAAGATTTCTAGTTTATCAGCCACATGAAGGCCATTTAGACTGCATGTCACCTGTACACTATCAAAAATATCTTAGTCTCTAAAACTGAAATGAAAGTCAGCTTAATGTATTAATGTATATATACCGAGAGGTGTATTTCTCTCAGTGTATATACCCTCAGTTTGCTTAATCCCTGTTTAAGACTGTTTAGACTGCATGTCACCTGTACACTATCAAAAATATCTTAGTCTCTAAAACTGAAATGAAAGTCAGCTTAATGTATAAATGTATATATACCGAGAGGTGTATTTCTCTCAGTGTATATACTCTCAGAGTTTGCTTAATCCCTGTTTAAGAGATTAAAGTCCTCTCTACAGGTGATGTAAAGGTTACTTGCAGCCTTAGTAATGCCCCTTAGTGTAGTCGATAGGCTTTAAACCCTATTAACCAACCAAGCATTGTATGCATACTCAGATATACACTTCTCGAAGTATATACTGTGAAAACTTTTAAGAGACAGGTCAATGTTAAATTAAGAACAAAAGACACAATACCGTGACTGGAACAAATAACCCGCACACTGTGACTTTGTCAATGGTCCCCAAGTCGGACCGAAACATCGTCGTTAAGCTTCGTTCTCCTATGTGCTGGTTATCTGTGTAATGTTAAATTCTAACAATGTTAAAATTTAACAATGAGTTTTAATAAGACCGGGTCGCGGGGGGCGTTGACCCCCGGCACTCTGTCCAGGTAAACTCCAGCCTAGTGTTCCAAACATCATTCTCTTTTATTCTCATGGTTCTCTGGTAGCCACTGTCGGCTCACAATCGACATATTCGAGTTCGATTCAGGCGATGACAGACTTACACAAGTCTACTAACCTGTTGTCCCTGCTCACCTAGCAGTAAATATGTGTTAATCGACTGTTGTAGGTAGCATCCTGAGGTGGTAGTGTACCTCAGAACTAATCATTTATATGAGCTGAGGTAAGATAACAGATCTTGACCTGTAAATGTGCTCAGATAGGATAACAGGACTTGACCTGTAAATGTGCTCAGGTAGGATAACAGGACTTGACCTGTAAATGTGCTCAGGTAGGATAACAGGACTTGACCTGTAAATGTGCTCAGGTAGGATAACAGGACTTGACCTGTAAATGTGCTCAGGTAGGATAACAGGACTTGACCTGTAAATGTGCTCAGGTAGGATAACAGGACTTGACCTGTAAATGAACTGAGGTAAGATAACAGGACTTGACCTGTAAATGAGCTGAGGTAAGATAACAGGACTTGACCTGTAAATGTGCTCAGGTAGGATAACAGGACTTGACCTGTAAATGAACGGAGGTAAGATAACAGGACTTGACCTGTAAATGTGCTCAGGTAGGATAAGGATTGACCTGAAAATTTGCTGAGGAAAAGATAACAGGATTGACCTGCAATCAGCTAGGGTAGGATAATATTTATAACCTATAAATGAACTAAAATATAACTTTATTAACCTGTAAAAAAAAGTGATGTGGGATAACAAGTAGGATAATTAAAAGCCGGGTGGATAATAGCCCCCAAATATGCAAATTCAACGTATAGAAATAAAAATCACTTAAGTCAGACATCCGAAAAACCCAATTTTGCTCCCGAAATTTTTAAGATAAATTAAATTTTTTTAAATTTAGGGAAATTTTAGCCAGTTTATTTAATGATATATAGTGGCATTGGTGAAAAATTAAAAATGGCATGGGAAAAACTTGCATACCCAAATTAGTTTATTTTTCACTTGCGTTTTTAAATTTGGTTTTAAGAACTTAGCAATTATTGTGATCCGTGTAGCTAGAATTTTTTTTTTATAATTATTTGTAATTTTTTAGGGGGAGACGCTAAACAGTTAAGGTTTTGAGGGAACAGAGGAAAAATTGGTTGATCCGAGGAAGGGGAGAAGGGCACCAGCCTTGGAAAAATGAGTCAATGTCGTTATGTTTTGAACTTCGCAAAAAGGTTATTTTGTGTTGAAAATTTTTTATTTTAGGCCAAGATGAAAAACTATTTTTTGGTAGCCAAAAATAAGTAACCAACTTAGGTCTAATCAAGATTGGGAGTTAGATTCCATGTTAGATAATTTTGGTTTTTGTACGTACGAAAAAAAAAAAATTTATAATAGGCCCTATTATATCTCAAATCCACAACCCACTGAATACTGGAGAATTTAATAAAAACCCCACCTAAGGGCTTATCATTTTTTTATCTAAGCTTTTTAACGAAGGCGCCCCCTTTCCCCTCCCTAAGAAGGAGTGTGAATTTTGGGAAAAGGTCGGTTTGTGGTAACGGGACATGACAATGCGTTTGCTGAACGATGAATGAAATAGATGGGGCTGAAATCCGGGTTCCCCTGTTAGGTGCCTCGTAACCCATAAAAACCATGCAAGGGTTTATCCAATTCCCACACACACACACACACACACACCACACACACACACCCACACACACCACAAACACCACACACAAACACCCACATATATATATATATTTTATATATATATTATATATAATTTATAATATATATATATAGTTTACAAAAAAATGTATAAAACGTTTAATAACTACTCCCATCTTAAAAATAAATTAGAGTTTTTCGGCATAAGTTTATTGGTTGTTGTAAAGAGCAGACCCCTGGTGGTGTGACTCTCACTTGATGGCAGAAAGACAATGGCAGTACGCGTGACAATGGGTAATTCCCCGAATACCACCCAATCTTACACTGCTTTTGAAAATTAATAATTATATTTTTTTTTTAACAAGTCGGCCGTCTCCCCCCGGGGGGGTGCCCCAAAAAAGAAAAAAACCCCCAAAAAGAAAATATTTTCATCCATTAAAACCTTTACCACACTCACGCATTACACTGTTTTTGCGGGTGCTCAGAATAACAGTTGAAGCATTCGTATAAAAATACCAAAATATCCTCCAACTGCCCAATATCCCAAAACCCCTCCTTTAAAGTGCAGGCATTGACTTCCCATTTCCAGGGACTCAAGTCGGGCTTATGAAAATAACGGTTTCCCTGATCCCCTTCACTAATTTTACCCTGCTCAACCCCCAAAGTCGTCAGGTCCCCAAATATCATTGTCTCCCTTATCCTATCTAACACGCTTGCACGTTTCTGGAAGTCAAGCCCCCTCGCCACAAAACTCCCTTTACCCCTTTCCAAACTTTAAAACTAAATGACTCTTACGGAACCCGGAGGAGGAGGAGCTTAAAAATTAGTGAAATTTAAAAAAATTCCAAAATATTTCTTTTATATCCCAAAAAAAGGCAAATACCCATTTAGATCGGGCCCCCTTTCTCAGACGGATGGGACTTCAAAGACAACAAGGAAAGAAAATGAAATATTGAAATCCCAGTACGACTTTGTGTTTAGTGAACCACTAATCCCCTAATCGGTTGAGGTCGCGACCCAAAAGATTTCTTCATGAAAAGAGCCCAAAACTCCAAAATGAGCCGGGTTTCCGACATTACCCTTAAATCCGATAGATTTCGAAAAAACCATTGCAACATGCCCATGCACTCAGCCCCGGGGGCCCCGACCGTGGAACTCTTGTTTCATTAAGGAATGCAAGAAACCCGTCTCGGTGCCCTAAGTACACTCTGGAGGGGACTTTGGGCTTTTGGGGGAAATTCCCAGTCATTTAAAACAACGGTATAGCCCCGCTCCATAAAAAGGGGGCAGCAAAGATTTGAAAAATATAGACCAATAGCTCTGACGCCCACATCATAAAAATCTTTGAAAGGGGTCTAAAAAGCAGGTTGCAAATCACCTGGATTCCCAAATCTGCACAATCCCGAGCAACATGGGTTCAGGGGAGGTTTCCCCCTGCCTCCACAAAAATACTGGATCACTATGACATGGGCCCCTTTGGGTTCACTGGGAAGAAAATAATGCAGATGTAATTACACAGACTTTGCAAAAGCATTTTGACAAATGCGATCAGGCTAATAGCCATAAAATACGTGCTAAAAGGGAAAAACGGGAAAATGGGGAGATGGATCTTCAACTTCCTAACAAATGAACACAAAGATAGTGGTCAAAGAGTTAAAACGGAGGTGCCTAGGGAAAAGCTCTTTCCACAAGGCACAGTATGCCCCCTCTTTTCCTTTCCTCATATCAGACATAACGAGTTACACCCCGCACCGTTCTCCTTTGCGGATGATTAGGATCTGCATGAGGCGTCATTGCTGAGGAGCGGTTAACCTCCAAAAAGATAAAACAAAGTTTTTCCCGTGGGGAAAAGGTAAACAAAATGAGTCAATGAGGCAAATTTTCCCAAATTCCGTTTTTAAAAACTGGAGGAGATAATAATAGAAAAGAGTATACTATGCTCCGGCCCTCAATAGAGCGGAAAAAAATAATGTAAGGGACCCGGGGTAGTAAGTCTGGGTTCACTTTCAAAGGGTAACAAAAGTGCCCGATCGCCCCTGCAAAGAAAATGTGGAAGGATAATGAGAACTTTCAAAAAGAGAGTGCCAAACCCTGTGATCCTTTTCAAATCTTTTCTCTTAGGTGGGGGTATGCTGTACATTAAATCTCCATACAAAGCAGGTGAAATGCGGGATCTAGAGAGTGTACAGAGATCCTTTACTGCACGTATAAGTTTGTCAAGCCCCTTTAAAACTCCCTGGGAAAACGCTTGAAAGCACTTGACTTGAAACTCGTTGGAACGCAGGAGGGAGAGTTTATATCTAATCTACACTTGGAAAATCTTGGAAGGAAGGGTCCCAAATCTGCCACAGAAATCATCCCTACGAAAGTAAAAGAACTGGGCAGGCGATGCAAAATGCAGCCAATAAAAAGTAGGGGCGCCATTGGTACACTAAGAGAAAACACCATAAGTGTCCGGGGCCCAAAAACTGTTCAACAGCCTCCATCAAGCATTAGGGGAATTCCCAATAAACCCCTGGCTGCCTTCAAGAGAGAGCTGGACAGATACCTAAAGTCAGTGCCGGATCAGCCGGGCTGTGGCTCGTACGTCGGACTGCGTGCGGCCAGCAGTACAGCCTAGGGTTTATCAGGCCCTGATCCATCGGGAAGGCCGGTTGTGGACCGGGCCGCGGGGGCGTTGATCCCCGGAATAACCTCCAGGTAACCAGGGTAACCCTTTCGAGGACGATCCCTACCCCCCCTTCCTTCCCCTATAGATTTTATATGCTTTCCATGTCATTTCTACTTTGATCCATTCTTCTAAATGACCAAACCCTCAACAAACCCCCCTTCTGCCCTCTGAAATAATGCTTTTTTAACCCCCCACCTTCTCCTAATTTCCACACTCCTAATTTTCTGCATAATATTTACACCACACATTGCCTTAGCAGGACATCTCCACTGCCTCCAACCGTCTCCTCGCTGCTGCATTTACCAAACCCCAAACTTCACATCCATATAAGAGTGTTGGTACTACTATACTTTTCATACATTCCCTTTTTTTGCCTCCATAGATAACGTTTTTTGACTCCTCATATACCTCAACACACCACTCTCCTTTTTTTTCCCTCATCAATTCTTTGATTAAGATCAGTCATCCATTCTAAATCCATCCGCTGACACCGTAACTCCCAAGTATCTGAAAAACATTCACTCTCTTCCATCACTCTCCTGTCCCCAATTTGATATCCAATTTTTCTTTATGCTAAATCATTTGATACCCTCATCAGCCTTCTTCTTTTCTATGTTCACTTTCAGCTTTTCTCACCTTTTACACACATTCTCAAAAATCTCCATCCAATAACCTTTGCAATTTTCTTAGAATTCTGCCATAGCACTCCAGTATCATCACTACTTCCTTGACCTTAAATCCGTTTCGAATGTAGCACAACCGACATGTAATAATTAGTTGAAACTTGCCGAATGGGATGTTGGAGAGATGGTGTTCTCGCGCGGATTTAACGGCTAGCTTCCAACAGAGTAATCGTTTCTGTGTTGTGTTTACAGGGACATAGAGAAAGTGTAACTAAAGACTTTGAATTAGGCATAACCCCACAGGGAGGTGTACTCAGTCCCTACACTGTTCAATATTCGAATTAATGCATTTACTTAGTGCAACTGCCTAGTCAGCCCATAATTATGCGATTAGTTTTGACTTTTGCTGATGATATAATGATGATCACACCACCCGCGATTTTCCAACTCACTAGAAAACATTCTTAGAATCTCATGTATGCTAGCCTCGTGCTCGACCTGGCGGTTGATAATCTCTACTGATAGAAACAAAGATACTCAATAGGCTGTTCTTCATCGAGCGAGAGGAGGCACAGTACGTCTGATCCAATTGCATGACTGGGTCTCTTCATAGAATAGATGTAAGCAGAAACAGATATCTAGGCTTTGAGGTTCCACTACTTGGACTGTTGTAACAAGTTTTGTCGCCAATAAAAGATACGACTAAGAGCACCACCTGTAGAGTTGTGGCAGGGCTTCACCCCAGGGCTATGGTGCTATATGTTAAAATTGGTGAAAAGTTGATGTACTTGCCTTATATTGTAGAGATCATTGGGGTTGATACTGTCTGATCGCCATACTTGCTCTTGTGTCTGACTGGAAGCTTGGAGGGCTGGAAAAAACGCAGAACGAAGAATGAGGATCAATCCTAGGATGCCTGCGTACTGCCAAAATTTTAAATATGCAAAAAGAACTTGATATATTCAGCATCAGAGATGTGTTATTGAATGAAGTAATAATCCTAATTGGGGATATGCCAGGCACAGCTTGCTCATTCAAATACCCCTGCATACAGAAGCCCTCAACTTTCCTCTGCACTGGTGAACACTCCTCCAGATGGATCGAAAATGACTGGGAACCGACCTCCGCAAATGAATAAGAATACATGTCTAGGTAAGTAAGGCTAACAAGCGGGCACCTTCTCGGCTCCATGGAATATTACCCCATTCCAAACTACCATTCCTCGATTTCCCCCATAATACTCTTCTTAAATCACAACCAAACAACTTCGCTCTTGAAGCCAAAATGTGGCCTTAAGCTGTAGTGTAATAACTTAGTCACACAGCACACACTCTCGCAAATTATTTACGTTGATGGTTCTGTTCACCAATCCACTGGTGCAGCTGGTAGTGCTGATGTTGGTCGTACGTGATGTGATGGGCTCTTCTTAAAAGGATATTGGAAGCACGCATAATTAATTGGGCCTCTACCCTTCAGACAGAACTGTTTTTGCCATTACTCCTTGCACTGAAATGATATCTATGTTTCAAAGATTGACAGTTTAATTGTACTGATTCTCTGTCATCCAAAAATGCTCTCAACTCATTAAGCATAAATTGTGGCATGATTGTGTCAGAAGCCAGACACAGGTATGGTAGGGATTGATGGACAGTGGTTTAAGAGTTTGCACCATGCTGTGGATTCCATCTCACATTGGTCTTCAGAATGCTGTTAGAACTGTAAATTGGCTAAGATGTATGTTTTCAAAGAGGGAGTAGATTACAATCTTGGTTGTCAGGTAGTAGATTGAGAACAATAATACGAAAGAACTTCAGCTGACATTTATGCCGACTTAAGGCTCAGGGAGATTGACTACCATATGAGTGCCATCTATCTTCATTCTGTTCCCTGTACGGCAGGGAGGAGCCACATGTCTATGGTGCGCATCCAACAGAAAGAAATCAAAGCAGAATCTTTGGCATGTCGCACTTACGCCGGCTCCGGCTGGGTAGTTACAAGTATCTTTGGCAGGTTTAATCACACCACCAGATGTAGACCAAACGAAATGTAAAACTTTGCCAGATGGATATGTCACACCTGCGTCATTATGTACTGGAGTGCGATTAAAATTAATGAGATTTGTAGAAACAACTCAACTCAGAAGTGTTTCAAGAAATGGGATAAGTATTTTATCCACGCAGTGGTATATACAGACCATTCTGGAGAATACCCTGACTGTTGCGAGCTGTAAATTAAGCATATACCACAAGAATCGTGCATGTGTGTGTGTGTGTGTGTGTGTGTGGTGTGTGTGTGTTTGTAAGGTTAGTGCCCCCCCCCCCCTAGTAGTGCATTGTTAGACGTGTGTCTATTAAGCCTTGGTGTGGTGTGTGTGTGTAGTGTGTGAGTGTAGATGTGTGTATGTGTATGGTGTTGTGAGATGTCGTGTACGTGTGTACTACTTTGTGATGTGTGTGTGTGTGTGTGTGTGTTGTGTGGTGTATTGTGTGTGTGTGTGTGTGTGTGTGTGTGTGTGGTCGAGTACTGAGTGTGTGTGTGTGTATGAGTGTGTGGTGTGTGTATGAGTGTGTGTGCGTTCTTTGTTGTGTTGAGTTTGTGTATGTGTGTGTGTGTGTGTGTGTGTGTGTGTGTGTGTGTGTGTGTGTGTGTGTGTGTGTGTGTGGGGTGTGTGTGTGTGTTTTATGTGTGTTAGTGTGTGTGTATGAATTTGTATGTGGTGTGTGGGTGTGTGTGTGAGTGTGTGTGTGTGGTCGTGTGTGGTGTGTGGAGCAGAGGAGAGAGGGAGAGAGACTCAACAATCAACATTTGAACCAATAACTCACTACAGTTGTGCGGGTTGGAAGTGTGGAATGAATGCTTCATTTACTCTAAAATTTGTTCATGAGTGCAGCCATGTATAAACCGTAAAGCTTACTCATTCGTTACAGTATTCATTACCTTTGTAACTTGTGAGTTCATTACCTTTGTTACTTGTGAGTTCATTTACCTTGTACCTAGTTCAGCCAAATCAAAACTTTGGAAGCACGGTCCCGTTGGACCCCCATTGTGGTACCTCTGTAATCTGGTAAATACCTTTGTCACTTGTCTTGATTTTAGACTTGACCTACCTGGAGTTCTTTACCTTTGTAAATTGTGAGTTCATTACCTTTGTAAATTGTGAATCATTACCTCTGTAACTTGCTAGCTATCAACACTTTTGTGAGGCTCCAGTGCGCCTACTGGACCCTTTATGTAACCTCTGTTAATCTTTTGACTACCGCCACAGGATGGTATGGGCGTGAGCAATAATAGAATATTAAACTAACTTCAGCGAAAAATTAACTGTCAATTCCATTTTGATTTTGATTCCCCCATAATTTAATGCGCCCACGACCTCTCCTAAGAACTCCCTAAGCATTTACATTCTTTTACAACCCCATCTAATAAGAAATATATTAAAACAACCATGCGTGACATTACACTATACCTGCTACAGATCCTACTTTTTAGCGGGAAGTAATCCCCTCTCTTCTACACACCCTAAACCTGAGCCTCACTATCGTCATAAAACTCTTTACATCATTTAGTACTACCACCTTTCCATTTACTTGCATAACTCTGCCACAATTGCTCCTTATCCACTCGTCATTTGTTGCCTTTTCGAAATCCATAAATGCAATTAAAAAAAAAAAACTTTCCGTTTACCTTTATCTAATACTGTTCACATATATGTTCAATGTAAACCACTTGATCTACACATCCTTACCCACCTCTGAAACTCCTTGCTCATCCGCATTCCGACATTCTGTCTTACTCTAATTACTTTCAATTATAACCCTACCGTTATACTTTTATAAGTGGATAGTGCAGTAAACTTATTCCTCTAAATTTTTACATTTCTTTATGTTCATCCCCTTTCCCTTTATATAAAGGGAACTATACCTATGCTCTCCGATACAATCCCTAGGTACCTTCCACTCTTTCATACATTTAATTAAACTTAAAAAGTACCAACACTCAAAACTATTTCCCCCCTGCTTCTTAACATTTCTGACCCATGATCCCATCAGTTCCAGCTGCTTTTACCCCCTTCATTCTACGCAATGCCTCACGTACCTCCACCACACTTACATTCTGCTCTTCTTCACTCCTAAAAAGTTGGTATTATTCACTGCCTGGCCAGTGCATCGAAAATTACCGCTCCCTTTCTTTCCGCAAACATTAAAGTTCTCAAAATATTCTCGCCATCTTCCTAATAGACCTACCTGTTTCCCATCTACTACTTCCCTACTCAGTTGTTTTTTAACTGACAAATCCATGACTTTGCCTAGGCTTGATCTTAACTTGTTTAACTCTCTCCAAAATTTTTTCTTATTTTACATTAAACTTTCTTGACAGTGCCTCTCCCACTCTTTCATCCTGCTCTCCTTTTTGCAACTTCTATCACCACTCTCTTCACCTTATCCTTTGATCTCGATATACTCTGACTCTTCTTAAAAAACTTTGTTTAAAAACCTACTATAACTACCTTTTTCTCTTTTATCTCTCCCTCTTACATCTTCATCATTCTATGACCAGTCAATACCTCTTTCCTCTGCCCCCACCCCTCACTATAATAAACCAAATCTTCTGCCCCACATTTGTCAGAAATACTGCATTTTTAAATAAACTTAATCCAACCCTCTTCAACCCCCCCACTATATCTTTGCACTAGCCCACCTTTCTTCCAATAGGTCGCTTATATATCACCCGAAACCGTCCTCCTCCCTAGTTTATACACATATTCACCTCCTCTCTTTACTTGGTTGTTGCACCTTCCTCTTTTCCCATCTACCTCTTTCTCTAACTGTTGCTACAACTAAATAATGATCCGATATATCAGTTGCCCCTCCCCTCTATAAAGATTGTACATCTGGAGGCTATCCATCAACTTTTATCCACCAATACATAATCTAACAAACTAATGTTCATTAGTGCTACATCATACCTGTATATTTATTTATCCTTCCTTTTGTCATAAAAATTAGTTTTTTATTATTATTACCAAAATTTCTTTCTACACGTAGATCAATTAAAGGCTCCCCATTTACATTTAACCACCTGGCACCCAAATTTACTACATACTCCCTCCATAACATTTTACCCACTTTAGCATTGAAATCCCAACCCCATTACTCTCACACATTGATTCAAAAATCCCCACGCATTCACTCAACCTTTCCCTGAATCTCTTCTCTCCTCTACACTTCTCTCTTCTCCAGTGCAATACACACTTGCTATAACCCACTTTTTTCAGAACCATCTTGTATTTTACTCCCAAATAATCCTTGAATTTTACATTTGTAGTCCCTCTTTTCATGCCATAAGCTTATCCCTTGCAAGACATTATGCTACTCCTTCCTTTAAGCTCTATCTCTATTTGAACCCCTGACCTAATCCTCCATTTATTCCTTACAGTTGAAAAACTCTGCCACACCCTTCAGCTTTGTTTCACTTAAAGCCAGAGAACACTCCTGTTTCTTTCATTCAATTACCTCCACAATCATCTCTTTCCTATCATTCTGCAACAAACATCCACGCACATTCAGAATTCCCACTTTCGACAATTTTCGTCTTCTTATTCTTATAGTAATCTTTACAGGAAAAGGGGTTACTAGGCCTATTGTTCCGGCCATTTTAGATGACTTTACAAAACGCATGGCTTACGGAGGAAGATTTTATTCAACTTCCCCAGGTTATAAAAGGAAAAGTAGAATAGACCAAGAACTATTAATATAAAATCAAAGAAAACTCAGATGAGTGTGTATAAATAAACGTGTACGTGTATGTGTAGTGTGACCTAATATATATATATATATATATATATATAATATATATATATATATATATATATATATATATATATATATATATTTTATATATATATATAATATATATATATATATATATATATATATTCTTCTTTCAACACACCGGCCGTATCCCCCCGAGGCGGCGGTGGCCCAAAAGGAAAAACGAAAGTTTCTCCTTTAAATTTAGTAATATAAAACAGGAGAAGGGGTTACTAGCCCCTTGCTCCCGGCATTTTAGTCGCCTCTTACAACACACATGGCTTACGGAGGAAGAATTCTGTTCCACTTCCCCATGGAGGTGAGAGGAAATAAACAAGAACAAGAACTAGAAAGAAAATAGAAGAAAACTCAAAGGGGTGGTGTATATGTGTGCTTGTACATGTATGTGTAGTGTGACCTAAGTGTAAGTAGAAGTAGCAAGATGTACCTGAAATCTTGCATGTTTATTAGACAGAAAAAAAAAGACACCAGCAATCCTACCATCATGTAAAACAATTACAGGCTTCCGTTTTGCACTCACTTGGCAGGACGGTAGTACCTCCCTGGACGGCTTCTACCAACCCACTACCTAGTATATTATAATATATATAAATATATATATATATATATATATATATTATATATATATATATATTATATATATATATATATATAATATATAATATATATATATATATAATATTTAGGCTTAAAAGTTTGAGTAAGTGGGTTTCTCGGGGAGAGCTAAAGTTCTTTTATATAAGGCTTGACGCAGAAAATGTTCCATGGACGATTTCCTGAAGTGAAGGAAGGAGTGAGGTGTTGCCCAGGTGAGGTGACCAGCTCCCAGGACCAGACTGTCTGACCTTCATCACTACATATGTACCTCCTTGGTGAGCAAGTGCGGGAACACACGCACATGACATACCAGGAGCTATGAATCGACCCCTGCAACCACAAAAAGGTGAGTACACACACACAGACATGTACGTTTGTCACAAGTAGACGGGTATAGTAAAACTAAGAAAGCTTTTGCACTAAATAAATCCATTTTTAGAGGTTAACTCGTGTAACTGTTAATATGCATTATTTCAGGGTACACACACACATATAATATACTTCAGAATGATTATAACGGATCAGACTATATCATGAAATATTTGTGTAAAATGATGAGACTGTGTATCTAAAATATTTTCTGTACAATTCGTTGCATTAATATTGCGTCGTGTTTATGATATGTCATGTGAAGGTTGACCGAGTTGTGTCTGTTTATCTGCATCAAGTACCTTAGTGTATGGGTAAGTTTCTTATCACCTGCTGTCTCTGTAGACCTAACATTAAATATAGTAATTATATAGTTTACATACCTAAGGAGTCAGTCTATTGTTGTAGTTGGCATCTGGAAGGACCTGTGGACTCTTAACTTCACACACACATTGCTCCATTGTCTAGTGTTATCCTGAATTCTTTAACCCACTAAAATTATTAACTTAATATCTCTCACAGCTTCAACTTCTGCCTGGCGTTGCTGCTCAACAAGAGGCTGCATCTCCTCCCAGACTCATAACGGTACAACCATAACAGAAGTTATCTCCACCAAGAAAACAGGTACCCGGTGATGTCTCGCAAACACCCAGTTTGCTAAGGTGGTCTTCACCTTCGCCTTTAGGGCACTTGATACAAGGGATTGAAGCTGCCTCGTCTTCCTTGGATGAAAGCTGATTACCCCCCCCCCCAGGAGCTACTTGATCCTACTTGTCTTGTTCTTTCTAACAAAAATAAAGTAATAATTTTTCGCTCATATACACACAGTGACCTACTAAACTAACTCAAACTGGAAAATAAAAACTTCGATCACTTTTCATTTCCGATTTGTTCACAGATTGTGTACTGTTCCAGCCAGGGTATTGTGGTTCATATTGTTCCAGACACACCTGGCTGGAAGACACGCTGTTCCACACACACCTGGCTGGAGGACACACTGTTCCAGACACACCTGGCTGGAGGACACACTGTTCCAGACACACCTGGCTGGAAGACATACTGTTTCAGACACACTGTTCCAGACACATCTGGCTGGAAGACATAGTGTTCCAGACACACCTGGCTGGAAGACACACTGTTCCAGACACACCTGGCTGGAGGACACACTGTTCCAGACACACCTGGCTGGAAAACACACTGTTCCAGACACACCTGGCTGGAAGACATACTGTTTCAGACACACTGTTCCAGACACATCTGGCTGGAAGACATAGTGTTCCAGACACACCTGGCTGGAAGACACACTGTTCCAGACACACCTGGCTGGAGGACACACTGTTCCAGACACACCTGGCTGGAAAACACACTGTTCCAGACACACCTGGCTGGAAGACATACTGTTTCAGACACACTGTTCCAGACACATCTGGCTGGAAGACATAGTGTTCCAGACACACCTGGCTGGAAGACACACTGTTCCACACACACCTGGCTGGAAGACACACTGTTCCACACACACCTGGCTGGAAGACACACTGTTCCAGACACACCTGGCTGGAAAACACACTGTTCCAGACACACCTGGCTGGAAGACACACTGTTCCAGACACATCTGGCTGGAGGACATAGTGTTCCAGACACACCTGGCTGGAAAACACACTGTTCCACACACACCTGGCTGGAAGACACACTGTTCCACACACACCTGGCTGGAACACACACTGTTCCAGATACATATGGCTGGAACACACACTGTTCCAGATACACCTAGCAGGAACACACACTGTTCCAGACCCACCTATGCAGCGCTGTATAGCCCTTGTGGTTTAGCGCTTCTTTTTTATTATAATAAATCCAGACACACCTGGCTGGAAGACACACTGTTCCAGACACACCTGGCTGGAAGACACACTGTTCCACACACACCTGGCTGGAAGACACTGTTCCAGATACACCTGGCTGGAACACACACTGTTCCAGATACACCTGGCTGGAACACACACTGTTCCAGACACACCTGACGTGGACACACACTGTTCCAGACACACCTGACTGGAACACAAACTGTTCCAGAACACCTGGCTAGGAAACACACACTGCTCCAGACACACCTGGCTGGAACACACACTGTTCCATATACATCTGGCTGGAACACACACTGTTCCAGATACACCTGGCTGGAACACACACTGTTCCAGACACACCTGACTGGAACACACACTGTTCCAGATACACCTGACTGGAACACACACTGTTCCAGATACACCTGCTGGAACACACACTGCTCCAGACACACCTGACTGGAACACACACTGTTCCAGATACACCTGGCTGGAACACACACTGTTCCAGATACACCTGGCTGGAACACACACTGTTCCAGACACACCTGACTGGAACACACACTGTTCCAGATACACCTGGCTGGAACACACACTGTTCCAGATACACCTGACTGGAACACACACTGTTCCAGATACACCTGACTGGAACACACACTGTTCCAGACACACCTGATCTGAACACACTGTTCCAGACACACCTGACTGGAACACACACTGTTCCAGACACACCTGACTGGAACACACACTGTTCCAGATACACCTGACTGGAACACACACTGTTCCAGATACACCTGCTGGAACACACACTGCTCCAGACACACCTGACTGGAACACACACTGTTACAGATACACCTGGCTGGAACACGCACTGTTCCAGATACACATGGCTGGAACACACACTGTTCCAGACACACCTGACTGGAACACACACTGTTCCAGATACACCTGGCTGGAACACACACTGTTCCAGATACACCTGGCTGGAACACACACTGCTCCAGACACACCTGACTGGAACACACACTGTTCCAGACACACCTGACTGGGACACACGCTGCAGGCAAGTATATGTAATACAAATAAACTCAGTGAGAATTATATAATGCTTTCGTTAAGCGAAATGTTATCTAAAGAACCTTAAAAAGGACACTACTTTTAGCAAAAGAAAATCTTTTGTTATTACCTTGGTTTACTTACAAGGTGAAAACTTTAATAAGGGATGTATTTTCAGATGGTAAAGAAAATATATATGAGCAAAGTCTGCCAGAGTTAGCCTTGCCACCACCAACACTACGAGAGAACACAAGTAAAAGTCTTCAGTAACAAATGTTTTGTTAAGATGAACAGTTATGATGTGAGTGTAACTGTGCTAGCCTTGCTGTGTGAGTGTATGAGCCAGTGTAACAGTGAAGCCTTGCAGTGGTCAGTACGACCGCATGAGCCAGTGTAACAGTGAAGCCTTGCAGTGGTCAGTACGACCGCATGAGCCAGTGTAACACTGAAGCCTTGCAGTGGTCAGTACGACCGCACGAGCCAGTGTAACACTGAAACCTTGCAGTGGTCAGCACGACCGCATGAACCAGTGCAACACTGAAGCCTTGCAGTGGTCAGTACGACCGCATGAGCCAGTGTAACACTGAAGCCTTGCAGTGGTCAGTACGACCGCATGAGCCAGTGTAACACTGAAGCCTTGCAGTGGTCAGTACGACCGTACGAGCCAGTGTAACACTGAAGCCTTGCAGTGGTCAGTACGACCGCACGAGCCAGTGTAACACTGAAACCTTGCAGTGGTCAGCACGACCGCATGAACCAGTGCAACACTGAAGCCTTGCAGTGGTCAGTACGACCGCATGAGCCAGTGTAACACTGAAGCCTTGCAGTGGTCAGTATGACCGCATGAAAAAAAAAATAAAAGATTCGCCGGTATTCTCCCGGCCCGGGCCTTTTCCAAGTGGTGGCCCGACCTTGGCTCCCTGGCTAGGGAGTGTCTGAGACCTAGTCTGCCATGGGAGGAGGCACAAATACCCCCTCATCTTCGGGACCAACTGTCCCCAGGCCTAGCCACATTCCCCGCCCTCACGGGGATCTTAGGGAGAAGCTAGGCCTCTCTGGTCTACCATCCCCGCCCACAGGGGGCTAATAGGAATGACAGTCTTGTGAGCTGAAAGTTCGGGCACAGGCACCTACCCTACCCTAGAAGTCCTGGGCATGGTGTCGATTCCCGACCGCATGAGCCAGTATAACACTACACTCTTATAAGTATTCGTAAAACGCGGAAAATCTATATATTACTATAATAATAATAATAATAATAATAATAATAATAATAATAATAATAATAATAATATATTTTATATTTTTATTCGTAAAGTGTCAAAACATTCCTGAGTTAATTCATGATAACCAATAGATCTCTGAGATAACCCAAGATAACGAATAGATTTTAAAGATAATTAAAAATAGCCAACATGTCTTAGAGATAACCAAAGAAAAATAAAAGGATTTAAAGATAACAATAGACAAGTAGAACAGTGCAGATACTATATTTAGGCGGCAGTAAAACAATAGGTAATAACTGCAATTGTTTAAGAAGAGTTTGGAAAGACAGCAGGCTCGAACCTCCGTTATGATATAACAAATGACATTTGAAATTGTTCACTAAACTGAGAAGGCTGATATACAGTGTGGTCTGAGACGTTTGAATTAGTTACAGTAACAAACGTTCTGAATGGTGAGGTCGATTTTCCGAAGTATCCCTTAAACGTGATGGACGAGGAGTAACTGATACGAGTATTCCTCATGCTAACACGGGAATATCAGCTGTCAAGAGTATTCTTTAATACCTGCCAGGTGAGGGGAGGGTAACACTCAGAGGTATACCTCACACCTGCAAGATGAAGGATACTTCGGACTTCTGTTCCTTACTGTGCTGTCCCAAGTATCCCTCAGACCTGCAAGGTGTAGTAGGCTGTCTAAATGTAGTATTCCTTAAACCCGCCAGCTTACTTAAACAAGCTCGTTAGTTAAGGATGGATATATATAATATAATATATATATTATATATATATATATATATATATATATATATATATATTTATATATATATATATATATATTATATATATATTATATAATATATATACCGGAAGGTGTATTTCTCTAAGCGTATGTATGGCGAGAGATTTTCTTAATCCTTATTTTAATGATTAAAATATTCTTGTCTGGTGATGAAAAGGTTACGTGCAGTCTAACTGACAAGTGTAGTCAATAGGCTTTGAAGCCCCTGAACTAACAAGCCGGCGTTAACCGTAGGCCTAAGCAGATTTCAACGAGCCCACTTTCAAATGTTACTCACTGACAGCTGGCGAAGGTAAAGGTAACCTTTGAGTACAATAATAGCTGTAAAACTGTATAAAACTTGGCAGTGTGGCACGGCTAGCGACGTGACATGGTGAACCAAGGTTCGCATCCCCCAGCATCTCTGATCTCCCCGTCCCACCACAGGGCCATCTCTTAATCCAAGGCACTGGAGCTACCCTTCCCTTCCCTTTGTTGGAGCAACCCTGATTGGCTCTCATTCTCCATGCGCAGGGTCAAGTTGACAGATGACCACGTATGCAACCTGTCCTATGATGGTATATAACAGGGTAACACAGCTTCTATTTTTGCTGTTCGGATTCGTAACCCACGATAACTCAATAAATGCAATTAGTATGGATTAATTCCACTGGGATTATCTTTAGGTCCTTTTCCAAGATGCTACCCACAACAGTCTACTAACTCCTACCTATATACATGGAGAATCATGTATCCGAATCTCCGAACAGGGACTCGACCCCGTGTCCCTCAGATTATATCCAGGTTTGCTCAATGAAACAAAAACAAACAAAAAAGTGACACACACGAGTGTTTGTGATCTACCTCAACAACATTCTCGTTGGGGTGACTCACACAAACTTGTAGTGAGACCACGACAGGAAACTTGATCACTTCCGTCTTGCACTGGTAGCCAGGCGTCTCTAGCAGTGCTGTACCACCGACAGGTGTGTATACTGAGAGGTGTGTATATTGAGAGGTGTGTATATTGAGAGGTGTGTATATTGAGAGGTGTGTATATTGAGAGGTGTGTATATTGAGAGGTGTGTATATTGAGAGGTGTGTATATTGAGAGGTGTGTATATTGAGAGGTGTGTATATTGAGAGGTGTGTATATTGAGAGGTGTGTATATTGAGAGGTGTGTATATTGAGAGGTGTGTATATTGAGAGGTGTGTATATTGAGAGGTGTGTGTGGAAATTATTTATTTTCCGAAGCTATAGTGCCTAATAGGTGTTTAATGTGTTGATGTGGGTCAGGAAATGTATTTGAAAATGGACTAGAACCAACAGGGAAGCTCTGCGCCTGCGCTGATGGGCGGGGGAGAGGTCGAGTCGGGGCATCACGAGCGGGAGTGTTTTGAATGGAGTTAAGAGGCTGGGAAAGCATTGGACCAGGAAATTGGCGTTCACGGCGGCCTAAGGATTAATACAGGCACACTTCATAATAGGAAGTGTCGTAACTGTTCCTGGTGAAGAGTGAGGGAACGTGATTTACGGGACCACCGTAATAAAGTGGTAAAATTAGTGAATAATGGTAGGACCGGTGGTGACTGGTGCAACGCCATGGAGAGTGTCCAGGGGAAAATACCCCTGATTTAATCATCACTCATCGGTCTCAGATCTTAATGGAGTGACCTCTAATGTGCATAATAATTATGAGACATTAAATTGTCGTGTGAATTGTAATGTAATCGCTGATAATAACACTAAGTTAAGAGAATGTGTGAAGTGAAATAAGTCGCCTTGCTCCGAATGAACACGTGTAGTCCTCGTGGTTCCCGTCCCGAGGATAGTGAAGTTTTTATGGAGTCCCGACTTCTAAACCGGGACAAACCAACGGATACCTCGTCCTGCTGGAATAAGAACCGTGTTGGTGTAGCAGGACATCGAAATGAGATAGTGAATGGAGGAAATAAGGAGCATCAATCACCCACAGTTAAGTAACCCTTCTAGTTATAGCAGACTGATACTGGCCAGTTAGGTATGTTGTAATTGGATAGGTTGGGGGTGATCCAGCTACATCAAGTGACCACCAGAGAATATCTGGTAAGTGGTGGTATTATATACAAGTGTTTTTTCCTTGATGGATATATACATGTGCAACCTAATCCCCCCCTTCATTCACTTAAACTAATATAATCTATACAGTCCGCAATTAATTAGTAGCGCCGCACTTGTGGGTGCTATCCAATTCATACTGGTCTCGGATAGACATGGATAAGACTGTGAGGTCGAAGGAACCACCTGCAGGGACCAGGGGTGGTTAAGTTTTCTCACATGTCTACACGGGGTGACTACGGTAAACAATATGGTTGTTGTCTCCCAATGAGATTACTTGTATGTATATAATGTTGAGGTGCATACAGGTAACTCCCTATAAAATTTTCCATAGTGTGTATATTGAGAGGTGTGTATATTGAGAGGTGTGTATATTGAGAGGTGTGTATATTGAGAGGTGTGTATATTGAGAGGTGTGTATATTGAGAGGTGTGTATATTGAGAGGTGTGTATATTGAGAGTGTGTATATTGAGAGGTGTGTATATTGAGAGGTGTGTATATTGAGAGGTGTGTATATTGAGAGGTGTGTATATTGAAGGTGTGTATATTGAGAGGTGTGTATATTGAGAGGTGTGTATATTGAGAGGTGTGTATATTGAGAGGTGTGTATCTCTAAGTGTATATACACTTAAGAGTTGAATCCCTGCTTTGGAAATTTATTCTTGACTGGTGGTAAGCATGTAGCCATAGACTTTAAACCCGATTAACCAGCCAACCTACACCACCAGCTGCCGTCTTTGTCTAGTAACTAGTTCTCTCTAGGAGCGTTAGAATGCCAGCTTCCGAATTAGACATGATAAGTAAATCCTTCTAAGGTGCTGCGTGACCCACATAGGTTCAGAGCTTCACCAGTATAATAACAATGGATCACAGGCGCTCCCCCTCTTCTCCACATTTTAAGTCGTTCGAAAAAAAAAATGTATGCTTGAGATAATACGATATGTCCCTCACTGCCAAAACTGACTCATCTTTTTTTATTAAGTTTCGTTAATTTCGGGTAATTACGGATATAAAGAATATTATAAATTAACCTATCCAAACCAAGCCTATTCTAACCAAATCTAACCTAACCTAAAGCAACCTAACCTAACCTAACCTAACCTAAAGTAACCTAACCTAACCTAACCTAACCTAACCTAAAGTAACCTAACCCAGCCTAACCTACCTAATCGACATCAACGAATATGAATATTTCCGAACCATTTTGATCGCAAAGACATTCGTAAAGTACCTCACACTATAAATAAATAACAATTTGTGTCTTGAGGGGTTGTGAGATTATTGAGAGTGCTCGACTCACAATCAAAAAGTCACGGGTTAGATTCCTAGGCTCCCTGTGTGTTAGCCAGCTGCTGTAGCCTAGATTTTGAGATTAAAAAAAAAAAGTTTTTGAAATGAGTGAGAAACTTCAGTCCTGCTGTGAGTCATATCCTGTAACATATCCTGGGAGTATCAACTCCGTCACTGATGAATAAAATACAAGAGGAGCACTTTAGTTTAACAGCACTTATTATGCACCCTAAACCCGTCCTGTGGGTGGCAGCAAATACACTGCAAAGGTACAATGTGGTTCCAAGGACTAGGCACCTATGTAATAATAATGATCACTAAGCAAGTTACAATGCTGGTGGGAGATGCAGTATGAAGTTACTGTATGATGCGATCGCATTATGTTGCAATTCTGTATCTTTTTCCAAGTTACAATGGTAATGAACTACTGCATTGCTACTGTAACCTGTTGAACTAGAATTATATGGGTGCTCAGTCCCTGGAACACTTGGGCATATTTACTGCCGAAATGTTTCGTTGGCATAGCAGGTTTCTTTAGTCGAATACAGAGGCGACCATAATTCTAGAGACAGTGGAGGTGGAGAGGTAATTTTAAAGTGTTTAGTCCCCTTAGCCTTGATAGAAGGTGTTCAGTCCCTTAGCCTTGACTGAACATGTTCAATCCTTTAGTTTTGATTCAAAGTGTTCAGTCTCTTAGCCCTGACTGAGAATGTTCAGTCCTTTAATAATATTAATAATAATAATAGTAATAATAATAATAATAATAATCTTTATTTCTAGAAGTATATAATACAACTTATACAGACCATAGCTGACATCAGTTACATACTATATAAAAAAAACTGGTTATGCAGAGTATTTCGGGCAAATTAGGTTAATTTTGTCCTCACTATGCGACCCACACCAGTCAGCCAACACCCAGGTACTTATTTATTGCTAGGTGAACAGAGACAGCAATTGTCTTAAGGAAACACACCCAGTGTTTCAACCCGTACCGAGGATCGAACCACGGATCTCAATGTATGAGCTGAGCGAGCTACCGATCGAACTACGGAACACCTTAGCCTTGATTGAGGATGTTCAGTGTCTCGGCCTGAAGAAAGAGGTATGAGGCTGGAGACATACTGTGGCTAATTTAAGGGTAACCAATTAATATGGGTTATGACAGCCGGGTCACCATCTGGAAAAGACCAGGGCCGGGACAAGACCGGCGAACTTACTACAGTACAGGGTTTTGACACCCATTCTTTAACTGTTATATTTTTTTTCGAGATGCCTAGGAGAGGAGCGCGACATCTGAAGTGTGACCAGCAGCGCTTGGCAGATAATTTTTTCCCGGTTATAAATAAAAAGAGCCTCAGTAACCCTTGATCATCCCTTCACCGGGTGACGCCAGACACTTAACACTCAACATTCACTTCAAGTTTTCAACCACAGCTCTGACACAACCAATGTTACATTCGTTGTACCTTAGGGGATACAGTGAACAATTCTACAGAGGAAAACGATCTAATACATGGTGCATTTGGACTTCTGGAAAGTGTCAAGTGGTAACTTCTGGCGTGCGCTGCTTATAAGCAATAGTAACTAGTACTCTGAAAGTAGTCCAAGCGTATGAGTACGTTGTCATTATGTGACTAAAAGAGGCAAAACATGGTAACAGAGGTAAAAGAGGCAACAAAACATGTAACAAGAGAGAAGCACCATGGTAATTACTAACAAGAGATGGAACGGAGCAATCAGATATGTTAGCAGGTAGAACAGACAAGCAAACATGGTAAAATGATAAAAGAAAAGGTAACTAAACATTGAAACACAAAGATAGAACAGCAGATAAAACAGGATTTAGTATGTGACCTTTAAATTATATTATTATAATATTTGTAGAAGAGTGCTACAAGGCTCTATCTTGAGGCCGCCTCTGTCTGTTATACACAGCACTGATATTACTGAAAACTCAGTCCACATCATTATATATGCTGACATCCATATGCGGAAGATACAACGATTTATTGAGGTGATACAGCAAAGAGCACTTTACTTCCATGTACAACTGACTTAAGGAACTTAACAAATTCGTCAAGAGACTGACAGATACTTCTCACTATAAATCCTTTCAAGAAAGGAAGGAGGGAGGGGAGGGGGTTGTGCTTTGTCAGTGAAGAGCATTTGATTCAAGGAATTGGAACTACCCACCCCTTCCCGGAATATAACAAGCTCTTTATAGGTCACTCCTCGAGCGCTGTGTGACCCCTGTGGTTTAACAATGCCTCTTAGATATTAAACTGAAAATAATTCCTGGCTACAAAATAGAAAACAAAAATCGGATTAACATACTTCTATACTGACAACGAAAAACCTCACAGGAATGAGCCATGAAAAACAAAATAAAAGTTTCTAGGCTCTTCCTACATTATCATTTAATACAAGGCTAAAGAAGTGGTCATACATCTTTAGTAGTATCATGTTCAGCTCCACCTTGATACTTGTTGAAGCTTGACGACCACACCTACATGGATTACATCAATGCAATATTTTGAACACGACTACGAAAATCCACCCGGAAGTGAGGTGACTAACCAAGACTCTTACTAAGACAGACAATTATCTCACCAACACAGCTGTGCTGAGTGCTCTTTACCGCTATTGTTTTTATCAGTGGTTTGTGAATATAAAAAAAGTATTGCACTGAGACTAGGAATAAAACTATAGCAGTGAAGCCTCCAACTTTTGTTAATGTCAAATTTATCTCTTGTGGTTGACTCTAGGTTTCGATTAGTGGGATTATCTCTGCATATTGAAGACTGAGTCATAATTAGTGTTACTTAAGTCTTCAGTGTGATGTACTGACGCACGTTTGCATTTTTCTACGGCTGATCTCACTCATAAACTGAGCAAAACTGGTTACATTAAACCTTACCACCACAAATATTCATTGTGAAACATATAAAGAACATTTTTCCGTGATTATATTCACCGAGAGTTGTATATACACTGAAAGACTATTTTAATGACCATCGATAGTCTTTATTTCCCATTGCTCAACCAACCAGTTATTATACATGAAGTAACTGCCGCCTCGTCACTCACTCCAGTTTAGATTTTTTTGAGAATATGTTGATAATAATAATCCAGCTATTTAATCGCCGTATTAAACAGACAATATGTAATCATTCTTTCTCAAAGTAAAAAAAAAAAAGAAACCATGGAAGCCAAACTCAATGCTGCTCAAAATGTACCAAGAAAAAAAAAAACACATGAAGGAAAATTTCTGGGACCCTTCACACACACACATAGGTTTTCCCATCTCTTTAAATACTCAGCACAAGACAAGGGCTTCCATTCCACTCTCTAATTAATGGCCCAGCAACACAGGGGCTTCCTGTTCACTTCCCGGCCATGATGGATATAACAAGCAAACTACATTAAGAAATCTACCAGAAACTGGTAAATGTTATTTTTCTTTACTGTTTCCGGCGTAAGTGGCAGGTTTGACTCACTGAGTCTGACTCATGACGGTTTCTACCATTCTGGTTCTCTGTGATCATACTCTAAACACTATGTACTGACCTTAATTTATAAAAAGTAAAGGAGACAATTAACTATCTTACATTTTTTTAAAACCTCATTGTCAGGGAAGTCACTGAGAGCATTGTAGGTAGTGGCAGTACACGTTAATAATAACATTAAAATGATCAGACACAGCCAACCCCCCAAACCCTAGGCAAGCCATAAACGAGGTGTCTTATTTAATGCATAAATGTTACTAAGTTCAGATGAGAATGACATACTTCCGCAAACAGGTTAAACCAAAATCTGTATTTTTGTCCAAGGTTTTGGTGTCAAAAGTAGCGTTAGCTGTACATAGCAAGCTAACACTTCCGTCCATTTATGATCAACTTCTTGTCCGGTTCATAAGTTAGTTATGTAGCATTATCAACATATGTTGATGCAATATAAAAAACATAGCATAGTGTAATTGATTTTAACTGATATACATGGTGTCCCAAAAATATGTATACACACTATCACTCCAATAACTCTGTGACTAGTTTAGAACGTTGTAAGCAAGAGATGTCAGGCCAATGATGATACTTTTTAAATCACTTGTTCTCTCTAGGCTGGAATATTGCTGTACATCTCCGTTCAAAGCAGGTGAAACTGCAGATCTAGGAAGTGTGCAGAGATCCTTTACTGCACGTATAAGTTCTGTCAAGCACCTTAACTACTGGGAACAGTTGGAAGCACTTGACTTGTACTCACTGAAGCGCAGGCGAGAGAGAGATATATCATAATCACATAATCACACTTGGAAAATCCTAGAAGGAATGGTCCCGAATCTGCACACACAAATCACTCTCTACGAAAGTAAAAGACTGGGCAGGTGATGCAAAATACCCCAGTGAAAAGTAGGTGCCATTGGTACACTAAGAGAAAACACCATAAGTGTCCGGGGCCCAAGACTGTTCAACAACTTCCCACCATACATAAGAGGAATTACCAATAGGCCCCTGACTGCCGTCAAGAGGGAGCTGGACAGATACTTAAAGTCGGTGCCGGGTCAGCTGGGCTGTGGTTCGTACGTTGGACTACGTGCGGCCAGCAGTAACAACCTGGTTGATGAGGCCCTGATCCACCGGGAGGCCTGGTCGTGGACCGGGCCGCGAAGCCGTTGATCACCGGAATACCCTCTAGGTAGACTCCAGATGTATATACCCTTGATTACGATGTCGGCTGGGCTATTTAAGTTAAAGCCTCTCGACTACGAAATGGTCAGTGAGGCTGAATATGTATAATAGTTGGGTCAGCAGGCTTGCTGACCCAACTATTGCACAACTATTACGTTCTGCCGTAGCTTCTAATAGCTTGGCAGATTATGGAGTTTAAACTCTTTTCCAGGCTGAGGGACTGACTACCTTAAAATAATTTCCACAAGATTTATGGACTGATCACAACATCATTACTTTTGAACTGCTTCTGTTGTCCCCTCTGTATTCGACTGAAGAAGCCTACTGTGCAGGCGAAACATTTCAGTAGTAAGATACCCAACCGTTACTCATCTACTTGTAGTCACCTAGTTGTGCTTTCAGGGGGTCAAGTCTGTCTCCTCACGAACGGTTATAAGAACATAAGAAAGGAGGAACACTGCAGCAGGCCTGTTGGCCCATACTAGGCAGGTCCTTTACAATTCATCCCACTAATTTTATCTTTCCCTCATAAACCCTTAGTGTACCTTCTGCTTCCGTAACTTATCTAGGTCATTCCTCTTTCTAACCACCCTTAAGGTAATTAAGTTCTTTTTCACATTCCTGCAATTCATTTGTGTTTTTATTTTTCATCTATGCCTCTCTTGTCCCTAGTTCATTCCTTTCAAACTGTTTCTGGCTGCAACATCGTGTTCTCTCCCCTCGTTCATGTCTTCGTACAATGTAATTTCGTTCCTCCGGTTTTCCTTATTAGTCTTTCATTGCTTGGATTTCATGGCTGGGACCTTGTGGTCAAGATCTCGTGACTGGGATCCTGTGGTTAACTCGTAGCTGGGACCGTATGGTCAAGACTTCACTGTTGGGACCCCTATGTGTTTCACCTCGTGGCAATAATTTGCGGCCAGGTGCTTGTGGGTGTGGTGCTAGGACCTTGTGGGAACGACCTTGTGTCTATTAGTGAATATTTTGGAAAATTGTGGAAGTTTAAAGGTCGTGGTAATGTGCAAGTGAGAAACTGGTATATGATGGTGTGGTTAAGTTTGGTGATGTGCTAGGTTACGAGGGATGATGGTTCAGAAATTTGGATGTGGTTATATTGTTTTCATAAATACATATAAACCGCCCTCCTGGGATGGGTATCATCGTATGATTGTGACCATGAATATGAGCATGCGACTGTGAGTTGATAAATATAAACTATTAATCAACAATTATCTTGTCACGCAACTTGGTACTGTCGTCACATTGACAACAGTACCAAGATATCCTCAATGAAGTTGGAATAAGATAGTATCTCCCATTCCTTCAGGTGCTGTATGATTCCTGGGATTTACCACTCCCTTCAATAAACGTAATAATGATAATAGCCACTTCAGTACAACGTAATTATACGCATGGAGGTCATAAGAGTGCAGTAGTACGAGGCAAACACGAAACACTGAGCGCAGGTCGTAGTACTGACCGCAGTGCAATTATAAACACTGGGAGGTCGTAATATTGACCGCAATTTAACGTATACACACACACACACACACACACACACACAAGAACAAACCACACACCACACACACCAGACACACAACACACAACACACGCACACAACCACCCACACATAGTCGTAAATTGACCGCAGTGCGACATAGACGTAAAGTGTAAATACAGCACCACGTAAACACAGAAGTCGTAATGTTGACTGCGGTGTGACATAAATAGAGGTCATAATATTGACCGCAGTTCGACGTAAGTTATTATAGCCCGCAGTACAACACAGGTCGTACTATTGGTCGCAGCATGACATAAACAGGTCGTAATATTGACCACAGTACTACGTAAACACAGGACGTAATATTGACCTAAGTGCGACTTACAAGCACACACAAAAGTCGTGACATTATCTTTAAATAACTGGAGAATCGTGTAAATAAATTATGACTCACCTAGAAATATTACGATATCAGAGAGAGAGAATTTTAGCTCTAATTCCTTTGATCAAGTACCCTTCACATGCATCAAGCCAATTAATTGAACCATAGACACTCGGTGTGGAAGGCGAGAGTTACCAACCAGGTGGGAGACTGTAGGTGACGTGAACCAAGTGGGAAACTGTAGGTGAAGTGATTCAGGTGGGAGACTGTAGGTGACGTGAACCAAGTGAGAGACTGTAGGTGAAGTGAGTCAGGTGGGAGACTGTAGGTGACGTGAACCAAGTGAGAGACTGTAGGTGAAGTGAGTCAGGTGGGAGACTGTAGGTGACGTGAACCAAGTGGGAGACTGTAGGTGAAGTGAGTCAGGTGGGAAACTGTAGGTGACGTGAACCAAGTGGGAGACTGTAGGTGACGTGAACCAAGTGGGAGACTGTAGGTGAAGTGAGTCAGGTGGGAGACTGTAGGTGACGGGAACCAAGTGGGAGACTGTAGGTGACGGGAACCAAGTGGGAGACTGTAGGTGACGTGAACCAAGTGGGAGACTGTAGGTGACGGGAACCAAGTGGGAGACTGTAGGTGATGTGAACCAAGTGGGAGACTGTAGGTGACGGGAACCAAGTGGGAGACTGTAGGTGACGGGAACCAAGTGGGAGACTGTAGGTGAAGTGAGTCAGGTGAGACACTACAAGGTGTTACTGGGGCCACAAAATCTTAAGCTTTATTGAGTCCAGCTTCTTGTTAGCCCGGGAAACAAATATTGCCCAAATCTGGGCTGGAATGGAACAAGAAACAAAAATTTCTTCCAAAAACAGAAACGTGAAAAATAAGTTCCTAACTGCGCCACCTGTACACTTTGTCTAAACCTCGACATAGCCTTACACCTATCTGAGTCAACAACAAAATAAGCTTTTCTTTACCCTAGAAAGAGCTGATGTATGGCGCCGTGACGAATAATAATAATAATAATAATAATAACAATAATAAAATTAATAATCTTTACTTCTACAGTACAAAGTATACAGACCATAGCTGATATCAATGCCATACTACTATATAGAAAGCCTCTTGTTATGCACAGCATTCCGGACAAATTAGGTCAATTTTGTACCAGGATGTGACCCACACCAGTCGACTAACACCCACGTACCTATTTAACTGCTAGGTGAACATAGACAGCAGGTGTTTTAAGGAAACACTTTCCACCCTTACCGGGAGTCGACCCCGTGACCTCAGTGTGTGAGCTGAGTGCGCTACCAACCGAGCTACGGGAGACCTGGTTGCTCAGAGCAAACACCAAGGGGGAAGAAAACACGGACATATTCACTGATGCAGAAATACATAGATTGACGTGGTCTTTGCTGAGCCAAAAGAAATAAATTAATAGTTGGGCACGTGAAGATACGATCTCTGGAACACGGAATAATCTGTAAGGTTATATTGAGTAAGTCCAGCGTTGCTGAGTCTTGCTGCTATGGCTACCTAACATCCCCTCCTGATCAAGACATAATCATATCAAAATAAATTGTTTCTTAAATTGGAGGTAATATAAATTGCTAAACACAGTACGAAAGAATAAAATTCCTTTGCGAGCCGGATATGGCCTACCGGCCGTGTTTATGTCCACCTCTGGACTGCTAAGCTAAGAATCTTTCGTAACTCAAAGTTTAACTATTTTTGGAAGTGCTATGCTGCCGGAAAAAAGCTCTTTAATTTATGTGCTTCATGCTGAGTGTTAAAATCCATGTGGGGAATTCAGCACAAGGAGTCGGGAGAGGTTCCAACCTGACACTGTTCCTGGTCCGGCCTCTGACCAGGCAAGCTGTTGGTATTAACCCGTGACATAATATTAAGAATCTCTCTTATTATAATATATACAAAAAGCGCTGAACCCGTGTATATGGGGCTTGGAAAGCTCTAAGGAACCGTGTTAATGTTAAATACAAAAGGACATTTGGACATAATGGAATGCTTAGCCAAAGGCGACCACGTGGGTGATTGCGCACACCAGTCCTCATTTGACTTCAAATGAACGTAAACAAAAGAAACGAGTTGCGGGACTAGCTTTTATTGGGTGAACTTTTGGCTCTGTGTAAAGATTTATCGTGTTTCGCTCTATGTAGAGCTTTATCAAATTACGTAGAATATCAAGTTAGTTTTCGTTATGTGTAGAGTCTAATCAAGTCACGTTTCTCTGTGTAGCACTTCATCAAGTCTTGTCTCGTTCTCTGTAGAGCTGTACCAAATCATGTTTCACTCTGTGTAGAGCTTCATCGCGTCTTGTTCCTGTGTAAAGGTCCATCAGGTAATGTTTATCTTGTGTTTAGAGCAGTATCAAGTCATGTTTCACTGTTTCAAGCTTCATCGCGTCTTGTTTCGTTGTGCAGAGCTGTATTAAATAATATTTCGCTCTGTGTAGAGCTTTACCTTATGATGGAAGTTCTACACAGCGAAACGTTGTCCCAAACAGAGCTTATTTAGGCAACGCACGCTTTCTTCCCTCTTATGGGCAGGACGTGGTTATGGATCCAAGACTCAACATAATTCTAGCGATGTCCAAAACACCGCAGTTACCCCTTGGAAAGACGCACTCCAGAGCCTCTCAAGTCATCAGTCAGAAATGTGAAGGAGCTTCAGTAACGGGACCTGTTGAAATCCACCTTTGATTATTATTTTATGTTACGTGAAGCGGCAAACCATTGTGGGTCGTTCAGGGCAAGGATGGGTCGAACCTCTGTCTGCTTCTCGGGTAACAGATACGGTATCCAATTATCCTTATGGACTAGGTTGGGTTGATAAAAGTTAGAATCGAGTCTTATAAAATATGTGTGGAAAATTACATTTATCTGGATGTAACTCATAGTGTACATACCAGTAAATGATAACAAAAATAATTATTATTTATCAAAGTTACATAGACAAGTAGGAATTTGGGACACCTAGGTCGCAAAAATGTCCCCCTTCGATACCTACAACTGTCATATCCACAAGTTGCTCTAGACCTATTAATTACAAATGAAATATGTATCACCAGGAATTCTGGTAAATATATATTTGTGGACTGTATATTAAAATTAATAAATGATTATATATATATACACATTTGTATAACAGAAGGAGAATATATCTTAATATCACTCACGAATTTGACTGGAGATTAATGTGTATCATACTCAAAAACCTCATTCTAACCAAATTTATGAAGATAATGCTGGCCAGAATTGTAACACAAATTTAGATAGCTTATCTGAGGTTCCTGGAGCTGTCTTGTCCAGTCGTCTGATATCTCAAGTTATGCAGGAATGAACATCCAACAATCTCGGCTCCTATTTGAGAGGTGTCAGCCCAGTTTAATCTCTAGAGTGACGAAAATTCTTCCGATTATTCACTAACGTTTCTTGTCCAATTCAAACAACAATGGCGAGTCCCGTATGTGCAGGCGCAGGGCTTCCCATTTTCGATAACAATTTTTATTAAATACAATATGTTTTAATTTACATACAAATACACTATTTACGGAAAATATACTATTTTCCACAATATGAGTCATTATTATTATTATTATTATTATTATTATTATTATTATTATTATTATTATTATATTTGTAAGAAAACGCTAAATCCACTAGGGTCATACAAATTCAATTTCGCTGTCGAAGTTAATTTATTGTGCACCGTATATCCATCCTGTGAATGGTAGTACAGAAGCATATGGATGCACAAAAGGCCTAGGAACTAGGTGGCTAAAGTTCTCACTTCACACACGGAGGGCCCGGGTTCGATTCCCGGCGGGTGGAAACATTTGGACACGTTTCCCTACACCTATTGTCTTGTTCACCTAGCAGCAAATAGGTACTTAGGTGTTAGTCGACTGGTGTGGGTCGCATCCTGGGGGACAAGATTGAGGACTCCAATGGAAATAAGTTAGACAGTCCTCGGTGACGCACTGACTTTCTTGGGTTATCCTGGGTGGCTAACCTTCCGGGGTTAAAAATCCGAAGAAAATCTTATCACTGTTGTTTTTCTGTTGCAAGCAAATATAGGATATTTACTTAATGTGTTTGGCACCTTTTTTTCATTAATAAAATATCTTGGCATATAAAATGCAAAACGGAGTGGAACAAACTCCCAGGTAGCTTTATTGAGGCAAGAACTTTGGATAACTTCTAATATAGGTTGGACATTAAAAGAGACCCACAACGAGCACACAATAACCCCCAAACTCTGGGAGTCACTGTGACCCCCCACTCTGAGGGGTCATTCTGGGCTCCAGAGTGACCCCCAGTTACATTCCTCAAGGTTTCCGCGAGGCGCCATGTCCTCGTTTACCGGAAGTGACCCATCATCCATGACCTGCGACTCCCGCCCATAATTCCCAACACTTCTCTGTTACCGGCAAAATTGAGCAGTTATTATTAAAGTTCTTCCATTGTTAAGACGGTGCGGGAGGTCTGAGGTGAATTTTGGCAAATTATATATATATATATATATTATATATTATATATATATATATATATATATATATATATTTTATATTTTATTTTATTATCACACCGGCCGATTCCCACCAAGGCAGGGTGGCCCGAAAAAGAAAAACTTTCACCATCATTCACTCCATCACTGTCTTGCCAGAAGGGTGCTTTACACTACAGTTTTTAAACTGCAACATTAACACCCCTCCTTCAGAGTGCAGGCACTGTACTTCCCATCTCCAGGACTCAAGTCCGGCCTGCCGGTTTCCCTGAATCCCTTCATAAATGTTACTTTGCTCACACTCTAACAGCACGTCAAGTATTAAAAACCATTTGTCTCCATTCACTCCTGTCAAACACGCTCACGCATGCCTGCTGGAAGTCCAAGCCCCTCGCACACAAAACCTCCTTTACCCCCTCCCTCCATATATATATATATATATATATATATATATATATATATATATATATATATATATATGTGTGTGTGTGTGTGTGTGTGTGTGTCTTAATTCGCAAACAGGCGAAATTATTTAGAATTATTTACAAACATTATCTCTACGTCCACAGCAGGACTCGAACCTGCTAACTCTGTATCAGAGTACCACTCCATGTGGCAGGATTTGATTAAATAACTTTGAAAACAAGCCTGGTGTCCCGGGACATGGGAAAACATCGTCTAGCTCCGGCTAAGCGCCCCTTCTTATCTGGGGTCTGGCTCGGAGTACTGTGTACTCTGATTACAGTTTGCAGGTTCGAGTCCTGCTGTGGACGTAGAGATAATGTATATATATATATATATATATATATATATATATATATATATATATATATATATATATATATATTATAATATATATATCAGGGGAGTCAGAATCCCCTGACGTGATTTCGAACCCTGCCGACTGCGATCTTTCACTGAGTATACCTCCGCTTGATTGATGCAGAATGTAATTAAAAATTTCTTGATCCAGCTGACAAAAGAAGCAGGAAGGAGGTGCAGACGAACCAGTACGGCTGGATCTGGTCTTTAGTCTCAGCGAATTGGACACAGAAAAAAAAAGTTGACTGGAGAGCCACAAGGAGCCAGTGATGATGCTCTTTGTAGTATCTGGTTCAAAGAGGACTAGAGAGAATGATGGAAGGTCAGTTTACACGAGAGAAGACTACGAGGGAGTGAGAACTTTCTTGTATGAAAGGTAAATGGAAGAGTGGGGGAGAGGGAGGAAAGTCATTCCATGATATGACGGAAGAACTAAGAATATACCAAGAGGTCATAAGATTCATACCACCCAGCAGCAACGGCAAAGGTAAAATCTATTGGAGAGGTCATGGTTCAACAGAAGGTGCAAAGAGGTGACAGCAAGCAGGGTTAATGTGTGGGTTACCTGTGGTTGTGATGGTGTTTGATATGGTCGTCATGAACCTTGCGGCTAGTGAACCACACACGTCCATTTCTCTGGCTAGAGGCCGACATCCTGAAAGATAGACAAGAGTTTATTTGATATCTGTATTCGTCATACACATCCTATGGGCGTTAGTCACCCCATACCCATATTGTGAGCGGTAGTCACCCCATACCCATACTCTGGGCGGTAGTCACCCCATACCCATACGATGACGCACTGACTTTCTTGGGTTATCCTGGGTGGCTAACCCTCCGGGGTTAAAAATCCGAACGAAACCTTATCTTATCTTGTCTTACTCATACTAAAGTCAGTACCTGACCAGCCAGGCTGTGTTTCGTACGTCGGGCTGCGTGCGGCCAACAGTAACAGCCTGGTTGATCAGGCCCTGATCCACCATGAGGCCTGGTCACAGACCGGGCCGCAGGAGCCGTTGACCCCCAAAACCCTCTCCAGGTATCTCTAGGTATACTGTGGGTGGTAGTCACTTCATACCCATCCTAAGGGCGGCAGTTATACCATACCCATCCTTTGGGTGGTAGGTCACCCCATACCCATCCTCTGGAAATGGTATGTCAGATCTCACGTTCAAGGAACACAAAAAATTTATTATAGCAAATGAAAAATGATAGCTTGGATAACTAATACCTTCAAAACAAGGGATCCAAGACATTGACAATACTTTTCCGGTCACTCGTTTTCTTTAGGCTGGAATATTGCTGTGTACTAACGGCCCCCTTCAAGGCAGGCAAATTTGAAGAGCTGGAAAATGTACAGAGAACCTTCACAGCTCGTATAAACTCAGTCAAGCACCTAAATTACTGAGTACTTGAAGTCCCTATATCTGTACTCCTGAGAATGTAGGCGAGAAAGATACATCATAATCTACATCTGGAAGATACTGGAGGGATTGGTCCCAAAATTAAACATTGAAATTATTACTTATGAACACAAGAGTTTGGCAGACGGTGCATGATGCCTCCAATGAAAAACAAGGAAGCGATGAATACACTGAAAGAGAACTCAATAAGTGTTAAAGCATGCAAGGATATTATAACACAGTATAATGAAGGACATGGTATATACAAAGGTGTACATTCCTCAGGATATATATACTATGTGTATATATCCTGTGTTCGGATTTTTAACCCAGGGGAGGGTTAACCACCCAGGATAACCCAAAAAAGTTAGTGCATCGTCACGAACTCTCTGTCTTATTTCCTTAAGTAAGTAAGTTTATTCAGGTATACACAAATACAGTTACATAGATTATCATACATAGCAGCATATGTGTAGAGAACCTGGGATAACCCAAAAAAGTCACAGTGACTTATTTCCATTGGGGTCCTTTTACCTTATTATTATAATATAAAGGTTATAATATTTTCTTATTATTCTATAATGAAGATAACATCTTATTATCATACTAAAAAGACTATCTACTACACTAGGGTCATTAAGACTATCTACAATACAAGGGTCATTACTAGGAATAAGGTAAATTTACGTGTGTTAGCTAAAAAATAAAAAATCATTCCCCTCCCTTTCTGTAGCTACATTCATCAGACACCTTTTGGCACTCTTCTTGAACTGGTTCATGCTATGACTGGCTTTGACATGTGCGGGCAGTCTATTCCATTCCCCAGGATGCGACCCACAACAGTCGACTGACTGATACCCAGGCACCTACTTATTGCTAGGTGAACAGGGACAACAGGTGTAAGGAAACATGCCCAATGTTTCCACCCATGCAGGGGACTGAACCACGGACACTGTGTGAGGCGAGTGCGTTGCCAACCGAACCACGGGGCACCCGTGTACTCACCCAATTGTGGCTGCAGGGGTCGAGACTCAGCTCCTGGCCCCGAGTGTATATACTTCGAGAGGCATATACACAGAGAGGTGTATATCTTTCTGTATATATACACCGAGAGGTAAGTCTCTCAGTATATATACACAGAGGAGTGTGTATCACTGTCTTTGTAAGTTTATTCAGGTATACACAAATAAAGTTACAAAGGTTAATTATCATACATAGCAGCAAGACTTTACTTTAATCTTTAACGTCGTGATTAAGCAATCACGACCGTGGTCTGCAGGTTATATCCAGTCGTCTTAATGACCCCCATGCAGTCGATAACCTTCAAACCTCACAAAGCGACCATTACTAACGTCCCTTGATTGTCAACATCGCAAACAGAACAAATTACTTCAGTTACACACATAACATACTAGTTCTCTCTCGTTTTCAATGATGGAACAACTATCAGAAACTGATCTATATGACCCGTTTGCAGTTAGTAAAAGGAGGCACATATCTATGGTGCATTCCCCCTCAAGGAAGGTTCCTTGATGTTGGTGAGGGGCTCTTGATTTAGGGAATTGGATCTGTGCTCCACTTCCCCGAATTAAGCCTGAATACCTTCCACATCCCCCCCCCAGGCGCTGTATAATCCTCCGGGTTTAGCGCTTCCCCCTTGATTACAATAATAATAATATGGTGCATCCAAAAAATAAGCAGACTCTTGGATATCACTACTGCCTGGCTCTGGCTGGGTTCCCCTCAAGGAAGGTTCCTTGATGTTGGTGAGGGGCTCTTGATTTAGGGAATTGGATCTGTGCTCCAGTTCCCCGAATTAAGCCTGAATGCCTTCCACATTCCCCCCCAGGCACTGTATAATCCACCGGGTTTAGCGCTTCTCCCTTGATTATAATAATAATAATCTGGCTGGGTTATAAGTATCTTTGGCAGGTTAAATCACCACCACCAGATGTACACCAAACGAAATGTAAACTTTTGCCAGATTGACTATTGTCACACCCTGCGTCATTATGTACTGGAGTGCGTCACAACTTGCTTAAGTATGTACTGGAGTGTGTCACACCTTGCGTCATTATGTACTGGAGTGCGTCACACCTTGCGTCATTATGTACTGGAGTGTGTCACACCTTGCGTCAGCATGTACTGGAGTGTGTCACACCTTGCGTCAGAATGTACTGGAGTGTGTCACACCTTGCGTCAGCATGTACTGGAGTGTGTCACACCTTGCGTCAGAATGTACTGGAGTGTGTCACACCTTGCGTCATTATGTACTGGAGTGCGTCACACCTTGCGTCAGCATGTACTGGAGTGTGTCACACCTTGCATCAGCATGTACTGGAGTGTGTCACACCTTGCGTCAGCATGTACTGGAGTGTGTCACACCTTGCGTCTGAATGTACTGGAGTGTGTCACACCTTGCGTCAGCATGTACTGGAGTGCATCACACCTTGCGTCATTATGTACTGAAGTGCGATAAAATTAATGAATTCAGAGACAACTCACTCAGAAATGTTCAAGGCATGTCAAAGTATTTTATCCACAGTGATATATTACAAACCATTCTGGAAAAATACCCTGACTGTGCTTGTAAATAAAGCATTATAACTGTAAATAAAACAATTCACACGTCCACACCCGTGGGTTATCCTAGGTTCTCTACACATATGCTGCTATGTATGATAATTCTATGTAACTGTATTGTGTATACCTGAATAAATTTACTTACTTACTTACTTAATTGTGACCAGATCTACCTGGAGTTCATCACGATGATTCATTACTTGGGTCATAATTGTGACCAGATCTACCTGGAGTTCATCACGATGATTCATTACTTGGGTCATAATTGTGACCAGATCTACCTGGAGTTCATCACGATGATTCATTACTTGGGTCATAATTGTGACCAGATCTACCTGGAGTTCATCACGATGATTCATTACTTGGGTCATAATTGTGACCAGATCTACCTGGAGTTCATCACCTTTGTAACTTGAATAAGAATAAGAATTTTGTTTTGACATGATACATGGTTGTACAGTTTAATATAATAGTTGAGTGTACATGCCAAAAGCCCCTTAGTATGCTGAACATTTCTGGCAAAACTTAAAAATTAACTTAAGATTAGGAAGGCAATAATGGTTCATATGGTCATTATATAAGTTACATTGAGTACAAGAGAATTTAATATTGTATTAGGTAATGCTACATGGCTTTGATAAGTCTAGTAGAGAACAATTACACTATTGAATTAGTTTATTAAGATTACAGTACTACAATAGAACAATTTACAATATGATGTGTTACAATTTAGCAATATTTAAAACAATGAAATTAAGACATCCTAATTTTGAGGTGATTGAGGAATCCTCAGCACAATATGAGTAGCTTTTGAGTAACCGGTAGGTATTAGGTACACTTTGGCTGCAATCTTTTGACTACCTCCCACACCATGGGTATGATGGGTTAAGATAAGATAAGATAAGATTTCGTTCGGATTTTTAACCCCGGAGGGTTAGCCACCCAGGATAACCCAAGAAAGTCAGTGCGTCATCGAGGACTGTCTAACTTATTTCCATTGTGGTCCTTAATCTTGTCCCCCAGGATGCGACCCACACCCAGGTACCTATTTGCTGCTAGGTGAACAGGACAATATGTGTAAGGAAACGTGTCGAAATGTTTCCACCCGCCGGGAATCGAACCCGGGCCCTCCGTGTGTGAAGCGGGAGCTTCAGCCACCAGACCACCGGGCCACCTATAGGTTGCATAAAGATATTAAATAAGGATATGAAAGGGTCTGCCCGAAATGCCTAGGCTTGCTAGGCATGCTAGTGGCCTTCTTTGTAATTGTTATTTTATAATAAGTAAACCACCCATTGTAATCTTTACAGAGAAACAGACATTTCAATTTCAATTTCAATTTCAAACTAGGTGAGTTTGGCGCCCCAGCTTTTCACTGGGGGGGGGGGATGTTGCACCACCTGTCGAGTCCACCTGAATAAAAACTTACTGCCCGAAATGCCTAGGCATACTAGTGACTTTCTTTGCAATTAATATTTTGCAATATGTAAACCACACATTGTAAGGAAGGAAATAAACATATTTCCCTAGCTTGATCAACTTAACAGAGTTACCGTAGCTAGTGTGAACCTCCGCTTTTTGTGTATCAAACTCTCCAAGTTAGGAAAAGTTTGTTGCAGCGTTACACACCCCTGAAACACACTGGGCAACTGTTGATACACATATCATCAGAAGCTGGTAGTGTGCAAGGAGGGCGAAACATCTACAACATCCTATAACCAGACGTAGGATAAAGAAGACGAGAAGTGGGAGTCAACACATTGTGTAAGTCAAGAATAAAGAATTTATTTGTATAGTTTGCAATGTGTAATTACAATTATGGTTTGTTAAGTATAAAGAAAGCCACTATCATGCCCGGGGTATTTCCGGCAGACTGATCCTAGTACATAATAACTACTTAAATCTAGACAAGATAAGTGGTTAACTTTTACCCAAAAAAGTCAAAGTGACTTATTTCTATTGGGTTCCTTTTCATATATTATTATTATACTGTAAAGGAGATAATAACTTATATTATACTATAAAGGTGCCCCGTGGCCTCGTGGCAAAAGCTCTTGCTTCACACGGTGAGAGTCCGGGTTCGATTCCCGGCGAGGGTAGGAACATTGGGTGTTACCTTACACTGGTTGTCTATGTTCACCCATCAGTAAAATGGGTACCTGGGGTGTTAGTGGACTGGTGTGGGTCGCATCCTGGGACACAACTGACCTAATTTGTGGGAAATGCTCTGCATAACAAGGGACTTTCTATTTAGTATGTCATTAATGTCAGCTAGTAAGTTTATTCAGGTATACACAAATACAGTTACATAGATTATCATACATAGCAACATATGTGTAGAGAACCCAGGATAACCCAAAAAAGTCAGACAGAGTGACTTATTTCCACTGGGGTCCTTTGGGGGCCTGTATACCTTGTACATGTACTTGTAGTAAATAAAGATATTATTATACTGGGAATAAGGTAAAATGGGTTATTTATATTTACATGTGTGTGTTAGTTAAAAAAAATAAAAAATCATTCTCCTCCCTTTCTGTCACTACATTCATTAGGTACCTTTTGGCTCTCTTCTTGAACTGGTTCATGCTATGACTGGCAGGCAGTCTGTTCCTTTCCTTTATTACTGTAAAATAAAAGGTGTTTGAAGCCTGGCCACTGACTGTGGGTACTACAAAGTTGTGCTCTCCCCCTATTATAATATTAATAATAATAATAATAATAATAATAATAGATCTACCTGGAGTTCATTACCTTTGTAACTTGTTCAGCTATCAAAACTTTGGGGCACAGTCCCTGGACCCATTATGTATCTCTAATCTTTTGACTACCGCCCACACCATGGGTATGGGGTGCATAATAAAGATTTTATTATTATTAACACATCGGCTGTTTCCCACCAAGGCAGGGTGGCCCGAAAAAGAAAAACTTTCATTATCATTCACATCATCACTGTCTTGCCAAAGGTGTGCTTACACTACAGATATTAAACTGCAACAGTAAAGATATTAAACTAAAAAAACTATAAGAATAATAATCTTGAAGTTGCACATAATAAAGTGGAACGATGTATATGATTAAGCGATTGTTATATATTTTTATTAAGTAAATACATGTTCTTGTAGGTAGTAGGTTGGTAGACAGCAACCGCCCAGGGAGGTACTACTGTCCTGCCAAGTGAGTGTAAAATGAAAGCCTGTAATTGTTTTACATGATTGTGGGATTGCTGGTGTCCTTTTTTCTGTTTCATAAACATGCAAGATTTCAGGTACGTCTTGCTACTTCTACTTACACTTAGGTCACACTGCACACACATGTACAAGCATATATATATACATACCCCTCTGTATCAATCACAGCTGCTAGAAAAATGACAGGATGGATAATGAGAACCTTCAAAACTAGGGATGCCAAGCCTATGATGACACTCTTCAGGTCGCTTGTTCTATCTAGGCTGGAATATTGCTGCACACTAACAGCACCTTTCAAGGCAGGTGAAATTGCTGACCTAGAAAATGTACAGAGAACCTTCACGGCGCGCATAACGGAGATAAAACGCCTCAATTACTGGGAGCGCTTGAAGTTCCTGAGCCTGTATTGCCTGGAACGCACGCGGAAGAGATACATGATTATATACACCTGGAAAATCCTAGAGGGACTAGTACCGAACTTGCACACGAAAATCACTCGCAACGAAAGCAAAAGGCTTGGCAGACGATGCAACATCCCCCCAATGAAAAGCAGGGGTGTCACTACCTGGAGGTTATTCCGGGGATCAACGCCCCCGCGGCCCGGTCCACGACCAGGCCTCCCGATGGATCAGGGCCTGATCAACTAGGCTGTTACTGCTGGCCGCACGCAGTCCGACGTACGAGCCACAGCCCGGCTGATCCGGCACCGACTTTAGGTATCTGTCCAGCTCTCTCTTGAAGGCAGCCAGGGGTTTATTGGCAATTCCCCTAATGCTTGATGGGAGGCTGTTGAACAGTTTTGGGCCCCGGACACTTATGGTGTTTTCTCTTAGTGTACCAATGGCGCCCCTACTTTTTATTGGCGTTAAGAGACAATACAATAAGTGTCAGGGGGCCCAAGACTGTTCAACTGCCTCCCAGCATACATAAGAGGGATTACCAATAGACCCCTGGCAGTCTTCAAGCTGGCACTGAACAAGCACCTAAAGTCAGTACCTGACCAGCCGGGCTGTGGCTCGTATGTTGGATTGCGTGCAGCCAGCAGTAACAGCTGGTTGATCAGGCTCTGATCCACCAGGAGGCCTGGTCACAGACCGGGCCTCAGGGGCATTGACCCCCGGAACTCTCTCCAGGTAAACTCCAGGTAGTTCTTGTTCTTGTCTATTTCCTCTTATCTCCATGGGGAAGTGGAACAGAATTCTTCCTCCGTAAGCCATGCGTGTCGTAAGAGGCGACTAAAATGCCGGGAGCAAGGGGCTAGTTACCTCTTCTCCTGTATATATTACTAAATGTAAAAAGAGAAACTTTCGTTTTTCCTTTTGGGCCACCTTGCCTTGGTGGGATACGGCCTGTGTGTTGAAAGAAGGAAGAAGAAGAAGAAGAAATACATGTTCTCTTCTCCGTAAAGAAATACACTGTTGCATCTTACTTGTGTTATTCTCAGTTTATTCTGTTGGGAATTGAAAGCGTGTTTTTTTTTTCACTGTACAGACATCAAATTATTTAACCAAGGATAAGAAACAATTTTCTCCATGGGGAAGTGGAACAAAATTCTTCCTCCGTAAGCCATGTGTGTTGTAAGAGGCGACTAAAATGCCGGGAGCAAGGGGCTAGTAACCTCTTCTCCTGTATATATTACTAAATGTAAAAGGAGAAACTTTCGTTTTTCCTTTTGGGCCACCCCGCCTCGGTGGGATACGGCCGGTGTGTTGAAAGAAAAGAAGAAGAAACAATTTGTTGGGATATTTTTTTTTTAACTCAGAGGAGGGTTAGCCACCCATAATAACCCAGAAAAGTCTCTACGGTATAAAGAAACATTCCCGACATTTCCTCTCATACCAGAGATTGAACCATGGATGCAGTGTGTGAGGCAAGTGAACTGCAAACCAAACCACAGAACCTCATAACCAAAAATTATGTGAGTTGGTATTATTCTCAACGCTGTGGATAAAGTAAGTTTTAATCCAGGTTCAGTACACAAATTTAAATTTTTAAAATTATCTTGTATAGTAACTTATGTGTAAATTAATCTAAGATAACTTAATAAAGTCAGAATGTGACTTATTTCCTTTGGTGTCTTAGGAATGATTAGATTGTTATTATAATCATCAAGAGGAAATGTTTAACCTACAGGGGTCATATAACTCCTGGGAAATGACTGGTAATCAAGTTTTTCATCCAAGGAAGGAGAGGGGTAACTCCAGTTCCTTAAATCAAAAGCTCTTCACCAGCTTCAGTGCAACCCCCTCCCCATGAAAGAAGGGCATTGTAAGTAAACAATCGTGCCATTACAATTTCGTGAGGCATTGTCTCATTGTTCACAGCAAAAGGTCCACTGCCCACAAACAATTATTACAAACTTAAAAATGTATATTAATATCATTAATTGTACTACCTCATATTAATAATATAGTAAAATATTGATTGTTTGTATTCTACCACTCTTCACCTGTGAAGAGTGATGGTAGTCTTTAAGTATTAGGTTAAGTCTGCCCGAAATGCCTCAGCATGATAGTGGCTTTCTTTGTACCAATCAAGTTGTGAAATGTAAACACACATTGTAACCTTAGCAAAGAAATAAAGTTTTTGATTTTGATTTGATTAGCACCAGTAGTAGGATACTTCATTCTTGGATAAATCTTAATTTGTCTTTGTAGGCAAGATTCCTGATACAGAGGATTAAATTTGTCACATCTCCCACGTATATCTATATCACTGATACCAGTGTTGCTCATATAGATCTGTGTTTTAACCACAGCTCCCTCAAGTATGCTGTAAGCAGTAAATTTTGGCCTAGACACGAGTCTGTCATGATTTTTTTTATTTTTTATTATTATCACACTGGCCGATTCCCACCAAGGCAGGGTGGCCCGAAAAAGAAAAACTTTCACCATCATTCACTCCATCACTGTCTTGCCAGAAGGGTGCTTTACACTACAGTTTTTAAACTGCAACATTAACACCCCTCCTTCAGAGTGCAGGCACTGTACTTCCCATCTCCAGGACTCAAGTCCGGCCTGCCGGTCTCCCTGAACCACTTCATAAATGTTACTTTGCTCACACTCCAACAGCACGTCAAGTATTAAAAACCATTTGTCTCCATTCACTCCTATCAAACACGCTCACGCATGCCTGCTGGAAGTCCAAGCCCCTCGCACACAAAACTCCTTTACCCCCTTCCTCCAACCTTTCCTAGGCCGACCCCTACCCCGCCTTCCTTCCACTACAGACTGATACACTCTTGAAGTCATTCTGTTTCGCTCCATTCTCTCTACATGTCCGAACCACCTCAACAACCCTTCCTCAGCCCTCTGGACAACAGTTTTGGTAATCCCGCACCTCCTAACTTCCAAACTACGAATTCTCTGCATTATATTCACACCACACATTGCCCTCAGACATGACATCTCCACTTCCTCCAGCCTTCTCCGCGCTGCAACATTCATCACCCATGCTTCACACCCATATAAGAGCGTTGGTAAAACTATACTCTTATACATTCCCCTCTTTGCCTCCAAGGACAAAGTTCTTTGTCTCCACAGACTCCTAAGTGCACCACTCACCCTTTTCCCCTCATCAATTCTATGATTCACCTCATCTTTCATAGACCCATCCGCTGACACGTCCACTCCCAAATATCTGAATACATTCACCTCCTCCATACTCTCTCCCTCCAATCTGATATCCAATCTTTCATCACCTAATCTTTTTGTTATCCTCATAACCTTACTCTTTCCTGTATTCACTTTTAATTTTCTTCTTTTGCATACCCTACCAGATTCATCCACCAATCTCTGCAACTTCTCTTCAGAATCTCCCAAGAGCACAGTGTTATCAGCAAAGAGCAACTGTGACAACTCCCACTTTATGTGTGATTCTTTATCTTTTAACTCCACGCCTCTTGCCAAGACCCTCGCATTTACTTCTCTTACAACCCCATCTATAAATATATTAAACAACCATGGTGACATCACACATCCTTGTCTAAGGCCTACTTTTACTGGGAAATAATTTCCCTCTTTCCTACATACTCTAACTTGAGCCTCACTATCCTCGTAAAAACTCTTCACTGCTTTCAGTAACCTACCTCCTACACCATACACCTGCAACATCTGCCACATTGCCCCCCTATCCACCCTGTCATACGCCTTTTCCAAATCCATAAATGCCACAAAGACCTCTTTAGCCTTATCTAAATACTGTTCACTTATGTGTTTCACTGTAAACACCTGGTCCACACACCCGCTACCTTTCCTAAAGCCTCCTTGTTCATCTGCTATCCTATTCTCCGTCTTACTCTTAATTCTTTCAATAATAACTCTACCATACACTTTACCAGGTATACTCAACAAACTTATCCCCCTATAATTTTTGCACTCTTTTGTCCCCTTTGCCTTTATACAAAGGAACTATGCATGCTCTCTGCCAATCCCTAGGTACTTTACCTTCTTCCATACATTTATTAAATAATTGCACCAACCACTCCAAAACTATATCCCCACCTGCTTTTAACATTTCTATCTTTATCCCATCAATCCCGGCTGCCTTACCCCCTTTCATTTTACCTACTGCCTCACGAACTTCCCCCACACTCACAACTGGCTCTTCCTCACTCCTACAAGATGTTATTCCTCCTTGCCCTATACACGAAATCACAGCTTCCCTATCTTCATCAACATTTAACAATTCCTCGAAATATTCCCTCCATCTTCCCAATACCTCTAACTCTCCATTTAATAACTCTCCTCTCCTATTTTTAACTGACAAATCCATGTTTTCTCTAGGCTTCCTTAACTTGTTAATCACACTCCAAAACTTTTTCTTATTTTCAACAAAATTTGTTGATAACATCTCACCCACTCTCTCATTTGCTCTCTTTTTACATTGCTTCACCACTCTCTTAACCTCTCTCTTTTTCTCCATATACTCTTCCCTCCTTGCATCACTTCTACTTTGTAAAAACTTCTCATATGCTAACTTTTTCTCCCTTACTGTCATGATTGTTCACAGTATAAAAATATTCCTGCCCCAAACAGTGCATGATGAAGAAAGCAAACCCCTGATCATTTGTTTTAAATAGCATTGAGGTGATTTCTAAAGTGGTTTTTAACCCTTTCAGGGTCCGTCCCGTAGATCTACGGCTTTACGGTGAGTGTCCAAACCGTAGATCTACGCCATGAGCTCAGCTCACTCTGATAAACTGTGAGTGGTACATTTGGGCCTAGATATGAGAGAATACATCTATGTGGTATGTGTGCACCACATAAAACAGATCCTGCAGCACACTGTGTATAATGAGAGAAAAAAAATTAAATCATGATTTTTCGATTAAAACAGCAACTTTGCAGTGTTTTTTCGTATGTTTTTTATAGTTGTATTTGCGATTTCTTGGTATCATTTGATAGAATGGAAGACATATTACAGAAATAGAGATGATTTTGATTGGTTTTAGCACTGGAAATGGCTTGAAACTGAGCTCAAAGTAGCGGAAATGTTAAATTTTTGCCGATATTCAAGAGTAAACAACGACCTCACACGTCTAATACACATCAGCTGGTGGGTCTAATATACATTCACAAATATGGTGATGATATTTATACAATTATTACAGTATTGAATAACAGTAAATCTTCTATTTTTTGGTGTGAATAAAAATTCATTATGTGAATAAAAAATCAAAATGGAATTTATTTGTAAAGCCTCAAAACATAACTAATGAACAGAGGAAATGTTAGTTTAGTGCCAGGAATGCCTACATTGTTTATTCTGGACCCTATTTTGAAATTGGAATATTTTGAACTTTGTGTTAAATTGGCCAAATTAACAATTTCCGATCACTTTATTTTGTAGTTGAAACAGTTGACTTGGCGATTTCTTGTGCTCAATCGATAGAATAGAAGTAATACTAGTGAAATAGCTAAGAATTTGGTTGATTGGAATAATGTAATTGGCCTAAAATGGGAGTCAAAGTCGGCAAAATCGCCGATTCGTAAATATCGCTGACACATCAAAATTCGCGAGAGCATAATTTCGTCAATTTTCCACCAAATTTCGTACTTTTTGTTTTATTACCTTCACAAAAAGATTCTCTACGATTTCATAAGAAAAAATAACAAATTTTTTTTTTGAAAATTCTTGGACACTGGTGCGTGACTCCAGATTTGGGCCTTGGACCCTGAAAGGGTTAATTCTACTAGCTAGAATTCCCTAGTCTTGTTTTTCATCCAGCCTGTTTAAGTTCTGTATAGGTGTAATAGCTTATAGGTGTAATAGTTTTTTCTTTCCCCAAGAATAAAATGTTAAATGTTTATCAGTCAGCAGTGCCTTGATGTAAATAAGAACATCTACTCCAGTACTATGTGCTATCACTTATTTTTTCATGAAGTCACTTGTCTGGAACCTTACTAAAGGCCTTATGAAAGTTCAGATAAAGAGTGTCCCAGAATTCATATACGTACATACAGTTGACACCCGACTTGAACGTTAAGTAACAAATACTGTTCAGTATTAATGTAACCATTATTTAACTACATGTATTCTTCCTTTTCACTGTCTGAACATTGCTAGAGTTCAGGCATTTCACAGAGCATCGTCATTGAAGAAATGATAGTAAAAAAAATTTGATTGGGGGTTTTGGAGAGCAGAGGAACACAACCCTATTGTTTCCATATGTTTCTCACTCCATAAGTCCCATAAATCATTGTTAGTGCATTTTTCAGGAACATAGCCTGTGCGAATTATGAATGTCCACTGTATTTCATGATCTGTGATTCAGTTATACAGTATTCTTACCAAAGGCTATTTCATGGAGACCTTTGTTTATTCACATTTTTTCTTGGTGCTCATTGTCTGTTTGCTTGGTGCACAACCTCTAAATTGAAAAATAACCATAGGATTTCATTCCAAATGTATTCATTCTTTGTTAAGAATTCAGTATCAAGCAGTTTAGAACAGTATTTAAAGAGATATGGCCAGAAATCTTATACATAACTCTGAGATATGAAATTTCTTATTATCTGCAGGTTCAGGATTCATGTCACCTCCAGAAATTTAATCTCTTGTTTAATAAATACTCTTTAGATTTAGATACATGTTCATCAAAGTGACTTTGAATTCTACTGGCTATTATTGGTTCTAATAATTTGCTCATCATTGAAAGCAGGTTAACACACCCTGAATAATTCTCACATTAGTAATTCTCACATTAAAGATCAAGACGAGAGAAAACTCTTAGGAATACATCTTGACTGCAGCCTGAAATTCAATACTCGCATTTAACACACATCTACAAAAATATCCTATCATATATACAGGAACTCCACACAAATAACACTCGCCTCACACACTTGAGTGTCTGTGGTTTCGATCCCTGGCAAGGGTGGAAACATTTCTTACTCCTGCTGTCTCGTTCACCTAGCAAGCAAGTAAGTACCTGGGTGTTAGTTAACTGGTGTGGGTTGCATCCTGGGGAAGACAAGATTTAAGGACCCCAATGGAAATAAGAGTCTTCATTGACACTCTGACTTTCTTGGATTACCCTGGGTAGCTAACCCTCTGGGGTTTAAAATCCAAACAAAACTTATCTTATAAAGGACTCTAAAATTTAGAATTCCTATTCAAAAGATGCAAAAAAGTTTCCCTTTAGCCACTTGCTTCAAAAATATTGTCAGAAAGCACCTCCTAAATCTGACAAACCTACTTATGCCATTTATATTCAATCCTGATGTATTCTAAGCACCTAGGTAGTAGGTTAGTAGACAGCAACCACCCAGGGAGGTACTACTGTCCTGCCAAGTGAGTGTAAAACGAACGCTTGTAATTGCTTTATATGATGATAGGATTGCTGATGTCTTTTTTCTGTCTAATAAAAATGCAAGATTTCAGGTACATCTTGCTACTTATACTTACACTTAGGTCACACTACACATGCATATACAAGCATATACAGTGGACCCCCGGTTCACGATAATAATACGTTCCTGAGAGTTCATCGTAAACCAAAATTATCGGAAAGCGAATCAGTTTTCCCCATAAGAAATAATGGAAATCAAATTAATCCGTGCAAGACACCCAAAAGTATGAAAAAAAAACTTTTACCACATGATATATTAAGTTTAATGCAATATAACAATCACAATAACAATAATAACAATAGAATAAATCACAATAGAATAATTGACACTTACCTTTAATGAAGATCTGGTGATGATTGATGGGATGGGAGGAGGGGAGAGTGTCGAAGTTTTTAATGTTTAGAAGGGGAATCCCCCTCCATTAGGACTTGAGGTAGCAAGTCTTTTTCCTGGGTTACTTCCCTTCTTCTTTTAATGCCACTAGGACCAGCTTGAGAGTCACTGGACTTCTGTCGCACAACATATCTGTCCATAGATACCTGTACCTCTCATTCCTTTATGACTTTCCTAAAGTGGTTCACAACATTGTCAGTGTACGGGTTGCCAACACGGCTTGCAGTAGCTGTGTCAGGGTGATTTTCATCAAAAAAGGTTTGCACTTCAAGCCACTTTGCACACATTTCCTTAATTTCAATAGTCATTAGCACCCTTGGTCTCGATGGGTTGGCACTAGAAGCTTTCTTGGGGCCCATGGTGACTTATTTTGCAGAAAAAAGCACCAAAAACAGTGATAATATGGATAATCTAGAATGTACCGAATGTATCCTTAGATGCGTGCACACTGGCTGGCTTGTAAACACTGGACATGTCTCGTACGAATCGTATCGCATACCGGGTTTTGTAACGGGAACCGAGGCAAATTTTCTGCGATATAATGCATCGGTTACCGGTTTATCGGATACCGATAGCATTGCGAACCGGGGGTCCACTGTATATACAAACACCTCTGGGTTTTCTTCTATTTTCTGACTAGTTCTTCTTGTTTATTTACTCTTATCTCCATGAGGAAGTGGAACAGAATTCTTCCTCCGTAAGCCATGTGTGTTATAAGAAGTGACTAAAATGCCGGGAGCAAGGGGCTAGTAACATCTTCTGTATATACTACTAAAGTTAAAAAGAGAAACATGTTTTTCTTTTTGGGCCACCCTGCCTCAGTGGGATACAGCCGGTTTATTGAAAGAAGTATCGATAGCAACCCTGTTGATCCAAATCACATAAGCATCCATACTGATGTTCACATTATCACCAGTCTGTTTCATCATACATATTAATTTCAAAATACAGTGGACCCTCAGTTTTTGGCCGTTCCGCTTATCGGCCAACTTGGTTATCGGCTGGTTTTTTGGCTTCAGTTATTGGCCATTATTGCACTTATTGTTCCTTCTTTCTTATGTTTTTATGTACTTATCAGCTGTATGGAACGTGCCAACACGCCCGCTACCAGCCTCTTGCGTCAGTCTGGCTCTCTCTCTTGGCAAGTGAGGAAGCTTCTGCTCATTCATCCAAACATTTCCATTGTTTTTGGTGGTTATTGATTAAGTGCAACTGCAAAATAAGTAACCATGACCCTGAAGAAAGTTCCTAGTATAGTTCCTTTGGTAAAGAAAGTGAGAAACACGATGGAATTTAAGAAAAGTTGTTGAAAAGTATGAGTGAAGGAGGGAGAAAGAGGGGAGAATGTGCCTTCTTCAGTGATTCTGTGATATGTACGATACTAAAGCAGCAGGAGTCGATAAAGGCTATAGTGCCAGCCAGCAATAAAGTGTAGTATTAACAGTGTAGCAAGTAAGTCAAGCGAATAAGAGATAGAAAAAGGACGGCACAAAACTTTACTCCTCCAATATTATTGGAGGTATATAGGGCCACTGACAACACTGCCGCCCTGCCTATCTTCTGCCACCCTAAACCAATGCCAGCATCTCCTCCAAGGTACAGTAAGTAAATATTTCTTATTTATGAAGTGTAAATATTTCTTATTTATAAATTATGTACATTGTTTGTGTGAATGGTGGTGGTAGCACTGCTGCTGCCATTACCACCACTAATATGTACAGCTTATGCTCTCAGTGGCTTTTATAACCCAACAACAACACCACCATCACCACCACCACTCGACATACGTAATGACATATGTTATACATTCTAGAGTATGTATCATGTTTCTATGTTATTAATATTGTTTATTATGTCATATTAGATGAATTGTGATAGATAAATAAGCAGTAGAGTTGATAATAGCATCACATTTAAGCATTTTGCCCTGTCTCCAAACTAAACTCTCCTCCCTCACCGTTTTGCATATGCCAACAAGACTCTTCAGTAAAAGTAAAAGTGATTTAAGTCTTCATTTATCCGTTTCATTAGTGATTTTATTTAGTTCTCATTGTTTAGTGTATGTAAAACTAAAGTTTATCTTTAAAAAATGTATTTTTTGTTAATATTTTTCAGTGTCTGAAATGGGTTAATTGGATTTACGTACATTAATTCTTATGGGAAATACACCTACCATCCGACTTATGACGACTCGACTTATGACCGTGTTTTTTATGCCAAATTTCTGGGATATAAACAAGTGTTTGTGTTGTACACAGTGTTTATCCTAAACCTTACAGTATAAAATACAGTACTAACAGCATAAAAAATAAAGTAAAACATGAAATACCAAAATAAAACAATAAAATAAAGTCATTACAAAAATGTTATGTTGATATTCAGTAGTAAAGTTCGACTTACGACCATTTCGACTTATGACCGGTTTCTCGGAACTGAACTCGGTCGTAAGTCGGATGGTCGGTGTATTATTTTGGTTTTCGGCCATTTCAGCTTTAGGCCTACCTTCTGGAACGGATTACGGCCGATAACTGGGGGTCCACTGTATCATAATTCATTAGTACAGTGGACCCCCGGCTTACGATATTATTTCATTCCAGAAGTATGTTCAGGTGCCATTACTGAACGAATTTGTTCCCATAAGAAATATTGTGAATTAGATTAGTCCATTTCAGACCCCCAAACATACACGTACAAATGCACTTACATAAATACACTTACATAATTGGTCGCATTGGGAGCTGATCGTAAACCGGGGGTCCACTGTAAATTGTTACATTATATAAATGTCAAATATGGCAAATTATAGCATTCTAATAAACTCTTAAATTTGTCTCATTATCTAATAATTGTAAGTTAATTTTAAAGCTTTCCAAAATGCTCTGCATAACTAGGATCTTTCTATAAAGTAGTTTATATGTATCCGATGCCAATTGTATACTGTTTCACTTTTAAGAAAAGACACTGTATTTCACCTTATAAAAATAAAGTTGTTAGTTTTTTTGTTTGTTTGCATGGTGATTCTTTTCAGTCAGAAGGAAGTGCTATTCTTTTGGCCTCATTTCAGTCTCCTAAGTAAATTTAAAACCCTGCATTATAATGCCCTAAGAAAACTAGTCATGAGATTATTAATTTATGCTTAATAAACAATTATTAATTACTTTTTAAACAGTACAGTTGATAAGTTTGTTCTTCCTACAGAGAACTCTTCCCAGTTAACACAAATGAGGAAACTAGAGGAAGTTAGTCTTTTGGAAACAGATGAAGACAGAAAAGAAAGAGATGAAGACAGAAAAGAAACAGATGAAGATAGGAAAAAAATAGATGAAGACAGAAAAGAAACAGATGAAGACAGAAAAGAAACAGATGAAGACAGAACAGAATGCAGTGATGCCTCAGAAAAATTTATTAACCAAGTTCGTCCATTTAATATAGCACTGGTGCGATGGGCTCTTTATCGTTCTCACAAAAATGTGCACACACGTGCAGATCTTCAGCAAAAAGGTGCTTGGAAATTTATTTCTGGGTCTGTACTCGTAATATTTTTCTGCCTCTTTGTACTGGGCCTACTTCATCTTCAAACCAAGTTAACCTTGACGTCATCCAATGTTTCTAGCATGTATCATATTGTCTATCTAATTATCTACTCTGTAATTTTCTTGCGAGGAATAGTAATATACATAGATCCATGCGTCTTTGGAATTATGATAGCATACTATCGATGTTTTGGTGACTACAAACCATACCTTTATAATGAGAAGTTGGAAATAATGGATGAATGTGAAATACTCCAAGAGAAAGAGACATTAAAAGACTATAAATAATCTAACTTAACATTGTTGGTGATGGTAGAAACTAACGAGTTTCATGATGCAGCACCTTGGCCAAATGTGAGTCAGTGTTTTGTAGGCTGGCAGTCAGTGTATTGTTGTAGGCTGGCAGGTGAATATTTTTTATGCCTTATACTCTAATGTTATATTCCAAAATAAATGAGGGTACAGAATTTTAAAATAGTGGTGTACTGCTTATAAATATGCATTTATATAGCAGCTATTTGGGTGTTTGCTTAATTTTGCACTGGGTCTCTTCAAACTCAGACTTGATATTTTTATGTAATGGAAACATTTCAAGTAATGTTTAACCCTTTGACTGTCGCAGTTGTATACGTATATACATCTTACGAGCCAGTGTTTTTGACGTATTAATACTCCAAAATTCTAGCGGCTTCAAATCAAGCGGGAGAAAGCTGGTAGGCTCACATGTGAGAGAATGGGTCTGTGTGGTCATTGTGTGCAGTATAAAAAAAATCCTGCAGCAAGTAGTGCATTATGAGAAAAAAAAAATGCCAACCATGTTTTTGGATTAAAACGCCGACTGGACTGGCTCACTGTCAGCTATGCTGACTTGCATTTCTGATAGATCTTCACGCAGACCAATTTGCATCACTAGCACAGCTTCAGTTGCTGTAGTACCGGAGCCCCCATTCCCCGGCGTCACAGAGAAATGAGCCGGTATCCTGCCTCCAAAAATATACCCTGCTGGAGTCCTGTACAGGCCAATGCCCTCCTTGATAACCCTTCTCGTAGACACAAATTCGTCTAGGTCATCTCCTCCTAGCAAAATTCCTACATCACTGATGTTATCGGTGGCAATATCTGGTTCTGCCAGCATGAAGCTGGCGGAACCAGCCAGTATTTATGGTTGTATTCTCATTTTCTTGGTCTCATTTAATAGAATGGAAGACATATAACAAAAAATAGAGATTGGTTTCACGATGACAAGGATCTTGAAATTGAGCTCAAAGTAGCGGAAATGTTAATTTTTTGCCGATGTTCAAGAGTAAACAAATGATATCATCCAATAAGTGTCCAACTAGCCATTCTGATATGCAGTCACGAATAGGTTGACATGCTTTATACAATTATTACAACAATGCAGTAGTCTGCATAACAGTAAATTTTCTATTTTTGTGTGAATAAAAATTCAAAATAGAAAGCAAGAGTAATATAAGAGGGGCCAGGAGACGTGACTGATGAACAGAGAAAATGTTATCTTAGTGCCAGGAATGTCTGCATTGTTTATTCTGGACCCTATTTTGAAATTGGCATCTTTTTTAATTTGCATGAAATTGGCAAAATTGCCAATTTCTGACCACTTTATTGGGTAGTTGAAATCGGTAAATGGGTGGTTTCTTGTACTCAGTCGATAGAACAAATAGAAGTAGCTGTGAGTTTAGTCGACTGGATCAATAGAATTGGCCAAAAATAGGGCTCAATGTGGGCGAAATCGCCGCTGCATATATATCACTGAGATCGCTAACTTCACAAGAGCATAATTCCATAAGTTTTCTATCAAATTTCATACTTTTGGGGTCATTGCCATCGGGAAAAGAATCTCTATCATTTCATAAGAAAAAATAATTTTCTTTTTTTTATTTAATATTTTGCGACGCAGATACTTCAGGATTTGGGGAAGCGACAGTCAAAGGGCTAAAGAGTGATAAGTGTCTTATAGTTCAATGATAAAGCATTTGGCTCACAACTGGAAGGACTTGGGTTCGAATTTTGTGTACTTGCCTATGTTCACCTTCCAGGTACCTTGGAGTTAGCCAACAATTGTGTGTTGTATCCAGGATGAGAGAGCTTAAGGGTTTTGATGGAAATAATCCACACTGCTTGGCTTTACTAGGGTATTTTGAGTTTTTAATTCATTCAGGAAAGAAATAGAATAGCAGCAGTGGCAGCTCAAAGCTAAAATTAGTGGAGGTGCTGTTTCAGAAAATTTTTAGCCATTGTTTTAATACTGTGTAAAATGAAACAAGCATATAAAGAGAAAATTTATACATAAGAATATGTTGCATGGTTTTTAAGCACAACACACGTCACTGAGTCAAAAAAAACACTTCACTTGCACAACAGGGTCGGCACTGCGTCAGCAACAGTGCTCTCTCTACCTAGCATGCAGCTATGTGCGCATGCACACAACAGCCAAACACCGAGTCACTGGAACTGTGAAGCACACAGTTCCATACAAGGATTTTTGTAATTTTTTCATGTACTAGGAGATGGCTACTGACATTAAGCTTAAGGATTTTATAATGTATAAAGAATTAAAGAAAAAAAAAAGACTCATTATATTGAATGTTATCAAAATAGGGGGTGCTGCAGTTCTGCAGTGCCTATACTGTACATGAGCCGCCACTGAATAGCGGCTGTAAACAAGATGGTGCACACTACTGAGTAGGTGGTGTTTTGTGTGGAAAACCCCTATTATTATGTTGGCTGCAGATAATGTATTAAGCAGATCAGCAATTACATGTTAGCAAAAAAAAGTTTGGAGAAACAGTTGCATTTATAAGCTTCTTTCTACCTTTTTTTTTCTAATATGTAATAAGCAATACAAAGTTGACTAAAGTAAAGGTTTTCATATTCCTTGAACGCTTCCAGTTCATATATGCCAATGCTCGGGTGTTGGCAAGAGGTGTGGGGTTAAAAGATAATCTAACACAGAGTGGGAGTTGTCACAGTTGCTCTTTGCTGATGACACTGTGCTTTTGGGAGATTCTGAAGAGAAGTTGCAGAGGTTGGCAGAAGTGTTATAAGAAGAGCAGAGTATATGGAGAGTAAAAGAAAGGTGAGGAGAGTGGCGAGAGAGTGTAAAAGGAGAGCAGATGATAGTGGGAGAGGCACTGTCAAAAAATTTTGATGAAAATAAGAAAAAGTTTTGAGAGCGAGATAAACAAGTTAAGAAAGCCTAGGGAATGAATGGATTTGTCAGTTAAAAACAGAGTAGGGGAGTTAGTAGATGGGGAGATGGAGGTATTCGGTAGATGGCTGGAATATTTTGAGGTACTTTTAAATGTCGACGAAGAAAGGGAGGTGGTAATTTCATGCACTGGCCAGGGAGGTATACCATCCTTTAGGAGTGAAGAGCAGGGTGTGAGTGTGGGGGAGGTGCATGAGGCATTACATAGAATGAAAGGGGGTAAAGCAGCTGGAATTGACGGGATCATGACAGAAATGTTAAAAGCGGGGGGGGGGGGGGGATGTAGTGTTGGAGTGGTTGATACTTTCGTTTAATGAATGTATGAAAGAGGGGAAGGTACCTAGGGATTGGCAGAGAGCATGTATAATTCCTTTATATAAAGGGAAGAGGGACAAAAGATATTGTAAAAATTATAGAGGAATAAGTTTACTGAGTATACCAGGAAAAGTGTATGGTAGGGTTATTATTGAAAGAATTAGGGGCAAGACTGAATGTAGGATTGTAGATGAGCAAGGACTTTTTAGAGTGGGTAGGGGATGTGTAGATCAAGTGTTTACATTGAAGCATATATGTGAACAGTATTTAGATAAAGGTAGGGAAGTTTTCATTGCATTTATTGATTTAGAAAAGGCATATGATAGAGTTGATAGGGGAGCAATGTGGCAGATGTTGCAAGTATATGGAATAGGTAGTAAGTTATTAAATGCTCTAAAGAGTTTTTATGAGGATAGTGAGGCTCAGGTTGGGGTGTGTAGAAGAGAGGGAGATTACTTCCCGGTAAAGGTTGGTCTTAGACAGGGACGTATAATGTCACCATGGTTGTTTCATATATTTATAGATGGGGTTGTAAAAGAAGTACATTCTAACCTCTACTTACGAGTTTAATCCATTCCATAACCCTGCTCGCAACTGGATTTGCTCGTTTGCAGAGTCAATTTTCCTCACTTAAATTAATTGAAATGGAATTAATTCGTTTCATTGGAATTCCAGGCACGAGAAAATACTTTAGTAATTTCCCTAATATCAACTCTACAGCTTATTTATCTATCACAATTCATGTAATATGACATAATAAACAATATTAATAATATAGAAACATGATATATACACTAGAATGAATAAAATACATGTCATTAGGTATGTGGCTAGTGGTGGTGACAGCAGCCATTGTTGTTGGGGTTTATAGGGCCACCACAGTGGCCATTCCTGCTCCTGACTACATGTGTAGAGAACCTAGGATAACCCAAAAAAGTTAGTGACTTATAAGTGCTACACTCTTAATGCTTCATTTAATTGCTACACTCTTAATGCTACACTTTGCCACTGCTGCTTCATGTTGTCTGCCACTGCTACCTCATGATGTCTGCCACTGCTGCTTCATGTTGTCTGCTACTGCTACCTCATGATGTCTGCCACTGCTGTTTCATGTTGTCTGCCACTGCTACCTCATGATGTCTGCCACTGCTGCTTCATGTCTGCCACTGCTACCTCATGATGTCTGCCACTGCTGCTTCATGTTGTCTGCCACTGCTGCTTCATGTCTGCCACTGCTGCTTCATGTTGTCTGCCACTGCTGCTTCATGTTGTCTGCCACTGCTGCTTCATGTTGTCTGCTACTGCTACCTCATGATGTCTGCCACTGCTGCTTCATGTTGTCTGCCACTGCTGCTTCATGTCTGCCACTGCTGCTTCATGTCTGCCACTGCTGCTTCATGTTGTCTGCCACTGCTGCTTCATGTTGTCTGCCACTGCTACCTCATGATGTCTGCCACTGCTGCTTCATGTTGTCTGCCACTGCTACCTCATGATGTCTGCCACTGCTGCTTCATGTTGTCTGCCACTGCTACCTCATGATGTCTGCCACTGCTGCTTCATGTTGTCTGCCACTGCTACCTCATGATGTCTGCCACTGCTGCTTCATGTTGTCTGCCACTGCTGCTTCATGTTGTCTGCTACTACTACCTCATGATGTCTGCCACTGCTGCTTCATGTTGTCTGCTACTGCTACCTCATGATGTCTGCCACTGCTGCTTCATGATGTCTGCCACTGCTGCTTCATGTTGTCTGCTACTGCTACCTCATGATGTCTGCCACTGCTGCTTCATGTTGTCTGCCACTGCTACCTCATGATGTCTGCCACTGCTGCTTCATGATGTCTGCCACTGCTGCTTCATGTTGTCTGCCACTGCTGCCTCATGATGTCTGCCACTGCTGCTTCATGTTGTCTGCCACTGCTACCTCATTTTGTCTGCCACTGCTGCTTCATGTTGTCTGCCACTGCTACCTCATGATGTCTGTCACTGCTGCTTCATGTTGTATGCCACTGCTGCTTCATGTCTGCCACTGCTGCTTCATGTTGTCTGCCACTGCTGCTTCATGTTGTCTGCCACTGCTACCTCATGATGTCTGCCACTGCTGCTTCATGTTGTCTGCCACTGCTACCTCATGATGTCTGCCACTGCTGCTTCATGTTGTCTGCCACTGCTACCTCATGTTGTCTGCCACTGCTGCTTCATGTTGTCTGCCACTGCTACCTCATGATGTCTGCCACTGCTGCTTCATGTTGTCTGCCACTGCTGCTTCATGTCTGCCACTGCTGCTTCATGTTGTCTGCCACTGCTGCTTCATGTTGTCTGCTACTGCTACCTCATGATGTCTGCCACTGCTGCTTCATGTTGTCTGACACTGCTGCTTTATGTTGTCTACTACTTCTGCTTCATGTTGTCTGCCACTACTGCTTCATGTCTGTCACTGCAGCTTCATGTTCTCTGCCACTGCTGCTACATGTTGTCTGCCACTGCTACCTCATGTTGTCTGCCACTGCTGCTTCATGTTGTCTGCCACTGCTACCTCATGTTGTCTGCCACTGCTACCTCATGTTGTCTGTCACTGCTGCTTCATGTCTGCCACTGCTGCTTCATGTTGTCTGCCACTGCTACCTCACATTGTCTGCCACTGCTGCTTCATGTTGTCTGCCACTGCTACCTCATGTTGTCTGCCACTGCTGCTTCATGCCTGTCACTGCTGCTTCATGTTGTCTGCCACTGCTACCTCATGATGTCTACCACTGATGTTGCCAAAGAATCGAACATTTCTGCTATTTTGAGCTCAATTTCAAGGTACTTTTCATTGTGAAACCAATTAAAATCATATTTTTGAAGTACATCTTCCATTCTATCACCTGAGACCAAATAAAACGAGAATACAACCATAAAAACCATACGAAAATATACTAAGGGGAGGCTAATGACTGAGAAGTGAAATCTGTTATTTACGGTCTAATTTCTTTCATTTTTGGTATACGTTAAGAAGCATCTTTTCATCATACATTGCCCAAGTTTCAATAAGATAGTCCAATAAACAACAGAGATCCAATTCCCTAGATCAAGAGCAGGAGCCCCCTCACCAGTGTCAATTTACCTTCCTTGAGGCCTGCTCGCATCTGGAAATTTTGCTCGCATCTGGAAGCAAAAAATCTACCGAGCAGCTGCTCGTATCTGGAAAAACTTACATGTGGATGCACTAGTAAGTAGAGGTTCCCTTGTATATGCTAGGGTGTTGGGGAGAGGGGTGGGATTAAATTATGGGGAAATCAAATACAAATTGGGAATTGACACAGTTACTTTTTGCTTATGATACTGTGCTTATGGGAGATTCTAAAGAAAAGTTGCAAAGGTTAGTGGACGAGTTTGGGAGTGTGTGTAAAGGTAGAAAGTTGAAAGTGAACATAGAAAAGAGTAAGGTAATGAGGGTATCAAATGATTTAGATAAAGAAAAATTGGATATCAAATTGGAGAGGAGTAGTATAAAAGAAGTGAATGTTTTCAGATATTTGAGAGTTGACGTGTCAACGGATGGATGTATGAAGGATGAGGTTAACCGTAGAACTAATGAAGGAAAAATGGTGAGTGGTGCATTGAAGTATATGTAGAGACAAAAAACATTATCTGTGGAGGCAAAGAAGGGAATGTATGAAAGTATAGTGGTAACAACACTCTTGTATGGGTGTGAAGCTTGGGTTGCAAATGCTGCAGTGAGGAGGCGGTGGAGATGTCCTGTCTAAGGGCAATGTGTGGTGTAAATATTATGCCGAGAATTCGGAGTGTGGAAATTAGGAGAAGGTGTGGAGTTAATAAAAGTATTAGTCAGAGGGCTGAAGAGGGGTTGTTGAGGTGGTTTGGTCATTTAGAGAGAATGGATCAAAGTAGAATGACATGGAGAGCGTATAAATCTGTAGGGGAAGGAAGGCAGGGTAGGGGTCGTCCTTGAAAAGGTTGGAAGGAGGGGGTAAGGGAGGTTTTGTGGGCAAGGGGCTTGGACTTCCAGCAGGCGTGCGTGAGTGTGTTCGATAGGAGTGAATGGAGACGAATGGTATTTGGGACCTGACGATCTGTTGGAGTGTGAGCAGGGTAATATTTAGTGAAGGGATTCAGGGAAACCGGTTATTTTTATATAGCCGGACTTGAGTCCTGGAAATGGGAAGTACAATGCCTGTACTCTAAAGGAGGAGTTCGGAATATTGGCAGTTTGGAGGGGTATGTTGTGTATCTTTATACGTATATGCATCTAAACTGTTGTGTTCTGGGCACCTCTGCAAAAACAGTGATTTTGTGTGAGTGAGGTGAAAGAGTTGAATGATGAAAGTATTTTCTTTTTGGGGATTTTTTCTTATTTGGGTCACCCTGCCTCGGTGGGAGATGGCAGACTTGATAAAAATAAATAAATAAATATATTATATATATATATATATATATATATATATATATATATATATATATATATAATATATATATATATATATATATATATATATTATATAATATAATATTAATATTATATATTCATATTACAGTAGGGCCCCCTTATATGGCAGGTTAGGTTCCAGGCTGTCGGTGGAAAGCAAACATCGCTGGAAAGCAGAACACCATTTTTTCCATTTATAAATGCATATAAATGCCAGACAACAAGTTTACACTAAATTATATTAAGTTACTAATAGAACTAGGCATTAAAAACAAAAAGTAAAATTCATACGAGAGGTGAGTAGTACTTATTTGTAGGAAGTCAGGTGTAGGTAGCCCTGGCTCCCTGTCTCATACTTAATATGCGATATTTAAAACAGTCCAGAGTTAAAATACACATACAGTACACTCATTATTTACCTTAAAATATGTGTAGTCTTAATGTAGGAAGAGAGGTGAGTAGTATTTATTTGTAGGAAGTCAGTGTAGGTAGCCGGTAGGTGTAGCCCGCCGGGGTTACACCTACCGGCTACCTACACTGTGGCCCAGAGCCATATTATTAGCATCGACACACTTGTTCACTGAATTTAATCGTTTCTAACAACTACCTTTAGATGCCATGATAAATGAAGGGAGAAGTAATGAATAATTCATGCCGAAAATTGTAAAAAGTGGAGTGGGGGTGTGGCTGGGCCAAACGCAGATTCATACACGTTTTCTCTGGTGCCTGACCAGAGAAAACGTAGTGTTGTCCCTCCGCCCGGCTACCACACAGGTCCATAACTATTATTATCAGAGCACATGCAAAATATGCAATAAATGCCAGACAACAAGTTTACACTAACTTATATTAAGTTAGCAATAGAAATAGGCATTAAAAACACAATAAAAGGTAAGATACACACAGAGTACACTTATTACTCACCTTAAAATATTAATATTAATGTGTGAGAGGTAAGTGGTAGGTGTTTATTGAATAAAATCAGAATGGCACACCATCGCCCTCTAACTTGGCACTTAAAGCAAGAGGCTTACGACTCCTCCTTTTATCACAGCTAAGCTTAGACGCCATCGTCAATGAGAGCCAACCAGCTAACAAAAGAGTAAACGAGAGAGAGAACGAGATACAGAGATCAGACAATGTAAGAACACAAACTGAACAGGTAGTGGGCGATCACTTTGTCAGGCGAAATAAATGCATATTAATATGTGTCTGCTTTTAGTTCATTCACATATGTTTGTAAGAGTTTATAAAACTTTTACCTCACAGTATTTTTTTATTATAATAATTACCTCACAATACAAATACTCTTACATTGTGTACAAGTTAGTATAGAATAAACAAACAGCAGCATTCCCATTCTCATGCAACACATCATTTTTAGTGAATGAAGATGATGATAGGAAATCCTGTCACAAACCTACTGGAGTTCTATGACAGGGTGACAGCAGTAAGACAAGAGACAGAAGGGTGGCTAGATTGCATTTTCTTGGACTGTAAGAAGGCTTTTGACACAGTTCCACATAAGAAATTAGTGCATAAGCTGGAGGACCAGGCAGGTATAACAGGGAAGGCGCTGCAGTGGATCAGGGAATACCTGTCGGGAAGACATCAGTGAGTTGTGGTATGTGATGAGGTGTTAGAGTGGGCGTCTGTGATGAGTGGGGGTTCCACAGGGGTCAGTCCTAGGACCAGTGCTGCTTCTGGTATATGTGAACGACATGATGGAAGGAATAGACTCTGAAGTGTCCCTGTTTGCAGATAATGTGAAGTTGATGAGTAGAATTCAGTTGGACAAGGACCAGGCAGAACTACAAAGGGATCTGGACAGGCTGTAGGCCTGGTCAAGAAACTGGCTCCTGGAGTTCAACCCCACCAAGTGCAAAGTCGTAAATTAGATTGGGAGAGGGCAGATGAGATGGAGTACAGTCTAGGGGGCCAGAGGCTACAAACCTCACTCAAGAAAAAGGATCTTGGGGCGAGTATAACACCGAGCACATCTCCTGAGGTGCACATTAACCAAATAACTGCTGCAGCAAATGGGCGCCTAGCAAACCTAAGAATAGCATTTCGACATCTCAATAAGGAATCGTTCAGGACCCTGTACACCGTGTATGTCAGGCCTATATTGGAGTGTGCAGCACCAGTTTGGAATGCATACCTAGCCATACATGTAAGGAAATTAGAGGAAGTGCAAAGGTTTGCAACTAGTCCCAGAGATAAGGGGTATGTCCTACGAGGAGAGGTTAAGGGAAATTGACCTAACAGCACTGGAGGACAGGAGAGATGAGATATGATAATGACTCATAAAATACCGAGAGGAATTGATAAGGTGGACAGAGACAGAATGTTCCAGAGATGGGACACGCAACAAGGGGTAACAGTTAGAAGGTGAAGACTCAGATGAATCACTGGGATGTTAGGAAGTATTTCTTCAGTCATAGAGGTGTCAGGATGTGGAACAATCTGGAGAGTTAAGTAGTGGAGGCAGGGTCCATACATAGCTTTAAGAAGTATGATGAATCTCATGGAGCGGCGAGAGAGTGGACCTAGGGGTCCACTCTCACCAAGAGGTGCCCCGTGGCCTGGTGGCTAAAGCTCTCGCTTCACATGGCGAGTGTCTGGGTTCGATTCCTAGCGAGGGTAGAAACATTAAGCATGTTTCTTTACACCGGTTGTCTATGTTCCCCGTCAGTTAAATGGGTACCTGGGTGTTAGTCGACTGGGGTGGGTCGCATCCTGGGACAAAACTGACCTAATTTGCGGGAAATGCTCTAAATAACAAGCGGCTTTCTATATAGTAGCATGTCGTTGATGTCAGCTGATTATTATTATTATTAGTAGTAGTAATAGTAGTAGTAGCGACCAGTGAAGAGGCGGGGACAGGAGCTGTGAATCGACCCCTGCAACCACATTTAGGTGAGTACAATTAGGTGCGTACACACGCACGCTCATGGAGCAGGGAGAGTTGACCTAGTAGCGACCAGTGAAGAGGCGGGGCCAGGAGCTGTGAATCGACCCCTGCAGCCACAAATAGGTGAGTATCTACCTACCTAGGAGCGATCAGCTAAAAGGCGAGGCTAGAGACTGAACTAACCCTTACAACCACATAATAGGCGAGTACAAACACACAGCCAATTAGCAATTGTAAATAGGCGTCCCTATCAACAAAGGTGCTGTCAGCAATTATAAAGCAGTGTTAATGAAGCATTTGTCACAGCACTGCCAACAGTGAACTTTGAAGTGACAACCACAGTACTTCCAACAGTGAACTTTGAAGTGACAACCACGGTACTGCCAACAGTGAACTTTGAAGTGACAACCACGGTACTGCCAACAGTGAACTTTGAAGTGACAACCACGGTACTGCCAACAGTGAACTTTGAAGTGACAACCACGGTACTGCCAACAGTGAACTTTAAAGTCTACCTTTACCTGGCGTGGGTGTTCACTAAGACGTTCCTTAATAAAGTCTGGAGACATATAGTATAAAATACCGACATGATGGAAGAGAAATGCAGTATGTGATCCTCTATTGACAACGTTTCGCCCACACAGTGGGCTTTATCAAGTTACGAGCATCTCTACCTGGGGAGAGATGTGCTTATATATAGAGGGAGCGTAGTGACAAGGAGTCAGGTCAGTAATGTTGAAATTAACTTCTGAGTAGACTAATGACAGGTTGGACCAATATAATGATAAGAAGAGGCTGGATTTGAAAATGTGGAGGAATATTACAGTAAGAGTAATGGCCCATACTGGGCAGGTCTTCAAATACAACCTCTTATCATTATATTTGCCAGGCAGTTATTAGTCTACCCAGAAGCCAACTTCATTCCTCACCTGACTACACGTCACTACTCACTATGCGTACGTCTTCTCAACTTGATATAACACCCACTGTGTGGGCGAAACGTTGTCAGTAAAATAGCGCATTATACTGCATTTTATTTTTTCATAAAAGTTATTTCACGACTACGCGATTTTCAGTTCTGAATATTCTGATAGTGTTTCTTTTGTTCAGTTAGTTGTATTACCCAAATATAACTAGTTAGAAGACTAGGAATCATTATTAACTTGATATTCCAGAGGGAGTTATGTCACTTGACAGTAGGAATGCTATAAAATAACACTTGTAGACAGAAAGCGGTCAAACCTAATCAAGTTAGGTTAATTATAACATGAAACGTAGACCGCACGTTAAAAGTCAGTTCACAGCGTAGACTATGAATACTGCGGTAGACCGCATACTAAAGTAGCACCGAAAAAGCTTATGGAATTTTTAAGAAATCCTCATTAGTCCACAGAAGTGCTCAGTTTTTTTTTTTTTTCTAAATTTCACTGTGGTATTTTTTTACATATTTGTAATTATGCTTATTATTGTGATCTCTTTCAAAGTAATGTGTATAGTACTTGCGAAAATACATTTTTTTATCTAATTGTAACGTGCACACTTGTCAATACCTTGGCAAGAAGGGTCCTGTGTGACTGAACTTCTTACTGTTACACAAAGTTCCTTAAGAAGACAACGAAGAAAAAAAGACGAAGGCAACGAGCGACCAACCTGACTGCGAGGGCTGGTCAGGAACGACGTGCCCTCTGGTAAGCTCTTGCTTGGCACACACTGATCCACGGCAGGGTATCAGCCCTCTAGATGACCACACGAGCATCGTACAACTAATGGATCAGTTTCGCCTGGCTGGCTTTTGTCCTTCGCTTGGCATTCACCAGCAACACCTCCATCGATCGCGGCTGCTAAAACCATCTCTCATAGATACGTTTTTACACGCAACAAACTTTCATAGAAGCATTTTCCTAGAGTAATGGTTTTCACTGATTCCACCCTGACTGCCCTCTGGGCTTAGAAAGAAAATTAGGCTCTGTGAATACCGTATTATCTTGAATTACGGGCTCCAAACGCACTCCTGGCAACTCCATCCTATTACCCAGAAGAGAGGTACTACACATGTATAGTACTGTATTTTTTATGAGTAATACAAGCAAGTATGATTTATATATATAGCACTTCTTTCTGAATGTGATATTAATTACAAAAGACGAGTGATGTATAAATTG